>OZ005690.1:250000-694524 GCA_963930775.1 Cliona cf. orientalis | reverse complement strand
AAACAGACAGAGATCGAGAAACGCAAAAATCAATCACCAACAATGGCTATACATACATACACAAAATTGAAAGGTCACTCCTTCAGGTATGGAAATTAACAGCTCATGAATTCCGTTTCATATTCTTTTGAAGATCGATCAAACAACCACCACGTACCACGCACGCCCACCTACTACAGCATTTATGTAGCGATTGTCTACCATCGCTTGTGAACTGATGCTGTAAGTACACAGCCTACCTCAGTTGGAAGTGAAGTATAGTACACATATGAACACTAACACCTATTAAAGCACTAAGCATTGTTCCAAAAATTATATTATGCAAGAGAGAGCAAGAGCTAGCGCATATAAAGCTAGTGTGAAAGAGATCGAGGGGGAGGGAGGGAGAGAAAGAGAAAGAGAGAGGGGGGAGCAAACTAGCAAGAGAGAGAGAGAAAGAGAGAGAGGGAGGAAGGGAGGGAGCAAGCTAGCAAGAGAGAGAGAGAGGGCAGGAGTGAGTGAGGGATGAGAGAGTGAGTACATGCAGACAAACACAGTCTAACAATGGCAACAATGGGCCGTGTATACACAAGGGCCACTGCGCTGCCTTTGGTTTACGCACGCATGCATGAGAGAGAGCGAGAGAGATAGTAACATACGATCACAATACAATACAATGACGATTATTTTCAATCACCCCATCACCACAATCGGCAGGTCCATGTAGAGAGAGATCTCGCTCGTTATTACAACAGGTTGCGCAAATTGTACTTATATGCATGTGATGGTGGCCGCTGATAGGGATGGTTTTGACAAGACAGTTAATTTACTACCAAACTTGAAAACAGGTCCCATTATATAAGATACATTGCACATAATGATATAATATACACACATGAAAAGTTTTCGTGAACTTTATACTGAGGGGCAACCATCCTTATAGGCTATTGCCTGTTTGGGCAAACCAGATTTCCCAGTAAAAGGAAGTGCCATTTACATGTACATGTATATACATGTACATGTAGGTGCCCAGCCTGAGAAGTACGTAAAGAGAGGGAGGGGAGAGAGAGAGAGAGAGAGAGAGAGAGAGAGAGAGAGAGAGAGAGAGGGAGGGAGAGAGTACCTGAACGTTCTGCCTCCTCGAAGAATCCATGAAGGGACTGTAAATCGAGAAAGATGGAAAGACTCTCTCGCAGATCTCCAGCAGTCTGTCGACCTGCGCCGTCTGAGAAGCCATGGATGGCAGGACGCAAAGATCCTCGTAGAAACTTCGATGAAGAAGCAGCAACTCCGAACTAAAGAGAAATAATATTAAAGGTAGATTTTTGATTAGTCTAGTTAATAAAGTTAGCCCTAGTATAGTAACGTTAATTAGACTAATAGCCCAGCTATAGATCATACATGTAATTACAATTGATTTTTCAACAAGCTCTCAACTTAAACCAGTCCCTATCCCTATACGTATTATGAGGTAGCCTTATCTCTCCATTTCTTTAAATTAGAGTATGCATGCAATACTGAAAAGCTTTTTTTTTTTTGGGGGGGGGGTCTGGGAATAGTGGCTAGTTAGGTAGTGTCCTCTAATGAGCTACTCAGTCTGGCAATGGCTGCCTCACAGGAAGTGAAGAGAATCGGTCAAAGAAGCTCGCACAATGCTACAAAGAAAACTGACAGTCACACAAATACTACACTTCTCACAAAGGGTCACCGCTGCAGCTAAATATGGCATTGATGGGCTACATGGCGCACGGTAATTCGATGTAACGACTTTAAACTGTCCAGTATGGAAGTACAAAGGGCGCATGATCTCAGCAGTCTACTAGAGAAAGTAAAGAGAGAGAGTGGGGGTTCCTTATAAAGAGAAAGTAAAATGATTCAGGCATGAGATGAAAGTCTTTTTATGTACAGTAGGTACTGTACTATAGAGAAGCACTTGAATATATATGGCAGCTAGGATACAGCTAAGCTCTTTCTCTCTTGGAATCATGGGAACCCCACAAGTGCACAATAGGCTGGAAGTAACTGTAGTTTGTCTATATAGCTGTAGAGTGTTCACTAATTAAAAGTAATACTTGTATTGTGCAGTATGCCCATGCATGACAATGATTTCATAAAGGGTTTTCAATGAGATACAGCCGAGTATAATATTTTTGTGCCCTGATTCACAATAATATCAGAGTGTAGCTACATGTAGATAGGCCCTACCATCAAAAAATTACTTGGCCAATCTAAGCTTCACTAGGCACACAGCAACAATTTCATGCACAATACTATCCTGGTTTAGGGGTATACAGTTTATGTGTATATGCAGTTGTAATTTTTTTTAACTGAAATTGAATTTGTATTCTTAATAAATTATGGGGGTATCCTCACTTCAAGGGTGTACTCGTGTCCTGACTCACAAGTTTATCAGAGCGTACCATCACAAAAATCATAATGAAGTCTCAAAAATAATCAAGTTTCAAGCTTCAAGAGGCTCACATGCATTGTCAAGTGGATTCACACACATTGTCAAACCATATTAATTTGGCATGGACTTACCAGTTGAGGAAGAGGCAGTTGAGCTGGTGTGGACTGACTACATCCGGCTTGTAGAGGGCCAGCATCTTGAGCGGCTCCTTGAACTGGGTGTGGAGAAGGCTGAGCCCAGAGATGTAGCGGCGCTCGGACTCCAGCAAGGCATTGATGATCTGTAAGAGAGAAAGAGAGGGAGGAAAGAGAAAGAGAGAGAGAGAGAGGAAAGGGAGAGAGAGGGGGGAGGGAAGAGAGAGAGAGAGAGGGGGGGGAGAGAGAGAGAGAGAGAGAGAGAGAGAGAGAGAGAGAGAGAGAGAGGGAGAGAGAGAGAGAGAGAGAGAGAGAGAGAGAGAGAGTGAGAGAGAGAGAGAGAGAGAGAGAGAGAGAGAGAGAGAAAGAGAGAGTGAGAGAGAGGAAAGGGAGAGAGAGGGGGAGGGAAGAGAGAGAGAGAGAGAGAGAGAGAGAGAGAGAGAGAGAGAGAGAGAGAGAGAGAGAGAGAGAGAGAGAGAGAAGGAGGGGGGCTTAGTTTTGTGTACCAGTGTACATGTTTACGCGAGATGTAGTATGTAAAAGGGAATTAATATTACTATGCATCCTACAACATCATCACTAGCTTACAACTCGATCTAACTAGTCAACAACAAAGATGAATCTACAACTGAGCAGCGAAAGCCACCTGCCGCTGGCTGATGCACTCTTTCAACCACTCATCCCAAAAACTATTTAAACTTTCAGGGGCAGAGGTCATCTAACCGTAGTAAACATGCGGACAATCGTTAGTAACAACAATAGGGGCTGTTGCACGGTTCCTTCCACTATGAAAGTGAGTAGTTTTGTACCTACTGTAGTAAATCGCATCTAAATTTTTCATGTAAGGGGGGTGTCATTAATAAATTTCTCATCCTATATATAGAAATTTTAGGTCTACTGAGTAGTACTACATATGTACATGTGTACAGTTTGCTGTAGGATCGGCTTATAGTACTCAGAATTATTGTAACAAGCAAGAGTATATATTATAATAGAGAAGAAGGGAATCGATTAAAGAAGCTCACACAATACTACAAAGAAACTGAACCTTTTCTATTATATACTCTTGTAACAAGGGATTATTATTTATACTTCAGTTCACATGCTTGCATGTGTGTGTGTGTGTACGTACCTCTCTTGGTTCTGAATAAACATCGTCGAGATTCAGAGGGTGGAGAATATCGTAGACGTTGCCCTTGACTATTGTGGGCCAGCGTTTCAAAGGACACTGGAGGGGGAGAGAGAGAGAGAGAGAGAGAGAGAGAGAGAGAGAGAGAGAGAGAGAGAAGAGAGAGAGAAAGGGTTAGAAGGCACTTGCTTGGTGCACCATCAAAAGCAGCTAGCTAGGCTACCACTGAGGTTTACAATAATTATTATGCTCTTTACATAATGTACTATGATATGTACCTTGCTTGGTATTTTAAATGACATGGAGTATTCGAGTTGTTCTCGTTGTTTGTCGCATACTCTCTCAAGCTGCTGCTTGCTACTGGATAAAGTCTGTGGAGGGAGGGAGGGAGGGAGAGAGAGAGGAGAGAGAGAGAGAGAGAGAGAGAGAGGGGGAAAGAGAGATAGAGAGAGAGAAGGCGGGGGGGGGGGGGGGGGGGGGGGGGGGGAGAGAACATCAATAACATCGTTAGGATATCCCAACCGGGGGGAGAGATTAAATAACTGAATTTAATAATCATGTCTGGCCATAATCACCAAATTAAGTCAGTGCAATTTTAATTTTATCACGCAAGGATAAAAAAAAATCTCAACTAGTTATACGAAAAATCTAAACTAGTTATACGTTGCGGTTTGATAATCTTATCACAAGTAACATATCATCATCATCGCTATTTTGGGCACTGTCAAAACATGGTCACCATTAACAGCAAGTTAAGGCTACGCTAGGTAGTGTGAAACATACATTATGTACAATATTTGTACTGCATGTAATGTTAGTCCATGCTAGTTTAGAAAATCTTCTTCTGTCGTGTAAACATGAAACGTTTGCTTGCTTTGGACGATATAAACTTTGTCACTATAAACAGCAGATGGGTATCATGGCACTTGCTGGCACAGCTAGCGCGGCTAGTGTATACACAAAATCCAACAATATCTACTACAGTTACTGTAACAGTGGAACCACTCTATAAGGACAGCGTATTCTGCTCCCTACGTCTGTGTGTGTGTGCGTGTGTACATGTGCAGTAGAGGCCCTCTGTTCCGGACACCCTTGGGACAGCTTAATAAAAGTGTGTCCTGATTAATTAAAGGAGGTGTCCTCATTTCAGGGGTAGTTTTGTACACTTTTCTACATATGTACGTGTAGCTGTCCTCATTTCAGGGATTCATCATAGTTTATGTTTATTTCCAAAAAATCGTACGCAGTGAAGTGTTTTCGAAGCTTGATTTTCATTTTCCCCCCTTTTGCACCAGCAGTACATGTACATGTACATGTACGTATCAACGAATCTGGGCCATACATGTATGTATACATGTACAACATGTACATGTACATGTAATGGGCACATGACCTCAGAAGCAATAATTATTAAAATGTTTACACACTTTGGATAAGGGAAAGGAAAAAAAAAAGCATTTTTAGTGCAGGCGCAAGTAAGCCAGGGCAAAAGCGGTATATATTTGGGTGGAAACTCTGCATAATGTTACAGTAATGACATAAGAGTACGCTCTTAGACTATAACATGTACATCAGTGATTTTTGCAAGCAAAACTTGAGCCCTTGATAAATTTTCTGCAGCCAAAAAATTTGTCGTCAGTGGAGACCTGTTTTGTCTCTGTGGCCGTGGGCCGGGGAGGGGAGAGGGAAGGGGGGAAGGGCGTGGCACACCTAAACATAAACTAAATTTGCACGAAAAAAAATCTATATTACTGAGCACTGCATATTAAGTTAAGTTAACGCACTGAAAACCTCTCTATTTAGGTGGTATTGTAACGTAAAATAGGCACCCTCGTTGATTTTCAGAAATTTAGCTTTTTAGAGTGCATGGCTCCCTTGCATACTGATTAATTCCATATATTAGTCAAACATACTCTGATCTGATTTTTGCATTCGTTGAGTAGCTTTTCCTTCTCAGCCAAATCAGTTTTCCAAGCTTTCCCGAGATCTTGTGACGGCGCCTTCTCCAGCGACGCCTCCCGCTTGCAGGCAGTCACCTGGTCACTACTACAGACACTGCCTCCCTTGTTCGATGTTTCCGTAGAAACGGGCTCCGTCTCCTCGGCGATTGTCGAGTCAGCAGAAGTCATGGTGTCCTCTTCGGTAGCGGCCATTTCGGCTTGCGAGGCCTGGAGATCAGCCATGACTGACTCAAGGGCAGAGATGAGCTCTGAACAACTGCTCACTGAAGACCTGCGGCTGGCTGAAGAGGTGGGACTGAAATACAAAATCAGAGAGAGGGGGAGAGAGAGAGAGAGGGAGGGAGGGGGAGGGGGAGAGAGAGAGAGAGAGAGAGAGAGAGAGAGAGAGAGAGAGAGAGAGAGAGAGAGAGAGAGAGAGAGAGAGAGAGAGAGAGAGAGAGAGAGAGAGAGAGAGAGAGAGAGAGAGAGAGAGAGAGAGAGAGAGACAGAAAGACAAGTAATCTCGTAGGTGTAAGCATCACAAGCTAGCAAAGCAGTTCCACATAGGAAGTAACAGTTGATTGACTCGCCTTGTAGCAACATACACATCGGATATCTCTCTTATCCCCCCTCCCCCTCTCTCTCTCCTCTCTAAATTAAAAACCCCACAAGGAAAGCTTCTATCACTGACTCACACCTGCAGACAAGATGGAAGCACCAATCCCTATATGCACTTAATTCCCTTGGAAATCACATCACTTAAAAATCAGTTTTTAGGATCAATGCAATAATTTATTACCCTCACTACTCCATTTGTGTACTCTTTGACCCTACCATCCCTATTCGTCACTTTTGCAATTTTTAAAATCTATATTTTAATACCAGTAGGTATGTAACTTGCAGCAAATCTGCCATATTATGCACACGCATACAAACTCTTTCTTACGTTGAACTGCCGGAGTCAATCTCATCCGGGTTGTACATGTGACTGATAGAAAGGGGCGTGTCCTCGGCGTCCAGACTCTGCGACCTCGGTCTTCCCCCTCCCCCCTCGTTGGGGGAAATCGATCGATTCCGGGGGTCAGGTGCACAGTTCAGCCCCCCTCGCTGTCGAAATTGAGACGAACCCCGATCCATCCTGTGCTGGTGTTGGCCGGTTAGAGTGTTGTTGTTGCTAGGCAACCGTGGTTGAGGAATGCGACGGAGTATGATTTCCGTTGGCGTACGGAAGTTCCCCTCGCTCCCGCGACGGTAGCGGTCCAAGCGCTGGCGGATTAGATTGTAGTGGTCGTGATTTGGCAGAGGCGGTAGACCACGTGAACCTACGCTCATTGAAGAGCCAGAGTCCTCTTCTTGGCTGTGAGGGTGTGAGGGTGTGAGGGTGTGAGTGTGTGAGTGTGTGGGTGTGAGGGGGTGAGTGTATGAGTGTGTGGGTGTGAGGGGGTGTGGGTGTGTGAGTGTGAGGGGGTGAGTGTGTGAGTGTGTATACAAGAATGTGAATTTAATGGAGCATACAGAAATTTAAAATTAATATGGTATGAATACGAAATGGCTGACGAAGTTACGTATGTAAATTTATTTAATACGCAACCTCCCAAAACTGTTATTTCCTATTGGAGTTTACTTGAACTCGATCTTGATGAACTTTCAGTGAACTTTATCACTTGAGGCTACCTATCTACGTCACTGTAACGTAAAGTTTAATTGATTTTCTTTTTTCTAGCTAGATGTTTGGTGTTCTACACAAACGATCCTGCTGGTTTGAAGTCTGCTTTACTCTATATATATCTGTCACTTATTTTCTCTTTCCCTCCCTCCCTCTCTCTCTTTCTCTCTCAATCTCTCTCTCACCCCCTAGCTTCTCTCTCAAATAGAACATGTATACACATTCAAAATGTTACTATCATGAAATAATAATAAACAGTACTGATTGGATAAGACTCCATTTTACAGTAGGAAGTAGAAGCTATTTACAGCATCAGTATCTTTGCCGTGCATGCATGTGGCTGCCATGTGCTAGCATGGCTTATGCAACACAGTATAATAAGGTTACCCATAGGCAGTGTCATATACAAATACATTTTGTCTATAAATCTGGCATCTGTTAGCCTCCTCCCTAGGCTAGGCTGGCCGCTCGCATTGAAAACTTGGGATGGTACAAACATATGCTTGACTCATGTACAGTACACCCACCCAACTGTGTACGTACACTTGTTGGTAGTTGCCTAGCAACCAAAGTTTTCATAGGTAATTTGTGGGCTATGGGAAAGAGTTGGATCATCGTAAAAGTAGGCCAATGATGAACAGAGGTCAATTACTACTGGTCGAATGCACCCCAATTACGTCAGATAAGTATCATATACATATACAATCATAGTACTCGGCTATCTCAGTACACATTATTATGTACATGTATACATACATGTATATATGCACGTACATGTACATGTACATGTACATGTAGAGTACCCGAGTATACTGTATTGCATATTGAGGGATACGCGAGCTAGTACGTGATCTTATGTGCATGTGCGTGTGTGTGATGCTCACTAGCTGTCATGTTCATTAAAGCCCTCCATGCAACCACACACACTGAATTGGACACCCACCGCATAAACAAAATCCATACAATTAACACACAGTAATAATACTAACGTCATGTACAATGCATGTACATGTACATGTATAGTGTATGTAACTCATTTAAAATCGTCATAAATACATACTAATACATGTACATATATTGTATTATGTTGTTATTATGTACACAAGTGCACTGGCCGCGTACAGCTACGAAAAAATTCCTGTTTTAAGTAAATTAGACCTTCCAGTTGCTGTATTTTGGAATTTTAAGCTGAAATTCAGTTGGTAGGTGGTCTAAGACAGGAGCTGTGTACATGTACTTGCACGTACGAATTCAAAACTGTCAGCAACATAAGGTTATAATAACGTATGTGAAATCTCAGTTTTTCTAACAATGGATGATCATAACGTACAATGTACGAAAGTCCAGCCAGGGTTGGGTGCTTTTTCTACGATAAATAACAGTAAAGTTTTGAAATTAAACAAATAAAGAATGCAAAGCGTTCGGTCCACAGCCACAAAATGAAGACAAGCTTTAATACCACTACGTATACGCACTTTCTACAAACGTCATTTTAACGTCAGCTAGCCCTGAGTATGTATGGTCAAATGTTTTAGTTTAAAAATTAATACAGAGATGAGAGAGATTTTGGCGAAGCAGGTGTCCAAGCTAGGCCAAGAGTTGTCTTCTTGAAGTGGCTTTGATCGTGCGATCGATGATTTCATTTATGGTCTGAAGTTTTAATTGGTATTGCCAAAAGAAGCCTCAAGGGATCAGGGCATCAGTCACGATTGCCGGCTACAACCAGCCAACACACACGCAGACAGACACACACACATCACTAACTTGCTTGTCTCTCTCTCCCTCCCTCTCTCTCTCTCTTTCTCTCTTCCTCTCTTTTTCTCTCTTCTTCTCTCTTTCTCCCTCCCTCTCCCTCTCTCTCTCTCTCCCTCTCTCTTTCTCTCTCCCTCTCCAAATGCACACCTGTGCAGAAGCTGTTTACTATTTTCTAGTAGATTATCGTTAAGTTACTATGACTACAAACATGTATGTATTTGCATCCGAAAATGAAAACATTGTTTCAAGACCACGTCACGGAAATTGTACATGAAATTAATTATCAAGTTCGTTTCACGGAATGAGTCATCCAACAATGAAGTAATATTACATCATACATAAAAGTTACGACATCATAATATACATGTATTGTGGGGATACGGTACTATACTATAGTGGCATATCCTGTATGTGGATATTACCCTAATCCTGAACTTGTACCAAAATGCAATGGTGCAGCTACTTCCATATAAGGAAGAATGTGATTAATTAGTGGTAGATGGGGTATGCATTTTTAATTTATAACTACATGTACCAGATTCTGAAGCTAAGAGTAAGTACCAATAATACCCATTCATGAGTTAAGTAGCGTGCCATAGACCATGGCATTTATGTATGTAGATTACCACATTATGTGCTTATTAGCTATTACAGATAATAATTATTACATGTACACATGTATGGGTAACATGATGTAAGGTCCTACAAGAATGTTGTAAATGGCATGTACCTACACACATAATTTATACATGTACCTGTACAATCATGTAGATAAGATAAAGCACACATATACATACAATAGCTACACATACATAGCAGCACATGCAGTACAGTACTAGCTAGGGGTATAGGGTATGGGGGTATAGGGCTAGTATGTACATGTGTTAGCCTAGGCTAGGCCTATAGGATGGTCGTAATTATGTGAGTCTGATATATTATTATTATAGCTATATATATTATTGTACATGTAGCTATAGCCATATTATATTCATACTATAGGCAGAAAGATCAGGGTTAGGGAGCCCTGGTGATATGCATACAATAAACTAAATATTCGTTTCAATTAAGGGTAGGAGGGGAGGGGGGTGGGGGGGGGGAGATTTTGTAAAAGTTAGAAGCTAGTGCCACTGATTCTGATGATCTAAGGTGCATACTACGTACACCAATTGAATGCTTATCACATAATAACTAGAATACTTGTTGACAGCACTAGCTGTCGTTAACATTGTGTTGCTACACAAATAGTGAAAGTGGTAGGATTCCGAGAGACAAGTCAACAAGAAACTGAACAGCTTCTTTGACACCACAGCCCATGTTGCCAGCTATCTACACATTGTGCATCAGCCAGCCAAGGTCACTATCAACGAGCCAGGTGGGTTATCGTTCGATATGATCACCCAGTGTCAGGTCTAGGTACGTATGTATACAGCTCTATAGCTTATCACTGCGTGTATCATACCAACAATGACTGCTTTTGTTGGTTCTATGAGGATCAAAGCTTAGCACAATGAAAAATGAAACTTGCTTAGTCAATCCATGTGTCCACACAGCTTAGAACTATAAATCATGACTGGTAATCTTATTGTCACTAGCAAGCTGTGATAACTAAACTGTCAAAGATAATTTCATTAGCACCTTCCAAACTGGCATAATCTTCCTGCATTAGGGAAGTAACCACTATTGACTTTCAACACTGGCCAATTATCCTACTGTGTAGGTACAATAGAAGTACTAAATTGTAAGTTGGGACACCTGGGCTAACTGTGAGTTGGGGATTTCTCCTTTCACTGGACTTCTCTCAGCTTTTGCCCTCTCACTCAAACTACCTCTCTTAGCTTCCCCTCTCTCTGTCTCTCTCTCCCTCCCTCCTTCCCTCTCCCCCCCCCCTCCCTCTCTCTTTCTCTCCCTCCCTCCCCCCCCTCTCTCATTCTTCTCTCTCTCTTTCCTAGTATACAGCTTCAATCACAATACTACTCCCCCCCTTGTCTGACTTACATGCAGATCAAACGGCAGGGCGGACAACAGACAACAGATGACATATAATCGATTCCAAACTTTCTTTTAGGGCAAAGGCAACAGAAGAACGATCTTAGACAACTTCCAATAACATACAGAGATTTTGATCAGAGATGACCTTAAAAAGCCTCCAGGTCTTTCTTTAATAAAACAACGATGAGCAACTGTTCATAATATTTCTAATACAAACAAGTCCTTCAATTCATAGTTTTAATTTCCTCTCTCTCTCTCTCTCAACACCTGAACGTTGATAATTTGAACACCAGAGGAAATGCCAAAATACTGTATGGCGCACAAACAATATGCCTCCTAGTACAAAAGCTTGTAGGGTGTCTCTCTCTCTCTCTCTCTCTCTCTCTCTGTGTACGTGACCAATAATATTCACTTGTCATCAAAGAAGTAAAATGAAAAGAATTAAAAGATAATCATTGTTAGTGTAAGTACTGGGTTGCTGACATTAACAGCTTTTTCAAAGAGAATCACGTAATCTTAACAGCTGCCAAATTAAAAACAGGTTCCGTTCTGCCAAAGGGAAAAGGGTGTGTTATATATCAAAGAGCCACACGTATGTAGCAGGTCGTCACGACTAGAATATCTATGCTTCAAACTGCACATTATTTTAATCAGTTATAGCATTTAATTTACCAGAAAATACAAACCAATTAAGTGTACGGTATCCCTGCATGTGCTAATTATAGTTTAATTTTTAACAAACTGCATACCTTAATTATAGTTTAACTGCATACCTTAGAGCTATGATTATTTGCGGGTACAAATCTTGGCAGATTTTGGAAATAGTGTGTTTAGCGGGTGTACTCATTTTAGCGGTTTTTCAAAATTAACATTCTATTTATTTGAAAATGTTGAAAATTTTAATATTCGCAGGTACATGTACAAATATTAGCGAAAATCGGACAAATCACTAATTTCGCTAAATTTAGTACCCGCAAACAAAAGTGTCCTTGAGGTATGCCCCATGGATCAACTTTATGAACACAGGGGAGATTAATCCACATATTATTATCGTAGTAAGAAAAAATATATTTTTTATTCGGATTCGGAGAAGAGGGCTTGGATCCTGAAATAACAACGCCAAATGTCCAAGAATGATAAACTATAAACATTTCATGTGTAAACAGCCAATCGGAATGCAGACGCACATGTACATGTAGCTCGTACACACGATCTTACGCACACACTGAGTCTCTCGTATAGATCGATACATATTATTATGCCCATGCGAAAATTACCCTAGTCCTTTGAAAACAAATACACATGTAAAACAGTGATTGTTACGAAAAAAACATCTTCTGCTGCAGCATGCTCTTCTTTACATTAAAGGAACAACTTGGTACAGTGTAGTGAGACCTAAAGCCAAGGAATGGAGATAGTTGGGGGTGGATAGGGTGGCTAGCCCCCCCCCCCCCCCCTTCACCAGTTCTTCTATGTAACGTAGTATTGGAGACATCCACCGTTATCAATCAGCCCCCCCCCCCCCCTTGCACCAGTATAGTTAACTATGGGTAACCACCCTATATATCAGCCACCTTCCGTGCAAAATTTCTGTATCAGCACCTAAGCTGCTGGGAATTTTTTTTGGCATAATGGCTGTGGACGCTATTGCCCTAGATAAGCTAGGGGACCACTCTATCTGTGTGTGTGTGTGTTGTGCGTGTGAAGATGTGAAAACTGTTATGTCCAGCGCCAGATCCCTTAGCATGATAGGCCACAAACATAACAATAGGTACCTTCATACATGTACTTTAATTAAGCTGTCTCAAGGGTGTCTGCAATACATGTATCTTATCTATCTGTGTAGATATCTGTATCTGCACAGTTGTAGGATCGCAAGTGAATAATTATATACAATGCAGAGACTTCGATTTTTTTCTCCTTCAAATATCCCTGACAGTGAGTGGATCTTGGCGCAATTTCTCTCTTTAACTGCTACGCTCATATTATATACACATACACACACACTCACACAACCACCTAGGGCACTCACTACGACAGTTTGGATATCCGTCACGAAAACAAAGATACACATCAAAAGAAAATCTTACCCTACAGCTTAGCTACAGCCAATATACAACCGTAGTACATACAACTAACACAAGTTCCCTGTATTTGTAGTACACACACAAACACACACACACACACATGGTCAGAGAGAGCCAGCAAGGTTCCGCTGTTCGGTAGTTGTCGAACAGACGCTTTATTCAATATGATAAGTTTTCTTCTTTGTTAATGTTTGAGTTTAGCTGGAAGTTGACGCGAGTTGTCTCGAGAACAAAAGAGTGAGTGTCGAAGTCCTGGAGCTTCCAAGAAGCACCAGGTGGCTAAAACTCACGGGAACAGAAAGGGATCAACGATCGATATGGGATGGAAGTTCTTCAGCGCAGCAGCTTAAGGTTAATTAGTATTGTAGCCGTGTGCAATGGAGACTGTACTTGATACAGGATCGGCTTGCAGTGGGGATCAAAGTGCAAAGTGCAAAGGGGTTGGAAATTGAGTACCTGAAATTAAAAGTTGTGGTTTTTTGGAGCCAGGGACCTCACCAAGTACAAAGCTAGTACGTTTACCAAAAATCTCTAGCTTGGTTCTCAGGACTGTCTCTCTCTCTCTCTCTCTCTTTCTCAAAAGGCATCATCCTAACAAAAATCACCCCAGAACTCTGAAGCTCAAATAAAGGGTAACCTTGCATTACTTAATGGTCAAGTCATCTCTACTAGCTCTCTTGGTCATACTTGTCAGAGCATCCTCAAGTTATTTATAGTACCTAATACAGACAATATTATGTATGTAGCTGCAAAGGTGTAAGTCTCCAGGATACAAAGGTTGAACCAGATTAGAAATCATGACTCAGAAAGTGGGGAAGCCAAAGAAAGAGGACGAACTATTGGAGCTTCTGCTTCTGATCAGTCAGCAGGGAGAAAGCTGTGGTTAAGTTAACACTTCCCCCCTCCCCTCACCCTGCTTCATTTACTGACCACAGTGTCAGGTTGTCAAAGGTGGAAGAATAATGAAGCTAATTACATGATTTAGCTGACTTCAGAGGGTAAATAAGGCCAAGAAATAGATACTTCAAAGGAGGAAGAGGGGGAGAGAGAGAGAGAAGAGAGAGAGAGAGAGAGATACAGGAAGGCAGGGAGGGAGGGAGAGAGAGAGACATACCCAATAAGCACTGCCAATCACATATGAGAGTCAACGCTGACTTCAGAGGGTAAATAAGGCAAGGAGGGAGAGGGGGAGAGAGAGAAGAGAGAGAGATGGTATACCCAATAAACACTTCACTGGGACGTCATTTTAACTGCCAATCAGCCGACTTACCCAAGAAAAAGATATGCACAATATCTTACGGTGAACTAATATTATTACTGCATGAGAAAGCCAAACTACATAGCAGCCAAAAAGGAAGAGCTGACTTAGCTACCATAAAGGAAAATTCACATACAGCCCTGATAAAACGACCGAGCTCTCAACGAAAACATAACTAAAAAGTGGTATGCAGCCAACTAGCGTCCAATCTCCCAGCATAAAGACAGTCCCAGCTCCAAATAGGGCACTTGATGGCTACAACTACAATGAAGATGTCTGCAGATGTCTTAAAATAAACTACTGCACAGCTGTGGAATTGGCGAATGGGAATTGGCTCAAAATAACGTGATTATTTTTAGGATAAAAATAATACACTTGATGCTATATGCTCAAAGTTTATTATGAGGGTAGCTAAATTCTATTTCTATCCCTACTTTGTTGAACGAATGCACTATCAGATCGTTCCTGCTGTAAGTTTACAGTGGAAATGATTAACTTTCATACATTTCGTACAAAAATATCACGCAATGTATGCAACCTGTCTGCTTTCATTTTTGGAGTCCACACTCAAGCAAAGCGTTCTCCGCAGTATAATTTATTAAATAATTTAGGGACCATTAATTTTAGTGAACAATTTCCCTTTGATCTTCAAGTAGGTGGAGCTTAAAAGCTTTGATGTGGCTTTCAACTCCCCCAGATCAAAGCACACCCTCCTCCCGGCCACTACATACGTACACCTCGAGAAAAATCTGGGAGATAAATCTACCTTCAGCAACTGTTACACAATGGACACTGCACTGGTAAACATGTACATGCACGTACATGTATGTGTATTGTACATGTAGCCACATGCATGCAGCAGAGATAACTGTGTAAGCTATTGGCTCCCTCAATTCAGTTAGCTACACACACATTGCATAACCCAAAAGCCACCCTACAGCACATTTATCTGCTTTCTGGGGCATAATCTTCAGCCAAATCTCTACCAACCTCTTCACAGCTACCTTATACTACCAGGTCCTACCTACCAAGGTAAGGGGTATACAGACACACCTGCCTGTGACCTAGCTTCCATGGCCAACTAATTGTCCATCTTTCTGCAGGTGTCAAACAAGAAGCCTCTTTTGACAGCCAACTAGCCTCTTCCCCAGGCCCTCCCTCTCCCTCCCCCTCTCTCCCTCCCTCTCCAGCTGTATGAAATGTTGAAAAGCTTCTCGAAAGAGCCTGAAAAAAAAATGCCCCTCTCCCCTCTCCTTCTCTCTCTCTCTCTCTACATGTATTCTCATGCACAAGAATTGTGGACACATTAAGGGACAATATTAACTTCAAGAAGTGCATACTTTAGAAGAGCGTATAAATAACATTATGCATAAATCTACTCGTTCTTCCTACAAGTGTTTTCAGAAAATTACGTGGATATCGTAAATATTTATGCATATTATACGAATCTATTAAACAAACTGTCAAAGCACAACTATTGAAAAATGGGTCACACTGTCAACCCTGAATACCAGATGGTCCCATTTAACACGTGCTAACGCTGAAAATATTTATGCCACTATTTTATCACCGTTTTCTACAGACAATACACACTATATACACACAAAGAGAAACCATTATATTATTATTATATTGTGCACAGCATTCCACAAGACTCCATGTCCCATCTAGGGGGAACAAAGAAGTTCCCAAAACTTATAAAGCTGGTGTGTACGATAGCTCTACCAAAGATGGTCTGGCCTCTATGAGGGAGGGAGGGAGTGGGGTTGTGGAATTTATGGGACTATAGAGTATTGTTAAGTGAGGTCAGATTGATTATGCACGCATTTCATCATGCTCAAGCACATGTTTCTCTCTCTCTCTCTCTCTCTCTCCCTCTCTCTCTCAACACATCAGAATTTTTTATGTACACTTCGGACAGCTGCAGAGTAGAAAGTTTACTCTTTAGAAAAACATCACAATTTACTCACACAGATGTTGCACTCACTACAAGTAATACTCACAGTGCTAGTGCATACAGACCGTGAAACTATTTATTATACACACTGATAGATAAATAATTTTACAGACTAGTACATTCACCCATAATTTATATTAAAACTGCGAGCTCGGGCACAAAAGAGAAACGTCCTTATCACGCGGCAGCTGCAAACGCATGCATATACCATATCTATTACACTGCGATAATATCACCAAGGCGTTCACTGGCCACCAAGACTAAACTTCCATCGCTTCCATCTGTGTAGGTAGGCAGGAACGCGTGTGCGCGAGATCCGTGATACGATATCCAGCAAAAACTTGTCTACTCTCATTCACTTTCTTACCTATTATTCTCGCTTGAACTCATCTCGAAAACGAAACGTCTGTCTGTCTCTCTCTCCGCTTCTTGACTTTCGATACACACAGAGCGATCCAGCAAACGTTAGGTCGTCCGGCCCGAAGCAACGCAGAGTGACTTTTATTAGTATCTCAGCGGTAGCTCCAACTCAGCGGATCGGGCTCGGTGGAACGTTTTCTGTCGTTAACCAAAAGTGGTGCTCAGTTTATAATGTTCCGGCTGCTAACTCGATCACGCTGGCCTGGCTCGCTCCCACGGTATCACGATGCTGCGATCCAACCGCACATTCGTCCCATACCAATCGTGCTAGCCAGTATTAATGGCAATTTTTAATAGAGCCGTGCTCAATCATGCGTGCACAGACCGCCTTTTATAATTATTTTCACAGAGCAAACATGCATGCGCCTGTACCGTGGTGCACATTTTTGGCCTTTTTTGACAGCCCAGCTTAGCTAAGCCATAGGAGGCTAAGCACACACAGACCATGTTTGTGGGTGTGTGTGTGCATGTGCAAACTTTGGTATCTTACATGTAAATAGAGACTTACTACTTTCAATTCGTTGCAGATCTTTCCTCCTTGTACGAAGACTGCACACACGCGACAACTTGACTACACTCTGACAGTGACGCTAAAACCCACTCTGGATACTACGATTTTAGCTACGTAGCTAACAGTACAGTAGACACGCGTAGGCGAGCTTGTAAATTCTTGATCTTTGGTTCTCTCTGTGGGCTCTTCGGCTTTCTTTGTTGAGGCGGAGTGTGTGCGTACTTGAAGAACAAAAAGGCACACTGTCACCCACTTCCTTATTTCTAAGTTTACATCCGCGGCTGGCGCTAGATCATGCACACTTGCAGTGTACTTTGTACCACATGGCTAGATCTAGAAAAGAGCTGATGCGTGGGCGATCCGCGCGCATGCGCACTTGATAATGAGCCCCGCCCCTTCTAGACTAGCTACAAACACTGGAGAACAAGAGAGTACTTCTTTTCACGACGATCCCTTCAAAAAGTGGTAAACGATGAGCGGCGGTGCGCCTGGTCTGGCTTCGGTCATGCAGCAAAGCCTCCACGCGGGGAGAAAGCCGGAGAGACCTAGCGGCCATTACCCCGACAAGTCTGCTGTGGTAGCCGCCTACAAAAGAATGGTATGTGCATATCATAGCCTAGGGCTAGCTATATATATTGTCTTGTATAGATTTTGACATTAAAAATTATCTTCGCGACAGGTGCAAACGGTTTTGGAGTCACGTGAGGAGAGAGCCCAGCTGCACAAAGCATTGAAGGAATTCCATGGGTACCAATTTTTGATTTTCTAATAATATTATTATAACACATAAGGCCAGGCAAACTAAATTCGTAGTTTATCGTCACCGCCCGCATGGATTTTCAGATTTTCTCAAAAATTTTCAGATTTCAGATTGTATATACAGCACTTTGGCCCCGCCCCCTGAGTGCTGCAATTGAAGGGCATGGCCTTGACAATCGCAAGTTCGAATCTAGCGTTTCTTGCACTCTTTTACTAGTTTGAAATCTGAATAATGACCGCCCGCCTGCATGCAAAATTGAAATGTCTGTGACAATAAACTGTGAATTTAGTTTGCCTTGCCTACTATTTCACCATGCTGCATGGGGTTACCTAAAATTCGACCCCCCTATGTATGTATTTAAAGAGGTACTACCAAAATCTGATCTATTTGTTTAAATATATTATAGGACACTGCTTGTTGAGGATCTGATGGAAAATTTGAAAGAGATCCTAACAGACCCACGAAGGAGGCAACTCTATCTAGCTATAAGGTAACAGGATGACACAAATTACTAAATGTACACGATGACCAACTGTACTGGACTGCTGTTAGCTAAAAAAATTATCACGGTCAGATTGAACTGCAAACTGAGTTTTGATAGTTAATTATTCACGAACCCCTCCCACCTGAAAATTAAACCAACAGGAGTACGTACAGTGAGCAGATAAGATTATCCCTTAGATCACCGATCATGGACGATTCAACGTTGAAAGTTTTTAAAGGAGCTGTGATAGATGATCATTAGAGACAAGAGATGCCCACTGAGCCGCGCGTGTCACTTAATACGATTAAGTCATACTTGTAGTGTGAGTGGAATGTACTGTAATGATATTATGGCTCTAGCTAGCATTTGGAATGTCTAGACTAGTTATAGATACAGCGGCTGGTGTCTTTTCTTGGCAATTATTCACGATTGGTATAGGTTGACTGTGCACTCCTACCGTTCACGACTAAATTTTCCCATCTCACTCCCTCTCCCCCCCCCCCCTCTCTCTCCCTCTCCCCCTCCCTCTCTCTCTCTCTTATTCTCTCTCCCTTCTTTTAGACCCCTGATTCCATCAAGAATGAGGGGTGAATACAACACACTCATTCCACATATCCCAACGTAAGTTCAATACATTACGAAAGTGAATATCAATGATAATAATTACTTTGATGATTTCATACTATTATTATATTATAGATTTGAAAAGAAGATTGTCCACTTGAAACAGCAAGGGAACAGAAGCCTTGGTTTCAACATCCGTGGAGGTATATATATACTACATTTACATTCAATATAATATTATATGCCTCAGGGGATGTTTAATTTTTATTGTTGGTATGCAGGGAAGGAATTTAAATGCGGTATCTATATCACATCAGTCCTGCCATCTTCAAAAGCTGCTCAAGCTGGGATCAAGGTCAGACAGTGTGAGAGAGGGGGGAGGGGAGGATACATACTGTAGATCGGGAAATTTTTCGTCATTAAAAATTTTCGTCGACGATCTTTCCCGACAAAAATTGAATACGCAAAATATTTTGTGTGCATTCATTAATACAGCGATGTATTACGTACGTTTGTGTATGCGATGAAAATTAGACTACGTGAAAATTTAACAAGTGGAATATTTTACCGGCGAAAATATCCCGATCTACGGTACATTAATTTACGATTTCATATCAATATACAATGTCAAGTATGAAATTTACCATATGGTTAAACTTAATGGCAAATAATATTATGAAATCAAGATAATTAAAGTTTTTTGTTTAGGTTGGTGATGAGATTGTTCGCATAAATGGCCTCATTCTTTCCGAGTCGACTCACGAAGAGGTGGTGAATATCATCAGACTGAAGAAAACCCTCACACTGACACTCAGAGGTATGGATGTATGCACATGATATACTGTAAAGCCGGAAAATTTGGCAGGGAATTAAATTTGGCGGTTTGGCGGTCTATGTTACAACTGCCAAATTAAAATCCACCAAAATTTCCTACTCACATATATATGTATGGCGATCCTGTACCGAACTGCCAAATTTAAATCTGCTATATATATATAATATTCTTGCAATAGCGATTTTGGGCTCAACTGCCAAATTTAATTCCCGCCAATATTTCCAGCTATACGGTAGTTCATAAATATAATTATTAATGAAACATTCTTGACTGATATTATTACCCACATGTACATCAATAATTATTAATGATTTGACTGATCGGCCGACAGTGGTTGGAATGATTCCTGAGCAAAAGTGAGTCATTAAATCAAATTTTACAACTAACATAATTAATTATTACTAAATTATAATAATATTATATGCCCAGGCATAATATTATAGTTGCATGCAATGGCTAGCAATGTTGAAAAATCCTTGTACCTACTGAGAATCATCTACATCGTCATACATCTATGCAGTGCTGCCAAAGATTAGGATTTTATCCTAATATTAGGATTTTTGAGCATCACTTTTGCTTCATTAGCATACCCAAATGAGGAATATTAGGATTCTTTTAGCCTTCTACTAGCTCCCATAAGGTGCAATATTTTCTATGATAATCTCAGGATTTGGGGTATGTTCCTTAGGATTTATTGTCAAAAGATTATGGCAGCCCTGTCTATGTGTACAGGGGCTGATTTTGAGGGGAGAGTGAGGGAGGATGGATGCACTTTAATTCTTCCATTTCTCATGCAGTGTGTTTGGTAAGCTGACTTGGAAGGTGACTGAAGAGAAGAAGTCTCGAGGAGGGGGAGTGGGAGGGGCCGGAGGGGTGGGGCAGCCCCACCCACACTCCTCGCGGCTGAACACTGCCATCTTGAAGAGCACAAAGAAGATAAGGCTTGACCTTGAGAATCCGGATGATGTACTGGGACTGGGGTAAGTGACAAAATCCCCAACTATGTAGTGAATTGGGACTATAATATAACCATACAGTGGGTAACTTTGGTAAATTTGGCGAAATGGCTCTCAATTGGGATCTATTTAATACTCTTGGTACATGGTATTTGCAAATTTGGCTTAGCCCTATATAAATATTATATTGTAGGCAATAAGTATACTAGTGAGTTTTTTAATTTGGTGATCTTTACCCAATTCACCAAATCGTTGCCAAAGTCTATATCAGATTCAGATAATAATATTAGTAACTAGTTATAGATTATTGTATGCTCTACCGATAAATTCTGCATGCCTTATCAAAATTAATTCTCGTGCAGCATCAAGACAATAGCGGATCGCAGCTCTGGAGTCTTCATCGCCGAGATACGGCCAAACTCCGTTGCACATAACTCAGGACTAGAGGTCTGTGGTGACAAACATGCATTGCTTATTTTCCCAAGTTTGGTATAGAGTCGCTAAAAATTTAAGTTAGATCAAAGGGAGTTTGCCCTGAGGATGATGACTATAGAGCATCTAGTGTAAATTATCCACAAAGATTCTTCGTTTGTTTCTATGTAGATAGCATCTGACTTAAGGGGGACCCTTTTTCATATTGCTGGTCAGTGGGACCTAAGGGGGGACCCTTTACTCACAAGATATTGCTGGTCAGTGGAACCTAAGGGGGGGGGGGGGCTTTGCTCACAAGATATTGCTGGTCAGTGGAACCTAAGGGGGGACCCTTTGCTCACAAGATATTGCTGGTCAGACCTAAGGGGGGGGGGGGGGCCTTTGCTCACAAGATATTGCTGGTCAGTGGGACCTAAGGGGGGACCCTTTGCTCATAAGACATTGCTGATCAGTGGAACCTAGGGGGGGACCCTTTGCTCATAAGATATTGGTCAGTAAGACTTGGGGGGCCGGGGGACTTTATTAAAATTAGCATGGTTGCATTATATTATTGATTTGAACTGTACCACATGCAGATTGGTGATGAGCTGATTGATGTGAACGGTCATGGTTTGGTTGGAGTTGCTCACAAAGACGCTATCAGGCTGCTCAAGTCCAGCAACACTCTCATGGTCACCGTGAGGGTGAAGGATGTAAGACACCCTTCTCTCTCTCCCTCTCTCTCTCCCTAGCTCTCTCTGTCTCTCTCTCTCTCTCTCTCTCTCTCTCTCTCCCTCCCTCTCTCTCTCTTTCTCTCTCATCTCCCTCTCCTTCTTACAATTTTGACCTAAGTCTGTCATTTCATCCTGTAGCCTCGAGCCCACCTGCTCTCCAATCCCCCCGATAATTTTGAGTTGACCCCTCACGACTTCGACATTGACTCAGAGCTGATCCCCTCCGCTCCTGCACACTCCTCCCACGGCTTTGTCCTCAAGAGCAAACATGAAGGTAGCTAGAATAATAATTATACCTGTCTTAATTAGATAATAATAAATATACCAACTGCATTGTTTCCAATCACCTTCAGGGGGCAACATTGAACATTAAAGTTGGGATGGGACAACAACTAATATCCGAGGCATGGCAGCATTATTAATAACTGACCAATAGAATTTTTAAGGGACAATTATAATTAGTCTGTATGTTTATTACATTTTGACTCAATAAGCATAATCTAATTTTTTATCCACACCACAGTGTCTGCTGAGCAACAACGAAGACAGAAAGACTACGACACCGATAATCGATTCTCTCTCCTTGGAATGGAAATACCGGAACTGGACCAATTGGGACACGCCCCCATCATCGCTGCACCTGCTGCCGTGGGTTACGGTCCTACCGTTGCCATGCCAACACTGATTGGAATGATGCCGCCGATCGATGATTTCCAAGACGATGTGGATGGAGAGGGAGGGGAAGATGCTTCGAGTGCGCCTGATGCTCAAGTGAAGCTGAGGGTGAAATCACCAGGGGTAGGCGAAGAAAGTTATTCACAGAAGCCCATTCCAACTTTTCCATATTCCATGCTGAATTCAAAAAGTGGGAGGCATGCAATACTGAAAAGCTGGAACAGAAATAATAATATACTCATAATGCATACATGGTAATAATATTATTCGTTCATTTCTTCATCTCTTCTCTCTCGATCTGCCTCTCTCCCCCTGTCCCCCTCCCTCCCTCTCTCTCCTCTCTCTCTCTCTCTGTCCCCTTCTTCCTAATAACACATACAGCGTGACGCTGCCGCCTTGAATGCCAGAGAGAGCGTGGCGTTCACCGATATGACTCAGGTCGCGATCGGAGACCAGCTCAACGTCAACATGCCGGAATCATTTGCCTCTCTCTTTCAGAATCAGCAGTCCGTGGGATCACGGCCAGGTCCGGGGGTACCAGGGACTGCTACCGGCACCGGCGCAGGTGCAGGAGGACTACCTGATAAACCACCAAGTCCCATCAGTATCCCACGAGCTCAAATATCAAACGGTAAAAATTTAAATATCTGCATGAACAAAATTTATTAAAATTAATGTTACCGTTTAAGCTACCATAACATTATTTGTTACTGGCCTAAGCCAAGATTCTATAGTATTAAATTTTAGAAATCCTACTTCAAGAGTATGTTTCTAATAAAATATTTATTTAACGAAGTTATTTAACTGGACACAGTGCCTCCAGTGAAAAAGAAGTCACCACCATTATCCACCAAGCCAAACTCAAACAAGAGCAGCTCTGCATCGCAAAACCTATCAGACTCATTCCAATTCCCCGTGGTTCCAGATGATGATGATTCGGAAGGGTCCAATTCCAATTCCAATCGGTCCTCGGGGCACAGAGATGAGACTGACCATCAGTCCCAAGCCACACCCACTACACCACAGGCAAGCTGGCCATAAATAATGATAAATACGACACTGTGGTCTAGCTATATATGTACTTTGTAATAATTATCACTGACTATAACAAGTATAAAAACAATTGAATAAAATAGAGGGATAAAGTAGGGATGGCAGGGTCAATCACATTCACTATACATCCTTAGTACGCTTACTTTTCTCGATTATCATCGCATGCGCTTATTGATGTCAACTTGTTCATGCTATCCTTCAGTGAGTATATTAATTCTTGACTTGCATGCAGGAGAAAACATCCCCTATGGCTCATAATTTTGATAATTTTATTATCACCAAATTAAATTTGCCACTTGAAATATTATCCGATAAAACTTATTTACCAGCAGCAGCGTCATGTTCCTGACCTTACAAGGAAGCCGTCCGCTTCAGCTCTCAAGAAATCTCCAAGCTCTTCGAGTGAGGGTGGCAGCGGCAGCGGCGTGGGGCAGCTACAGGGAGGGGGAGCAGCCGCTAGGAAGAAGAAGGCACCTGCCTTCAATGATAGGTATACACAGTTACTGTAGCATAATATTTCGTTCACAAAAATTTGTGTTAGATATTTTCGTGTATAATATATTAAATATTATTTCGTCAACTTTCAAGTACGCACCGTATATTCGCTGTATAAGTTAGTATAGATAATTTTTTTTGCGTAAACAAGCTGCTTGGATTGTTGACCCTGTCTGTGTTCATCCCTGGGACACAGCTGGCCATCACTGCCAACACTGAGGGCAGTGCTGTCATATGGGAGGATCTCGCTCCACCACAGGAAGGTAGCCCCATAATATAATGATGAAAAAATTTACTAACCACAGATGGGAATCACTGTATACAAATATTTTTTTGGCCCAAGTATTATTATTTGCTGACATCATTATGATGTCTTTGAGAATTGAGGAAACATGAATCTATGACTGAGAAGAGTCTAGCTATAATATTATCAATTTTTATGTGTGCTATGGTATAGTCTAGATATAAAGTAGCATGTTCAGGACCATAATGGGCTCTTCCATTTAATGAGCATACACCCCCTATGGATGACTGCTAACAAATGTCCAGGGGGGTATTTTGAGGCTTGTCCAGGGGGGTAAAATACTGATTTTAATGAAGGGAAGGGGAGTATTTTGATCAAATTTAATTATGTCTAGGGGTGAAACCATCACTAATTGTGGTATCCAGGGGGGCACTTTGCTCCTTTAGGTAATTTCCCTTCCATAAATTAACGCATTAATTTGTGTCCAGGGGGAACAAAACTTGATTTGATTAATAATCCAGGGGGAGTAGTAATGTTCTTAATTATGTCTTGGGGGAACAGTGACCTAATTAACGACTGTCTAGGGGGGATGGTTGCTAGTTAATTATATCCAGGGGTTAAATTTTCCTCACTAGTCATCCATAGGGGGTGTATGGATATTAAATGGAATAGCCCAATAGCTGTTCAGGACCATAATGAGCTACATTTTGGTTTTTGTTCCAGCTCCATAGCTCATTCCATTACCGAGATATACTTTGGCGCGCCGCCGTATGGAGTTAATGATATTCATAGCGTTTAATTAATTACGTCACGGTCTGTACATTCCAACGTGAAATCCATACGCATTTTACTACCCCCTGTCCCAGCTCAATAAATAGCATTTTCCGGTAGGGACTATCGGGGCTAGACAGTGTCAGGGGTACTCCCTCTGGCACCTGCAGCTGAAACCTGCACATGGTCCTGGGCATATATGGCTTAGGGGTCGCCCAGGTTCCTCCCTCGAATACCCCCCATCCTGGACAAAGCCTGTTAATCCACCATAGGCTGACTTCGGTCCCCTATGGCTGTGACACAGAAGCCTAACTGGCTGCAGTAATCTGCAGTGTACCCTGACCAACGTTCCAGCCTAGAGCTCGGAAGGTCGACGGGAGGATGGGGTTACAATTTTTTTTTTCATTTCACCAATCAATCCCTCATTGTAGCCTGCCATAATTACGCAATTTCTTGAAATACTTTTCTTCAGAATACAAGTATGTTTGATAGTGACGTTCTCACTCCATTCGAACTACCACCAGACCATGACAAAGAGCAGACATCGCCTCTCGCTTCGCTCGAGGCTCGGTGGCCTGCCGAGCAGGCCTGTCGAAACGCGCAGCACTTACGCCGCTCGAAAATGCATCTCTATGGCCCCTAGGCCCTGGCAACCTTGTTTGTGCACACGGCACAACAATTCTGACCAATCATGAGTCTTCTGAACTTGTAGGAGAGCGCATCTTTTATGCCCTCCAGGTTAGGACACGGACTATATAAGAAAATTGTCGCTCTGAAAATAGTTTTCGTTGTATTATAATATACCGTATAGCGGGAAATTTTCAAGGGATAAAACTTTCGCGGATCGATAGGAAAGGATCATTTCGCGGAGAAAACTTTCGCGGAATGCTAAAACTGGTCGCATAATGGGTGTGGCATACCTAGAATTTCGTGGAGAAAACTTTCGCGGATGGCTGAAAAATCGCGAAATTCGTGAAAGTTTTCTCCCTCGAAAGTTTCCCGCTATATGGTAGTATAAAAATTGTCGTCACTTCACGTAAAACAAAAATGAAAATTTCGCGAATTACGGTGCATAGCTAATCAAAACTAATAATATTTGCATAGCCTAATTATTAAGGTGAGTATTTTGAGGATTCTGATATTTAGTTGATCCTGCAGATTGGCTCCAAAATGCAAAATTTTGTACCACTAACATTATTCTGTGCACTATAGAACATTACAATAATTATGTCGACCCTGTACCATTAACATTATACTGCGCACTATAGAACATTAGAATATGTCGACCCTGTACCATTAACATTATACTGCGCACTATAGAACATTACAATATGTCGACCCTGTACCATTAACATTATACTGTGCACTATAGAACATACAATATGTCGACCCTGTACCATTTCCGCATATATACAAATTTTGTGCAGTGTTGAAATCATCAATGTTGAAGACAATCGTGCAAGTGGTGGGTCAGACAATGGGAAATCAAAGGACTACATCCACCCCAGCAACATGGAGGTAATGGGTTTACGTTAGTGTGCATGGGGTACCGTATAGCGGGAAACTTTCGAGGGAGAAAATTTTCACGAATTTCGTGATTTTTCAGCCACTCGCGAAAGTTTTCTCCACGAAATTCTAGGCATGCCACACCCATTATGCGACCAGTTTTAGCATTCTGCGAAAATTTTCTCCGCGATATGCTCCTTTCCTACCGATCCGCGAAAGTTTTCTCCCTTGAAAATTTCCCGCTATACGGTATGTGCTCTACAGAGCTCAATCTAGTTAAAGATGTACATTATAGTCATCAAATTGTACATTTTCTTCTGTAGTTTAGTGAGAAAGTTCTGCAAGGTCGAAACGTCGCCTTTCATACTATACCAAAGGTATGTATATTGTCATGGCAGCACTTATTAAAAAATAATTAATTTTTCCCCAATACTCTCCCTCCTTCTTCTCCTCTCCCTCCTTTCCCATCTCAGAATGGTCCCATCAAGGTGGCCATTCGTGGTGGTACTGACACACCTCTCGGAGGGGCTATCATCATCTCTCGGATCCTTGAAGGAGGGGCAGCTGCTCGCTATGGGAGGCTGAACGTCGGCGACCAGATCCTCGTCTGTGATGGAGTCAGTTTGATTGATGTGACTCACGATGAGGCAGCTCAGGCGCTCAAGAGGGCCATGGACATGGAGGCGGTGAGGATTAATTCATTATTAGTATTAATTATTAAAACTTAGCCAGTTTCAATAGTGATTGAGCTATAAAAAATAGCTCTATGGTTTATTTCGCTAGTATTCATAGCCTCATCCCCAGGCCCCGGCCGGACATGGAGGCAGTGAGGAATAATTGAAGCTCGATCAGAACCAGAGTGGCCTAACCCACAAATGTTGAGTTAGCCCCCCTAATCTTGAAAACATGTTTAAAATGCATTTCATGAGCAACAAAAAAAATTCACGTTTTTGAAATTTGATCGAGATCCCTTTTTTTGGGGGGGTAGGAGGGGCTGGCGCACAGGACTACACAATGCCATGGAAAACAAAAAAAAACAATCACAGTGAACCATAAATATTTTCATGCAGAATTCTATTGACCTGGTAGTGGCAGTGAACCCAGATGTGGAGCAGCCAGCAAACGAAGGTCCACCTCAACAGCACTCACCGCGCACTCCGTGGCCTCTGCCCGAGTGAGTTTGGTAAGCTGACGACCTTTACCTATCGAGATATTTGTGTTAGGTAAAGGTCGTGCGTAGAAAATGTAATATTATGGGAGTGAGGGGGGGAAGAGAGAGAAGAGAGAGGAAAGAGAGAGAGAGAGAGAGAGAGAGAGAGAGAGAGAGAGAGAGAGAGAGAGAGAGAGAGAGAGAGAGAGAGAGAGAGAGAGAGAGAGAGAGAAGAATCATGGTTCTCCCACATCATTGCAGGGAAACAGTGTGTGATGACCACCCCCAAGCTACACAGTACGACTACTCCAAGAGCAGTCGTCGAGCTCACTCCGGCTTCACTCTTCGAGGAAAGGACAAAGAGGATGCGACACAAAATGCCCACGCCTTCTTACCGCCCCCACCAAAATAAACTACTTATATTCGGCTAAAACTGAGTATATTATATATGCAACTTTTTAGTATGTCAGACACTGAATGACAGGTATATTATGCAGAACTAGAACTCCTATTGTATATGATATAGTTTATTTTTCTTGTATATCTGTATATACTGCTGTGTCCTAGGACCCAAATTTCTGAAAAATTAGCTCAGCAAAAAATTTCACCCAGACCAACTTTATACAGCTACAATACGAATAATATACTACATTGCCATACATAAGTAACATAACACAGCTATCTACATTGTGTGTCCGCACACACACATGCATGTCACGTACACGCCAGGTGGTGAAAAGGTCTTCATCAATACAACAATAGTGCATGTATACAAAATGCAAACCAGTGTTAAATCTGTCATGGTAAAAACAGTGAATATCAAAGTCTCTCCAACAGTAGTAGTAATAATAATAATAATAGGCCAACGATATCACTCTAGTCCAGCGCTGGGCTACGCCTTGACGCTCTTTAGACTCGACTTGATGCTTTGTATGCTCTGTTGCCATGACGATAGACGGTTATACAGCTGCTGCCATTGGGCAGACTCAAATGTACGGTGAAGGGAACTCCTGCAATTATTAAGAAATGAGATAAACATTAATATCGTTATTAATTTTAATGTGGTATAATATATATTATATCCCGTTACTATGTTGTTGCTAAGTAAAATATATGCCATATTGCACTAACCGCAAACTCATATTGCACTAACCGCAACGATATTGCACTAACCGCAAAGTCATATTGCACTGTCAAATGCGCTTCAGGCAAAAGTATTGCCGAGGATCAAAGAATAGCCGCTTCTTCAACGATTCTGTGGGGCTCTGTAAAGCTGTATTAATGGAGCGTGTAGCGGGAAGAATGGCAGGAAAAGGCACAAAGCGGTTCGAAGCGATGGGCGGAGTCGTATCGTCAATCGGTCGCGAGTCTACACAGACTGAGAGAGCTACATACATACCAAGGTAAGCTTACCGCGTAGAAGCTTTGGCATGGCGATAGGTATCCTTGCTTCTGCGCTAGGCAATAGCTTGAGCGACGAATATCAGATTCTGAACTCGATGGTGCTTATCACGCGATCGAGTTTAGTGTCGATTTGACCACACCCCTCAGCCACGGGGCGCTCTAAAGAACGACTCAGAGAGCGGCTTAGTAGACTGATACGACCAAGATGAGTTGTTAACGTTCTTTCTTCTTCTTTTCAGTATCCATGGTAGCTAATGCCCACGGGATATAAAATAGTTATATCACGTGCACTCGGGATGTATGGCATTTATTGCACTCAGCCCTCGGGCCGCTTCGCGCCCTCGTGCTTCGGTGCAATAAATGCCATACATCCCTCGCGCCCGTGATATAACTATTACTTAAATTTTAGTCCAAATTACAGGTGTCGTCCTCATTTCAGGGGTACTTATATACTTGATTGCTAAATGTGACAGGATCTGAGAAAAGGGACCATTTCGTGCTATTCCCGAATTTTCATTTTAAAACGCTTATATCTCTGGAACCATAGCAGCTATGAACTTCAAACCTGGCATGAATATTCTTCAATCATCCTACTACACTCGCTGCAAATCGCGGGCCCCGCCCACTTCCGGTGTGGGCGGGACGAGAGCGCGCGTCGATCGCGTTCGAAAATCGCCATTTTATGCCTCACTTTGGCGGCTCACCGCTCGGGACAGGAGGCTTGCTCAGGCTTCTAACGTTGGATTTGTGAAGTAGAAGGTCCAAACTACTAATAAACCAAGCCAGAAGCCTAGGGCTCTCGAGGCCTTGAAATGGTGACAGTTTGAAAAATGGCAAAAAATCGCGTTTAGCGCGAAATGGTCCCTTTTCTCAGATCCTGTCACAAATATGTATTTTGTTGTACAAACTTACATTACTACTAATTTTTGATTTAATTGATTGATCCTAGCTTCAATTAGTTTGAGCCGAATTGCTGTAGGAGAGAGAGAGAGAGAGAGAGAGAGAGAGAGAGAGAGAGAGAGAGAGAGAGAGAGAGTGTGTGACAGAGAGGGAGAGACAGACAGAGAGAGAGGAGAGAGGGGGAGAGAGAAGTAAAACACTGCTATTCTTTTTTCAAAATCGCTATAACTATTTTACACACCATCTATAAGAAACAACTCGAGCTCCTCTCGGGGAATGTCCAGCTGTTCTAGGAGGGTTGAAAAGGGGACTTCCCCTGACTCCGCCTCCACCGCTAAACTGGTCAGTGTCAGCTGCCGCATCTTTGTCACACAAAAGTCGTGATCTAAACCTATGTGTGTGTGGGGGGGGGGGGGAAGGATTGTGAGGGGTGGGGTGGGAGGAGAGAGAATATAATTATGGTAACAATGCGATAATTACTATGATTATTACTGCACTTAATCTAATACAACGCATGGAAAAAAATTTTCAATTTTGAAAAATGCGCGTTTTTCTGGTAAAGGTCGTCAATCACTCATAATATATAAACATTATGAGAATTGTAAAATGCTAATTTCATTGGATCATGTGTTGCATTAGATCAACTACGGTATACTATTATTTATACTTACCTAATTCTTTGAGATATTCTGCATTGGCTTCATGAAACGACTTGTACGAAGACAGCTTGTCAAAGACGAAGATCCGTAGCAGCTATTAATATTACAAAATTTGATTTACAATAGCCTTCGAACAAAAAACTAGATAAAATCCTAGGATACTCTCGGCATTTGTACATTATTATATTTATTGACTACTGTATAGCCGAAAAATATGGTGAGGAATTAAATTTGGCGGTTTGGCGGTCTATATTACAACTGCCAAATTAAAATCCGCCAAAATTTCCTACTCGTATATATGCGTATGGCGATCCATACCGAACTGCCAAATTTAAATACGCTAATATTCTTGCAATAGTGATTTTGGGCTCAACTGCCAAAATTTAATTCCCGCCAATATTTCCGGCTATACGTGTACTCTAAAAAATTAAGGAGGGAGGAGCAAATCTTAATTCTACAGAGAAGTGAAGTAAGTGGAAGAAGAAAAATCTTGGGATCCACCTTTACAGGTCTCACCTGCAGACTCTTTTGACCCTCCAGAGCGGCGACTGGTGCCAGCTGAAGGAGATTATCGAACACGAACTGCTTGGGGTCGGAGATGATGAGGGCTATCAGCTTCTCTGCCAACTGGGTGGCGTCCTTTGCGTCGGCTTCTGAGTACGTTCTCAGCAGCTCTATCAGTATACTACTGGACAACCTATGAGTGTGTTCAAGAGAAACAGGGTAAGAGAGAGAGGGGGAGAAAGAGAGAGATACTGTAGGTCAGGTTTTAATTGCGAGTATCTATTAATTGCAAATTGCGAGTTTTTCTACGTTTCACAATTAATAGATTCGCAAACATAAATGTGCATGTATACTACAGTACGGTACGGGGTCGTCCATTGCCATTATTGGATTTGCAATTTGGCCTGACTTGACTAGAACACAATCATTAAACTACGCAATTAAAACCCGTCCTACGGTAAAGGGGGAGAGAGAGATGTCAAATTCAACTATTTTGGGATTCTATGCATACATAGACACATGGGGAACATGCAAGTTTTGTAATAGTCCCTTACGTTTTGTCCGGCAAGTCTTTATGTGCTTCCCACAGTAGCCGCCACAGTTCTCGAGTTTGGGGCGTGTCCAACTGCCAAAGCTCCACCCACTGACGCAGCTAAAAACAAAATTCAATAATTTTGACGACCATTACCAACATTCAGAGTAACTACTATATAGTCCAATTTAGGACAGAAAATGCTGATCTCACCTTGTCGACATCGACCGCTAGTGTAGTCGCCAAACCGGACTGACCGGCCATCCGTACTCGATGCAGAAGCACTGTGTAGCGAAGGATGTCTTTCGCAGGAAAATGGCAGAACAGCAACCCCAAACTACGAGGGGGAGGGGACGAGAGAGGGGAGGGGGTGAAACATCACTTCAAGTGTATTAGTAATGCTGCATGCGTAGACTAAGTACGTATTTGAACCATGGATTGGCCAATATAAATTCAGTCCCATCAGAGTTAAATTTGTCATCAAAGCCACACCCACCATGATCGTACAAGCAGCAGGCAACTGCTCTCATGATGGAGCTACGACGCAAATTACATCATCACTTGGGAGACGGCCATAGATTACATCATCATTACATCATCCCCATGCTGCTACTATACTACTCACAGTTTCAGTCTGAGTGGTGCATTTTCTTTGTTCCCAGAAGAGACAATCTTCGTTGCTAAGGAGTCGACCACACCCCTCGTTTCACCAGGCGAGATGATGTGAAAGAGAGATACTATGCTATAGAAGAAACCTTCCACCTCTGAGGAGGGAGAAAGGGAGAGAGAGAGGAAGGGAGGGGAGAGAGAGAGACAGAGGAAGGGAGAGGGGGGACAGAGAGAGAAGAGAAATGGAAGGGGAAAGGGGAAAGAGAGAAAAGGAACAAATTGAATAGACTGATGGTTCCTAATTGTGTACCTCACACACATACATACATGTATACATACATATCAGTGTTCTCCCCAAGCTAAATTCAAGGCATGACGGGAGCGCATAGTTTGGGTGGAGCCTGTGGCCACATCAAAGCACATGTATTATCCCTATTCACACATCAAAGGAAACTCTGTACTGAAGGCTTGTTGGGCCGATATGCCTAGGTATGCTGGGGAGAACACTGCATATGCAACGATACAAGTGGCATTGTCCTCACATGTAATCTTACCCTGAGGTGGGAGCTCCTTTTGCTGAAAGACGACATCACATTTCTCGATGATGTGCTGAAGACGCTGGAGCAGTTCGGTGTCACTGGATGAGGTGACCTCCGCACCCTTACCACGAAGGTACTCCTCCAGCTCTTCGCACTGTCGCAGAAGTGCGTGTGTATATGTTGCAAGTAAAATAAAATCAGAATTTTAATCTAATTGCTATAATTATAGAGGCAATTCATGATTTAGGCAAATTGCTCTCAGTACTGTTAAGTCAATTTGAACGCTTAGTGTCATAGGAATAGAAAAATTAATGTTAAACTGACGACCTTTACCGAATGTACTACTTGCCCACCCCCCCTTCCGAAAACTTCAAAATCACCAACAATGTTTCTTGCTACATTGTGCATGTAAATAACTAAGGGAGTTGTAAGGTGTAACCTACAGGTGCCTATAATGAATTTCTGATATAGGAGTCGACACTCCCCCCCCCCCCCCCCCCAAAGGCACAGGTTACCAAGTGTTAAAAGCATAAAAATCCTATTAAAACTGTATCATAACCTATTCATGGATTAAATACTGGTACACTCTGATATACGATCGCCTCGAACGAAGAGAAGCTAAAAATATTTTTCGTGATCGCGGGGGGGCATGTAGTCACCTGTTCATCTTCGGCGATGTCAATGAGTGCTGTAAAGCACGTGATCGGCGAATTCATAGTCAGACAGTAGATCTTCTCGCTAGCCCCTTCTCTCTCGCTTCTCTGTCGATCGTTCCTCAACAAAACAGTTCAAACTTCCTTCAACGAGTGAGCGAAGCACACCACCACCAACTGCCATGAGGTCGAATAATTTGGCGCATGCGTACAAAACCGCTGAATCAGCATATTTAGTCCGCCCGCGCGCCGCCGCGCTGGCTAGATCAAGATGTCCTCTTCTGGCACTCGAGTTGCTGTAGTGACTGGCTCCAACAAAGGAATAGGCTTTGCAATCGTCCGAGGCCTCTGCAAACAGTTCGCTGGCGATGTCTACCTGACTGCTAGGGACGAAGGGAGGGGACGGGCGGCCGTGGCTTCACTGGAAGCCGAGGGACTGAGTCCCAAGTTCCACCAGCTGGATATCACGTCACAACAGTCAGTGGACGCCTTAAAGAAGTTCGTCTTGGAGAAATATGGAGGCATCGACGTCCTTGTCAACAATGCTGGTATAATATTTAATATTATACATATTTTGTGTAGCATAATATGCTTTGTAAATTAATTTTGCTTTTATCATCCTATTAAATTAATTTTTTTACAATGGTGAACTCCCTCTTATATTTTAATGTTACTACACAGGTATTGCCTTTAAGTGTGACTCAACTGCATCAGATATTGAGCAAGCCAGAAGCACGCTGAGTGTCAACTTCACTGGTACTCTGAACATGATGCGAGCTTTCACTCCAGTAGTCAAACCTCACGGACGCATAGTCAATGTCGCAGCTAACAATGGAAACTTGTCTCGCTTGGCAAGTCCTGAGTTACGTGAGCGATTTTCCAACCCGTCCCTGACAGAACCAGAGCTTCTCTCGCTGATGGATGAATTTATCAATGATGTGGAGCAGGGGAGGCATAGAGGAAAGTGGTGCAGCACTTTTTATTCCAGCTCAAAGGTCGGCGAGATTGCAATGGCGATGATCTACGCCAGAGAAATGGCTAAGACAGGTAAGAGATAATAATTACACAAATGCAGTACTGTAACTTCCCTTTTAGGCTATTGTGGATTTAAATTCATATGCATAAACAATAAGAAAAGCTATAGCATTAAAAAAATGAGATTAAAAATTGAGGTTTTTGACCTATCTTTTAACAAATCTACTTCACAATATTATGGCTATTATACCATATTAATTTATGTGCAGGTAAAGAAGATGTGTTGATCAACTGCTGTTGCCCCGGTCACGTGCGAACGGACATGGCCGGACCGAATGCCCCCCTCTCTCCTGAAGAAGGAGCTGAGACTCCCGTTTTTCTCGCCCTCTTACCTTCTGGATCGCCAAGTGGACAGTTCTGGAAGGATAAAGTAGTTACCAAGTGGTAGCAAATGCCTGGACACCTAAAATATATATTTTTATGCAATTTGCATAAAATTTAATTGAAGTTGTGGGTGGAGGGGGATAACGTATTAGTGGGTGGGGCTAGTAAGTAAAACGCTGACTCAGCATATTCTGGCACTTGCTGAATCGGCACGTTTTGATTGAAAGTGTGAGAGATCTTCCTTTCTAATGCTACACCATCTTCGCCAGAAAACCTACTCCATCGGCTAGTTAAACACCAGACAATAATATGTCTACTTCGGTCCGCATTGCTGTAGTGACGGGCGCAAACAAAGGAATAGGCTTTGCGATCGTTCGTAGCCTCTGCAAACAGTTCGCTGGCGATGTCTACCTGACTGCTAGGGACGAAGGGAGGGGACGGGCGGCCGTGGCTTCGCTGGAAGCCGAGGAACTGAGTCCCAAGTTCCACCAGCTGGATATCACGTCACAGGAGTCCATCGACGCCTTGAAGAAGTTCGTCTTGGAGAAATATGGAGGCGTTGACGTCCTTATCAACAATGCTGGTGAGTTATAATGTGTTGTCGTAGCTCTGAGTATGTAACGTATTTCTCTCTCCCTCTCTCTCCTCTCAAACTTATAAGAGAAAGTCCCACGACTAGCTACTAACCCCGCCCCTCATTAATAAATTTCTTGTTGGGGGGTGTTGTAAGATAAATTTTATCATTAATTTTTTTTTTCCTATCATAATATGCAGGTTTTGCCTTCAAAGGAAATTCCACTGCATCAGACATAGAACAAGCGACCGTCTCCACAAACGTCAATTTCACTGGAACCCTCAACATGATGCGAGCCTTCACTCCGATAGTTAAGCCCCATGGACGAATCGTCAATGTGGCATCAATGGTAGGCCACCTATCTCGCTTGGCGAGTTCCGACCTTCGTGATAAGTTCTCCAGCCCTTCTCTCACGGAGGCAGAGCTGGTGGGTTTGATGGAAGAGTTTATTAGTGATGTGAAGGCGGGAAAGCATCGAGGAAAGTGGTGCAACACCTTTTACTCTACCTCGAAAGTCGGGGAAGTCGCATTGACAAAAGTCTACGCAAGAGAGCTGACAAAGACAGGTAAGTATTATGGACATCATCCACTTCAAATAATTATTAAATTTATTCCTAAATCATCTGATTCAAAAATTGACATGCACTGTTGGCCACTAAGCATAATATTATAAGTTACCACTATTAATAGTGTTTTGTTAGATTCAAAGACACTTCAATGTGGTTTATTATCAATTATTAATTTTGTAGATAAAGATGATGTGTTGATCAACTGCTGCTGCCCTGGTTGGGTGAGGACGGACATGGCTGGACCGAATGCCACTCTCTCTCCTGATGAAGGAGCCGAGACTCCCGTCCACCTTGCTCTCTTACCTACCGGCTCTCCGAATGGAGAATTCTGGAAGAACAAAGCCGTGGTACAATGGTAGCTAGAACACTCAAGTGGTGTAAGCATGTCACATTATCCCAGTTATCTCTTCACTGTATAATATAATATTATTAGGGGAGGCTTATAATAATTACATTAATTATTATTACATTATACTATAAGCCACTTATACCAGCTTACCAATTACATTACATTGTAAGTCGCTTACATGTAAGCTTACATCAATTATATTAAAAGGGGATATATTGATCGGTGTATCATCATTAAAATAATTATTCCCTTGCTTATACGTGAACACTAATTACCTTGATTCTTAAAATTAACACACTCTTGTTAACACACTATTGTGTTGTTGAGGCATCATGTGACCTTGGATGCGCACGCGCGCGTGCAAAGCTGAGTGGGTGGGGCATCACTCCATGCCGGATCCGGATAGATGGACATTAATTTTAGTGTTCTGTTCTGCCAGGGCTATTAAATGTCTGAAAAGAAGAGTGACCGCAGTTCAGAGGCAGTGAGTGGCTGATGGAAAAAGGAAATAAAACGTCGATATGGGAGGAGATAGACGGGATCCTTTATCCCAGCTTCATCGTCGCCGAGCAATTAGAGAGACTAAAATCCTTCAACCCCCGTCCCGATGATATTTTTGTCTCCACGTACCCCAAAGGCGGTAGCCACTGGATCGGGTTTATCGTACACCTCATAATGAATAACGGAGTAGAAAATCGCGACGCCCCATTTCATCACATTTGTCCGTGGCTCGAGGCAGCTGGCCTGGCGGACACGGAAAACGTATATAAACTTGAAGATGTTGAGCGTTTGCCAAACCCAAGGTTCTTCTACAGCCACGCCTACTACAGTAAAATGCCCGGAGGCGCTCCCAACACCTCGCCCGCCAAGTACATTTACATGGCTAGGAATCCCAAGGACACTTTCGTGTCATACTACCATTTTCACCTAAAGACGCAGGAGTCCGGAATGATAGTATTCGGTCGTACGTGGAAGCAATTCTTTGACGAATTTGTGAAAGGGAGGGTGCTCTTTGGGTCTTGGTGGGACCAGATTCCTGAATGGTGGAAACATAAGGACGAGAAAAACGTACTCTTCTTAAAATATGAAGATTTAAAGAAAGACCTGCCCAAATACGTGAAGATCATTGCCGATTTTCTAGGTTATGATCTAGAACAGGATATCATAATGAAGATAGCTTCAACATCCACTTTTGAAGCAATGAAGACAAATACAGCAATGGGAGCCAATAGCCAACTCTTTATTAGGAAAGGTATGGTCGGTGACTGGAAGGGACAGCTCAGTGAGGAAGAGAGTGCCATCATCGACAGGCACTATGCAGAAGCTGTGAAGGATACTGGGCTCGAGTTTGACTTTGGCGATTGATCATGAGTTCTCAGTGACTGCATGAATTTATATACAACGAAAACTATTTTCAGTTTTGTGTCCTAATGCACCTGATTGGTCAGCCTGAATGGTAGGGCCGTATGCAAAAAACAGGACCAGATTATTTTTTTATATCGTTGACTTTTATGACTTTTTGTATTCATGATAATCTTGAGTGAGTTATTGAAGACTTTAGACTCCAAATCTTGTCATTTCATTGGTTGGAACCAAGTAGATATCTAAGTCACTTAGAAAGCCTACAACTTAGAATGCTTAAGTTACAATTGCAATTTAGAATGCCTATAACTTAGAAACCCATGGCAATTTTTGATACCTATAGGGCAACAGCTTGCATCAGCAACCGTATATGTTCTAATATAGGCGCCATCCTAACTTAGGCGCCCTTTGGGACCTGTAGTCTCGTGCCCAGACCCCACCCCCAAATAATAAGTGGCTGCGTGTGCAAACTCTAATTCCTTGGGCTTTGCTTTAATTCTTTTGAAAAATCGAGTTAATATCTTCCACCAAGTTTAAGACTGTTTTTAAAAACTCGCAATTAGTATAATATTGAATTTCACTTTCCCCGTAATTATCAATACCGACAAATCTTCCAAATATTGATAGAAGTGTGTTAAATTCTTGGTTAAATTGATCGATAAAATTTGGCAGCATATAGTCTTCAGGTTCAATATCGATATCTTTGCTAAAATTATGAAACATACCATTCATGAACTTCCAAACAATGCGACCCATGCAGTACCGCAAAATTAATATACTGGTAGAGACATTCCGAAATTTACTACTATTTTTGAAATGTTTTACCAGTGCAGAGAAGAAACCAATAAATTGGTTCAAGCTTTTTCACATTTTTTTTGTTGTCTTGCCTACCAGCATCGAGATCAGCAATATAGCTAATAGGGAGCATTAATTGCATTGTACTAAACCATTCATGCATATTTGACAGCATTTCATTGGGACCAGCACGACTAATGGCATTTCTGTACACAAAAAATTCATAATGTTAAGCATTGTCCAACGGAACTCCTCACTCTGGATCTTTGCACCGTAAGTATCATTGATGGTTTTCCTGGTCATATATAGATAGCAAACTGATGGCAAGATTCATAAATGCCCGTTTGACTTCACGTGCCGCATGTGCACTTCTCCTCCATTTTCAATCTGCCTTCCTAGCTGCAAAAGACAAAAGTGTATTAGCCGGGCCCCATTAACAAGAGTCTGAATTACTTTGTTGTCGGATCAATTTTGCTCACGGCTGTAAAAAATTTACATGCATCATTCATTGGCAAGAGTTTTCGCTCAATTTTGTAGATAAAGATGATGTGTTGATCAACTGCTGCTGTCCTGGTTGGGTGAGGACGGACATGGCTGGACTGAATGCCGCTCTCTCTCCTGATGAAGGAGCTGAGACTCCTGTCCACTTGGCTCTCTTACCTCCCGGCTCCCCGAATGGAGAATTCTGGAAGAACAAAGCTGCCGTGGTACAGTGGTAGCTTATAGAACACTCGAGTGATAATGAACAAAAGCATCCGGCATCAAGCTTATAATAATTAGCTACTACTATTATTTTGCCACCTATTTAATCATAGTGCACTTCATATTTTAAAATTAAGAATTTTCAGTAACCTATATATTTCAGAGTGGCTCCTTATATAATAGTATGCTTATTAATTTTATGAATCTTTGTACATAGACTCGCAGTATCCCGGTCATCCCTTTGCTGTATTATTATTATAATTAGATTTCGTTATTAAAAATTAATGCAGACTTACGAATCAAGTTAATTAATGTTCACCGTATGCAAATAAATTTATGCTGATAGTTTTTACTAAGTTTAGTAGAGTTCATCTATATATGTATTGCTGTTTTCCAGTACTTGAAAAGTGAAAAGTACAATCATTGAAAGTTCAACTGAGGTATTTTTTATTCAGCAGACCTGAAGCAAGGCCAGGACGGAGTAGGGCACGCCATAGCTGCACCTTAGTCTCCTCTGGGAGACCCATATCACCGTCATCATCCACCTCCATCACTGCAGCAGCCTTTCGATCCCTTGACTTCACTGATACCTTCTGATCAAAACGACCGGCTGCAGCATTTTGATTCCATGACTCCACTGACATCTTCTGATCAACATGATCGGTTGGAAGTGTGTCCATGTGTACTGTTTGTGCACCTCCGAACCCATAGATGTCCTTAACAGCTGTAAGAATCTTATCAGTTACTGTAAAGAATGGCTGTAAAAACTCTAATTCCTTGGGCTTTGCTTTCTTTTGATGATTCGAGTTAATATCTTGCATCAAATTTAAGACTGTTTTTAGAAACTCGCGATCGGTATATTCATCAGACTGAATTTCACCTTCCCTATCATTATCAATGCCAATAATTTTTCCAAACATTGATAGAAATGTGTCAACCTTTTGGTTAAATTGATCGACAAAACCTGGCGGCATATAGTCTTCAGGTTCAATACCTTTGCTAAGATTATGAAACATACTATTCATGAACTTCAAAATAATACGACCCACTGGCGCAAATTTACTGGTAGAGCGATTCCGAAATTTACTACTGTTTTTGAACTCTTTTGCCAGTGCAGACAAGAGATCAATAAATTGGTTCAAGCCTTTTCGCATTTTTTCGTTATCTCGCCTACCAACTTCGAGATCGGCGGAAATAGGGAGCATTGTACCAAACCATTCATGGATTTTTGACAGCATTTCATTGTTGGGACCAGCACGACTAATGGCATTTCTGTACATTGCTGGAAGCAAAAATTTCATAATGTTAAGCATTGTCCGATGGAACTCCTCACTCTGGATCTTTGCATCGTAAGTATCATTGATGATTTTCCTGGTCATAGATAGCAAACTGATGGCAAGATTCATAAATGCCCGTTTGACTTCACCATTAACGTCACTGGACTGCACGTGCACTTCTCCTCCATTTTCAATCTGCCTTCCTGCAAAAGACAAAAGTGTGTTAGCCCCATTAACAAGAGTCTGGATTACTTCGCTGTCAGGATCAATTTTGCTCACAGCTGTAAAAAAATTACGCGCATCATTCAAGAGTTTTCGCTCAATCTCTTTGTCCCCAGCTGATTGAGAAAGAATTTCACCATTTTTAGTCTTTTTCGCTATCCCAGAATGAGGAGAGCCAAAATGGTTCGCAAAAATCTGCATTATCTCAACATCATCAGACTGAATCTCACCCCCAAGCTGTTTTCCGATTGAAGAAAGAGCTGAGCCATATCCATCACGGAATATCTGTCCTTTTTCTTCATCACTTAGATCTCCATTCTTGCTTGCAGCTAAAGGGAAGCTGCTTGCGAAGTTTAGCAACATTCTTCCCAGTTCATCGTCAGCTTGAATGCTGCCATGTCTATTACCAGCTCTGTTAACGTTATCAGCAGCTAATAATATCATGGGCCGGATCTGACTGTAGAAGTCTGGTAGTCTCTCCATGTAGTCTAACTGCTGTTTCTCAAATGTTTCTGGCAAGCCAAGATTAGGGAGTACCGGAGCTGCATCAAGTGTGCAGATAGAAAGACTGCACAGCACCACAAGGAGGATAAGGGGCTTCATTATGGTGCTTTCAAAATCGCCTCAATCCACAAGCCTCAATTGAAAACCGTATGTAGGTAGATTTTTAATTTGTTCAACAAAGTAATCACAGATTAATGTTGCGACTGAATCTGTAAATATCAGGAATCCTGTGCTCCTTTTATAAGTTTATCCATTCACGGTTGATGCATTGCTACAATGTATGTGGGTGGTTGGACAATGGATTCATTGTTACCTTCATACCTGTTTGTGGAATTAATAAAAAAAATCTTGGGAAAAAAATTTAATTTTGCTAAACTCACTATTGAGCCCGTGACTGCTTAATACGAAGCTTTGCTTACGTGTACCTACTCAACAATAGATGGTTAATGATAATAATAATGCACGAGGGGATACTATGTTATTCACAACAGTTCTATAATTATTATTAGCATTTTTAAATCAACAATAATCATTTGCAGCTTGATAATCATTCATACAATCTCTAAAATTAAGGTGCTAAAAATTAATAATAATATTATGATGATCCACACAAAAAATTGAATAGGTACAGCAGCCTAATAATTATTATAATATATTATTATTATTGCATGCATGGTTCAATGCAACTATAAACTAATGTGCATGCATGCATGTATGTATACTGAGTATATATAGTTTTATTTTTACAGTTCAGCAGTTGAGACCGAAATTTGTTACCCATTATTCAGCAGACTTGTACCTAAGCTATCGAGGAAGACACCCCACTGCTGTGTCTTAGCTTCACCTGACGGTGTGTGATCAGGGATCCTGGATTGAATATTTTCAATCATTTTTGCGAATACCAAGATAATGTTACCAAATTGGCTTATAAATTCTTTCCTAATCTCTTCATCAGTAGACTGATTCTCTTCATTGCTGAAAGATTTTCCAATAATAGAAAATATTCCATCAGAAAACTCACAGATAGCCTTTGCAATTAAATTTTCATTATTGGAACTGGTACGCTTTTTGCAAAAAGTTCCAAAAAAGGCGCTCATGACATTAATGATTGTCCGTGCACTCTCATCCTCACTAGACTGGATTTTGCCAAGAAAATTCATAACTGGTCGGTTCATTTCACTATCATTAGACTGAATTATCCTTTCATTTTCAACTTCCTTACGAAATAGAAGAATAAACATTTTAAATGCATTGATCATCGTGTGTGTCATTTCATCATTGGGATCGATACTTCTGTCCAGAGCTGAAAGCCCATTATCTATGGTATCAAACAATATTCGCTGTATCTCATTTTCATCTGCAGCTGGCTGCTCTTCATCAAGGCTATTTTGTACTATGGTCAGAATTGAAATCATTCCATCAAGCACAATCTGTGATGCCTCGTCATTTGGATCAGAATTCTCTCTCGCAGACGAGATAAGGTCAAGTATGGCTTTGACAAATGTTTTCCCAAGCTTATTCCTATCTGATTGAACATAAACTCCACCATTGTCGATGCTTTTCGAAAGAAGGGTGCCAAAAAGTGTCTGCATCATCTCCTCATCATCAGACTGAGCCTCTCCATCTCCATAACCAAACTATTTCATAATTGAAATTTTAATTTACAATTTCATCATTCATGCAGATCAAATTTTTGCTTACAGTTGAAAGAAGATTCCTTGCAAAAGTTGGTTGCTTAAGTTCAATGCCTGCCTCAATGCTTCCATCTCTACTAATCTCATCACGATCGCGAGCAGAGGTGAAAAGTTTGCTGTAGGTGCTAAGAAAGGTCTTTGCCCACTCATTCAACTGCTGTTCCTTGGCGCTAGCAGTTTCAGTGAGTTTGAAGCGAGAGGGGGGTAATGGGGCAGCATCTGATTCTGATACAATAAAAAGTGCAGTACAGAGCACTACAAGTGGGATAAGGAACTTCATTGTGGCAATGTAATTTTTATCTCTTCTCCTGAATGCAGATTCTGAAGTATATACGTACCTTCTTGAAAAATCATTAGCCACAATAATATTGTTCTTCGCGTCAAAATTTCATCAGCTGCAGTATATATAGCTGCTGAAAGAATTGCTTGTCTTACTCCTTTATTTATAAGCGCCGCTCAATATTTAACTATTATTATTGGTGATTTAGCTCATTGTGTACATGAGTGAATGGTATACAATATCTGCATGCTCAAGTGCACACTTTGGGAGAAAATTATTATTATAATGTCAATATTGATTGTTATCGATATCACTGCATGGTGGGCCAGATCACTCACGCTAGTTCAGCATGGCACTGTAAATTAATTTTGTTCCCTGAGTTCCGACAAGAAGCTGCAAATGTACATGTGTGTACAGTAACTGTTGTGTATAGTAACTGTTATTACTTCAATCTTGACCAATAATAATTATCATAAATTTTCCTGTGACCGATTTGATCTGCCATGCAGAGATATCGATAAATTAATGATGATGATAGCTATACCGGGTAATATCATAGTTGCTATTAATATTACAGATCTTCCAATGGGAGACACTTTTAAGCTTTAATTTGTAAACAGTCTCCTCATGTGATCTGGTCATAAAATCTGAGAATACCCCACTTAAAATTCACTTTTAGAAAATGCGTTATGCAACTACTATCACCAAGGCTAAGTGTACTTGTCAGTGTGTTCAAATTTCAATATTTCACAATACTAATTGATTGTTATCGATGTCACTGCATGTTGGGTCAGATCACTCACGCTATAGTTCAGCATGGCACTGTAAATTTTGTTCCCTGAGTTCTGACAAGAAGCTGCACATGTACATGTGTGTACAGTAACTGTTGTGTATAGTAACTGTTATTACTTCAATCTTGACCAATAATAATTATCGGCATAAAATTTAATTTTCCTGTGACCGATTTGATCTACCATGCAGAGATATCGATAAAATTAATGATGATGATAGCTATACCGGGTAATATCATAATTGCTATTAATATTACAGATCTTCCAATGGGAGACACTTTTTTGTATAAACAGTCTCCTCATGTGGTCTGGTCATAAAAATCTGAGAATACCCCATTTAAAACGAATGCTCTTATAGGAGATGACGGTGTTATGCAAATAGCTACTGTCAGCTAGTGTACTTGTTAGTGTATTCAAATTTCAATATTTCACAATACTATAATCATAGCTATCCTCCCCTAGCACATAATATTATTATTATGTAGTACCATGGTGTTTGTTTGCAAACAAATGCTCAAGTTCTATGAAAGTTGTATAGGGGATAGATGAATGCGCATCTTAATATATAATAGTATTATTATCATTTAATGCACTATATGCATTGCTCTTAAAGAAAACTAACTATACAGTATAAATAGACAATATTATTCTCAACTTTATGGTGTGATCATTGCACAAGACAATAATATTATTGCTTTCCAAAGTTAGGAGTTCTCCCAGCTAACTCCCAAACCAAACCGAACCCGTAGAGCAGACCAGACAGATCATGCTAAAGCTTAGCCTCGTCCCGAGGCCACTCTATAGACCCACGTTTTCAATGTTGCATTGAAAACATGGGAGTGGCCTGTAATTCTATCTCAGTCTGCAATTGTCATTGATCATATACACAACTGAATTATTTCTTAACTCAAAAAAGGGAATTTAATGATGATACGTATATGCAACTGAAATAACATAATTTAATTTTAAGATTAATCAATGTAGCAGCCTAGAAAAAGTTTGTAATAATATTATTATAGTCAATTAAATTAATGTGTATGTCCAATTAATAGGGTTACTGTCTTGGGTTTGCAGTGCACCAATTAAGGTTAGTTCACCCTTCAAGATATTTACTCAGCAGACCTGAAGCAATACTGCTGAATATGGCACCCCACAGCTGTGTCTTAGCTTCCTCCATCGTTGCTGCATTTTCATCGACAGACTCCAAAATACTCTGATCAAAACGATTGCCCGTGAAGGTGGGAAGTGTGTCTAGACGTGCCTCCTGGCCTCCTCCTCCTCCCACCTTGTTTTTAACTCCAGAGAGTAGCGTGTTGAAGAGAGAGAGAAACGTTTGTGCAGTATCATCCTTGGGATCTGCCTTCTTTTGTAGAGCCGAGCCAACTGTGCCAAGGAGATTCAAAAATGCCCCTGGAAGTCCACTGTCATCGGACTGAATTTGGCTACCCCCACCTCCATTGCTGATTTTACGACCGATTGCGGAAAAAACTGAGCTAAAACCATCCAAGATACTATTACCCATGTCATCATTGGGATCAGCATTTTTCCTTGCAAGGGACAAAAAGTTGCTGAAGAGATTCAGCATGGTGGGCATAACCTCATCCATTGATTGAATTTCACCATTATCAATCGTTTTCGTCATTGCAGAAAGAAACGTGCCGAATAGACTTACAAAAGCTTTCTTCAACTCATCATCATCCGACTGTATCTTCCCTCCTTCTCCAAGCCGATTTCCAAGTGCTGCGAGAACTGAACCAAATCCTTTAAACAGTGATTGCTGCAATTCATCATTCGGGTCTGCTTTTTTGCCCAGAGATGAAAGGAGACCGCTTGCGACGTTTAGCAGTGTTCTCCCTAGTTGATTGTCTGCTTGAATGCTGCCGTCTCCTCCGTTGCTCTTATCACCAGCAGAAGTGAGAATCTTCGTAAAGATATTCAGAAAGGTTTTAAACATTTCTGAATTATCTGACTGTTGCTTGGCAACGGTTTCGAGTTCAGCTTCGAGGCTGGAGGGGAGTACAGGAGCTGCATCCAGTGAGACAAAAAGTGCGGTGCTCAGCACCAAAAGAAGAATAAGGGACTTCATTGCGAAGGATACTCACTCCTTCTTCACGCACAAGCTTAAGTTGATTGAGAAAAGTATTATTGCTTTTTCGTCCTTGAAAATTTCACCAATCACAGATCTAGCTATCGTGCACTGTGCAAAGAATCACTATCTTTCCTGTTTTATAAGCTGACTCATAATACACACATATACAATATTATGGCGTAATCACAACGTACATAATCATAATATTATAGTATTGTGCCTTGCTGTACATGTGGGATTAATATTACGAGAAATTGGGAAAAAAATTGTTAGCTAAACGTTTGGAGTTATCACATGCTGGTTCAATTGGTTTGAGCATGAGGTAGCTACATATGCAGCTATACTCTCATACTCAGGATTCATACAGTTGCTATCGATCTTGATCTCCTGAAGGACTATGCAAGACTTAGCCATGCATACTTTCTCCTATATATATATAGGTTCCCATGGCATATAATACATACATGCACTCACTGACAGACTCTTCCTAGCGGTTTAATTCTCATAGGTTCCCATAAGATTTTCATACAAATTCTTGGTGTGTCCCAGTTGTTCTCATAGACCACTACATTATGAATTCAATATGGTCGCACTTCACTGTTTCGAGAACCACAGTTCTCGTATGTACAAAATAATACAACATTAAATCTTAATCTTATAATTCACTACTGTAAGCAAGTTATTATAATACTACGGTTTAGTGAACCTATTAGTAGCTAATAGACTAAGTATGGAAACATACGTATGAGAACCACTGGCCACCAAAACAATCAAGAACCTACCAAGACTGTGACCTAATGCAGCTGGGAACCATTGAGAACCACTGTAATGGGAACCTATATGCTGCATGCATCATGCACATAATATAAAGATCTGAACTATACTGGCAAAGAATACACTATAATATTATAAATAGGGATTGATCCAAGTTGAAACACGATTGCTATCAAAAGAACTAGCTATGCTGTTGTTGGGAGGATTTATTTTTGGAAAACAGTTGAATTGTTTTCCAAAAAATAAATCCTCCCAACAACAGCAAGTTTGATCACATGAATTGAAGTTTCGTGTGATCAAATTTGAGAGCATCCCGACCAATATCATCGATCGATGTTTTCCTTGAAAGTTTGACTTTTGGGAGATAAAGTTTATAGAAACACTGTGTAATTATATACTTTAGTTGTTTCAACGAGGCTCGAGGATGCATTTCGCAATAATATACTTAATAATCTGTTCGTGTTATTAAATTTTTTCCTGTAGCATAATTAATTTTGTCATAGCCTGAAGGTATTATAGCCACGTAGATTGTAGATATTAAAGAATATCTAATTTTAGTACGTAGCTATATTATAGTAGATATAGATCCTGATGTGCCCCAAGATCGATCGAACTTGTACTTATGCTTCTAATATAGCTACAATGTATTAATAGCATAGTATGTATCACATAATCATAATTAGCTTGCATGCTAGCTATAGACTAGCTTGATTAAGTATAGCTAGCTGCCTATAGATCGATCGTTGACTTCTTTCTCATAGGAAAATTTGGTCCGAAATCGTGTCTAAGTAATCACTCTGTGATTGAATAGTAAAACCCTCTGAAAAATCAAACGCCTCTATAAAATCACTGAAATTGCGTAGAAGAATTGATTTTTGTAAAGATTTTACTATTCAATCTTTGATGGATTCTTGAATTTATGCATTGATTTTGGTGGTCTTTTTGCTGTGTCTTTGAGCTTGAGTCATGATTAGAGTGAGGGGGGGGGGGGTTAACTCGACTTATTCCCTAGGCCTCTGAATGCTCAGGGTCATATTATGATCTATTTATAATCACATCACATGCAGGCCTCAAACCGAAGCCATGCACTGATTGATACCTTATATCATAACATTCGTATTATGATTCCTGAAAGAATACTCATTACCATGGCTACTATACGTCATAACAACCTTGCAATGCCAATTATTTATAATTAACGCTTGAATAGAGAAGACCCCACCCACTCAGGGCCGACCAGCAACGCAGCTGGTACACTGGCATGCACGGAATTCAGTGCCACAGCAGAACTATACTATATACCGGTACCGGCATAATTCATGACAGTGAAGCCAGAGTGCGCCCATGCACAAGATCCTACCATGTTCAGCCGCACTGCATCAAGACAACTGAAGGGAGCGGCCGCTTTGATCGCGACGGTGAGTGCGATACTCTATTTCGTTTACAGTGCTCCTCCCTCACCACTTGTGGCGTGGCTATCCGGATCTGGAATCGTTGATTATCGTGCCACACGCATACCGCTCAGTCAGATTCCTACTAGTACTGACCAGGAGCTCCTTTCCGATAAAGCATCTTCCAATTCTATCGTTGCCATCGGTCGACCATTTACCGATTTAAAATCGGTGCACAACAGTTCAGCCGCGGCGGCTTCAGCAAATCAGGAGGAGGAGTCAGAATCGGAGGAGGAGCTGGAGGCGGGAGCATACCACGCCCCCTCCATGTCTTTAAGGTCTGCGCATGCTCAGAAGCCGTGTGTTCCAGTCGGTGGTCCAGATTCAACAGTCAGAGTATTAGGAAGACAATTAGAAAGGTGCCTGCCAGAATGGAGATCACCAGAAGGACTGCTGAACGAGAATTCAAACAATCTTTCCCCGGATGATATTTACATCACGATCAAGACGACGCATAAGAATCATCAAACTCGAATGCTTCCTATTCTACTGACATGGTTGCAAACAGTGCAACCTGAACAGGTATACTGCTAGGTAGCTATGCTCCAATTTAATTATGCAGTACTATCATCTCAATAGCCATAATACTAAATTTAATAGACCATAATAATAATATTAGACCATGATGGGTATATACAGGCCTGTACCCATCATGGTCTAATATTATTATGATTGTGGGCCAAAATCGCAAATTATTATGACATCGTTACGATGTCATAATAATTTGCGATTTTGGCCCACATGGGCATTTGATTGAGATAATAATACTTGACGCACATTTAATAGGTTCACATTGTGACTGATGATCTTACTAAGGATGAAGAATTCTACAAGGTCTCACATGAGATAGGTACGTAATAATAACTGCATACAATTGAGTCATATCTCAGTAGCCTCGTCCCAAGGCCACTCCCACATTTTCAATGTTATATGCATTGAAAACATGGGGACGAGGCTAATGAATCGTGGCTCTCAATGCAATGTCATTTATAATCAGGTGTCCACGTCAGCCAAGCCAACTGTAAACGTGGCCACGTGAGAGAGGCACTCTGTTGCAAGACTGGAGCACAGTATGCTGAATATTTCAGTACAATTTCCAAGAGAGATTCAGCTCTAAAACCATACAGGTCTGAAACCAATAATATTATTAATTTTTATAGATCATGGAGCTACAGACCTCTAGGCTAGCTAGTCTAGCAATTAAACTGCAATTGAAGTCAGTCTCTCTCTCTCTCTCTCTCTCTCTCTCTCTCTCTCTCTCTCTCTCTCTCTCTCTCTCTCTCTCTCTCTCTCTCTCTCTCTCTCTCTCTCTCTCTCTCTCTCTCTCTCTCTCTCACGTATACAGATGGTTTTGTCATTTCGATGATGATATTTATGTGAATATTCCATTACTCATGGAGGCCCTTCAAGAGCTCACATCTACATCAAACAGCACTGACAACCATTTCTACTTTGGAAGATGGCCCATCGAACAAATCAGGTCCAAAAAACACAAAAATGGCCACCCAGTACGGTTGGATGTTTGAGACTGTTAAATAGATTGTCATTAGTAATTATTTATTTTCCTGTAATAGGTATCGGAAGAGAGCTTAGCCTGGCTAGGATCAGTAAGTCAGCTCTTGGAATAATTATTATCGTTAATTAAAAGATTAATGCTCACTGATACATGGTGAGTCCTTAAAGTTTGCAAAGCCTTGAGGTCACCGCCTCTTTGATGGTTAATTAACACTGATTTACCTGAATAAGTGGTACGGTGGCTAAGACTGAGGGCCATTCCAAACTTCCAATTTCTCGATTTCCATTTCTGAATTTGTTATTATTCCAAAGTAGCATTTCTAAAAATAATTATCATAATCTTTTCTTCCCATTCTGTTCTATACTTAATACGCACATTATTAATATTGCAGTCCAAGCCAAGTTTGGTGGTAAAGTGGGCTACTGGTGCTGCCTATTGCCTCAGCTTTTCACTAATTCAGAAATTCAAATCTCATCTCGAGTAAGAAGCTTGCTATTATACCATCCAATCTCAGTCAAATTATCAATATTATTATAATTATAACATTCTTTACGTTCGGTAATTGTCTTATTTTTGTATTGTAGAAGGAACTCGTATCTGGAACACTGCAGTGCACTAAGGATCAACGATGATATGATTGTAGCGGTATTAGCAGGTACTACCTGATCGAAGCATTCTGATCCTTGTCTGGGGCCATTGCAGGCCATGCAGGGGTCCTCCCTGAAATAATTAATGTCACTGAGTCATGATCATGTAGCTGAAAGTTAGGCTTAGTCTCATTCCCAGCCCCCAAAGTCTCATATTGCATTAATTTTAGGTGTAAATCTTACTTAATAATCTTATTATGAATATCCATGGCCCTGTAGGTGTTGAGGATGCGCTGCTTCACAATGATGTTAGAATCAAAACTCAATACGATAGGCTGGACCAGATTCCATTCTCTGAACTCCAGTCACTAATAACTGTCAGCTATGGTGGCAACAGTCACAACAGAATCAACATACCAAATGCGATATTTTCAGCTGCCGAAGACCAATTCAGGTAGCTATTAAAGCCTCAGTAATGAATAATTAATTTTTCTGTTTCATATTAAAATTTTTTTCTATTCCAGATTTCTTTCATACCATTGTCTTCTCTATCCATCCACTAGTTGGTGTAGACAATAATAAAAATTAATTGTACCAATCTTTGTTCAATCATTATTAACAGATTTCTCCGTTTGAATTTCCCGCCGATACACTGCGCATGCGCAAACGTATTAAAATTGAACCCCGCACGTGTCTATTAAATTGAGTACATGTGTTATCACTATAAATATAGCACACCAAGACATCGATATGGCGTTGGATCTTCAGACGCTGGTCCAGGCCCTCGCCAACACGCTCGATCCGTCGCTAGGGAAACAAGCCGAAGCCTGGCTTGAAGAGGTAAGGATCACGTGTGCGCGATCGAGCTAGCTATTAAAGTTGTACATACACTAGATTTGACATCTTTGATTGGTTGCTATGGTTGGCCAGCTGCGTCTGGGATTCTAGTCTCGGCGCCTTGTCGTATAAATCTTCACTACATAGACGTGCTATATATTTTTAATTTAATATCCACATAGGTTCATCGATTGCCAGATTTTACACCCGGGCTTCTACAGATTGTGATAAATGAGACAGTACCACTACCAACCCGTCAAGCTGGTAAGACTGGTATTATTAAAATACAGAAATGATCGCTATGGTGATGATGTAATCTGTGGATCCCGTCCCAATTGATGATGTAATGATGATGTAATCTATGTCCGTCTCCCAAGTGATGATGTAATTTGCGTCGTAGCTCCATCATGAGAGCAGTTGCCTGCTGCTTGTACAATCATGGTGGGTGTGGCTTTGATGACAAATTTTAACTCTGATGGGACTGAATTTTCCCTTGTAAGCTTGATCCTCACGATCAAGAAGGAGCACATTTATTTTGTATTGTTGATGTAAAGTGGGCTCCCTGCACACTAGCCAAAGTGGCCATTTTGCTGCTGTATCCTTCACTTGGGCTACTACCGTAAAAGTTCTAATTACACAGCGCCAAAAGAAAATAATTCAGAATTGCACTTGGTGCTCTCATTAGAATGTTTAAAATTACATGTACTTAAGGCGCCAGTTTTCATACATGTATCTCTGACTGTACTTCGCGCTATAATTAGAACGATGATAGTACTGTCCAATGCCAGGTGGCGCTTACATTAGAGCGGCGCTGTAATTAGAACTTTTATGGTAGTCCCTGGACTAAGTAGCCATTATTTTTTTGTGTTACATGTACACTACATGTACACCTGTATCCCTCTTAAAAGTAAATGGCACAGCAAGAACACTGATTTTCTGTTACATCCTCCCAGGTGCTGTATACTTGAAGAACAGCATATTCAAGTATTGGAAGGAGCGCGATCCAAACGACTCGGTGGGAGACGAACTCCCATACTCCATTCCAGAGCAGGTCAAGGCGCTCATCCGGGATAATGTCATCGGAGCGATCATCCAGGCCCCACCCCTTATCGGGTAAGTCATGTGACATAGTGTAAAGTCCGAGAGATGTGGAAGAGTGGAATAGATACTTCTCCCTAAGCTATCCTAGTGACGACCCTGTACCAAATACGTGTATTCTATCATAAACAGTTTATAAACTTCTTACTGCATGTACATGTACATGTACATGTAAGTCTGTGTGAATAATATAAATAACTGTTTACTACTAATTACTTTCAGCTGTCAGTTGTGCGTCTGTCTCGAGCAAATCCTGCGGCATGACTTTCCGGATAAGTGGACGGGAATCGTTACGACGGTCCACGCTCATTTGGTGTCCGACAACCAGGCGACGTGGCTAGGCAGTCTACAGTCCCTCTATCAGCTGTCAAAGAAATACAAGTAAGGAAACAGAGAGGGAGGGAGAGAGAGAGAGAAACGAACATAATCCATACTGCCTGACATCTCTCTCTTCCCCCTTCCTCTCTCTCTCTCCCTCTCTCTCTCCCTTTTTTTTAACTTCAATAAACATTTATGAGGGGTTCTGTACAAGGACAGTGCCATACATGTCTAGCTATAACATGGCGCACAAGAGAAATCCAAGTACAAAAACACTTGAAGGTTCCCTCTCTCTCTCCCTCAATAGATTCAAGAAAGCCGAGGACAGGAAGGAGTACATAGAGGCGATGAAGACTCTCCTTCCTCTGATCTACCAGCGACTCATGGCCATTCTCCCAGACCCCTCCCACCCGTCCGTCACCCTACAGCACCACATACTCAAGATCTTCTATGCCACCATGCAGGTTAGCTTAATGATATTTATTGTCAAGGGACCAGCATTGAACTTTAGCAGATTTTCCATTGCCCAAAAAAATATAACGAAAATTTCACATTTTATGATATGTACAATTCAGTGCTGAAAATAATGGCCCCTACCCCTTAATTGAGGAAATTCACTTTTCTATTTTTTTAGTCTACCGTAGATCGGGATATTTTCGCCAGACTTTAGCAACCAAAATAGGTATACATATAGGTCGACATAAGTTATACAAAATATTTCGCATGTTAAATTTCGTTGGAAAAGGTCATTGACGAAAATTTCACTATCTACGGTATTAGATTTTGGCTTCTTATGAGTTACATATTGATTCATACTTCGATACTTTGCTACTCAATTTTTCATTGTTTTTTTTCTCACTTTTACAGTATGCCTTGCCCCTTGACCTTATGAACGAGAGCTCCCTCCCTGGGTGGGTCTTCGTGCTACAGACAATCATACAGAGACCAGTGCCCCCGGTAAGAAAGATAAATATTTATTAAATTAACTAAAAAATTTTTGTTGTTAAGTACATGGTAGAAGTTTTCTAAACATACATGTACATGTATATAGCTATGATATTAGCTCCGTTAAACATCTTTCTCTTGGTTTCTCGCTCCCTCTCTCTCTCTCTCTGTCTCCCTCCCTCTTTCACTTTCTCTCTCTCTCCCTCCCTACCTCTCTCTCTCTCTCCCTCCCCCCCCCCCCCCCCCAACAGGAGGCCTTGGTTGGTGAACCCGATGACCTTCCTCAGCTAATTTGGTGGAAATGTAAAAAATGGGCCTTGCATATCGTCTGCCGACTCTATGATCGCTATGGTAACCCAGCGAATGTGGAGAAAGAGTATGCACGTTTTGCCGAATACTACATCAAGACTTTTAATGGTTGGTGGTTGGTAGATTGATGATGTAATGATGATGTAATATACTATGTACAACAAAAAAATTAATATAAAACTACAATACCTACATTACCATAATATTATAGTTTTAACAAATACTGTGATCCAATTGGTCACTCAGAGGCCCGAGACTGTAGCATCCCGAGCAAAGTGAAATAAAATAGTGGACCTTCAACTGACAAATCAGATTTCTGACCTACAATACCTTACAATACCTTACAATACCTACAATACCTACATTACCATATAATTGTAACAAATACTGTGATCCAATTGGTTGGTTGAAGGTCCATTATTTTACTTCACTTTGCTTGGGATGCTACAGCCTTGGGCCTCTGAGTGACCAATCGGATCACAGTATTTGTTACAACTATATGGTAATGTAGGTATTGTAAGGTATTGTAGGTCAGAAATCTGATTGGTCAGTTGAAAGTCGACTATTTTACTTCACTTTGTTTGGGATGCTACCGCCTCGGGCCTCTGAGTGACCAATCAGATCACAGTATTTGTTATAATTACATAGTAATGTAGATCTTGTTGTATTATTTATTTGCAGCTGGTGTGATCAATGTGTTGCTACGGCAACTGGAGGTCAAGAGGCAGGGCAACTACGTGTCCCCACGAGTGATCCAAGGAATTTTCAACTATTTTGCTGAATCGTGAGTTTATGCATGAGTAGAAATTAAACACCAATACCTGCAGTTTGCTATTGAATATATACATGTATTTCAGAATTATATTCTTAATTTTTCTCTTACTCCTTTTCTCCCCCCCCCCCTCCCCCCTTATCTCTCTTTCTCCCCCCCCCCCTTCTCTCTCTCTCCCTCTTTATCTCCCCCTCCTTCTCTTCTCTTCTCTCTCTCCCTTTCCCCTCCCTCTCTCCTCTGGCTCCCTCTTTCCCCTTCTCCTCAGGGTGAACCATGCTAATTCTTGGAAGTTGATCAAGTCTCACTTCAACACTCTCTTCACTGACATCATCTTCCCTTTGATGTGCTACAGTGACGAGGATGACGCCCTTTGGGACTCTGACCCCTACGAGTACATCAGGATGAAATTTGGTGAGGAAAGAGTTAATTATATTAATTGACTACTGTAATTAATTGAATACAACGTATGATCTAAAATTTAACGTAAGAATTTAGCATTTTACGAATTCTCATAACGTGTATGGAGCGATTGACGATCTTTACCAGAAAAGTGCGCATTTTTCAACATTGAAATTGTTTTTTATTCCATACATAGTATTAGATTAAGTACGGTAACAAAGAGAAGTACAAAACTACATCTGAAGTGAGGACACCTCCTTTAATAATTATTGATCGGCTCGGACACCCCCAGCTGTCCCAAGGGTGTCTGGAATAGAGGGATTATCGTAATAGTATTAAGTGACCAGCTGTGAAGAAATGGACCATCTGGTGGTACATTATGTTCGTAGTATGTAGCTTATTGCATGAAGAGAGTAATATATTGTACTTGTAATCCGGTCCATGTTTGTATCCAAAACATTGATACAAGCATAATAATAATAATATTATTATTATTATACTGATAGCTATATTCATTGAAAATAAATTAGACATCAATATAATATTGTCCGACTTGCTTTCTGTGAATGCACGTACGCATGTATATGTAGTAGTAGTGAGTATGCTTGTGTTCGATTCAGTGACTGTATAAAGATGAAAGTAGCGCCGCACCGGACACACCTGCGATACATTGATAACTAACTCCCTTCGCGCATGAACAAACTACTGTACATACTACGAACAAGATGGTTCGAAATTTCTTCTTCCAGCTGGTCACGTGTTGTTTTTTGGATAAGGATCATTGATTGTTTTACCAGTAAATTATTTTACATGTAAGTGAAAAAATAACCACACGTAATCAGCTGCTCTTTCTACTCTCCACACCCCCCCCCCCCCCTTCTCTCTCTCTTGCTCCCTTATTTCCAGATATCTTTGAAGATCTGGTATCTCCGGTGGTAGCCGCCCAATCTTTTCTCGCCGCTGCCTGTCAGAAGAGAAAGAACACGCTTGATCCAGTGATGGGGTTCTGTAACCAGGTCCTCAACGGAGAGAGGGACCCGAGAAAGAAGGATGGCGTCCTAAATGTCATTGGACAAGTGGCTGAGACCCTGATGAAGGTACATGTGCATGTAAAGAAACATTAAAGCATGGCTGCATTTAGTGGGGGAGGGGGGGGGGAGGAGAAATTCCCCCCTTGCTGGATGTTTCCCCCTCCCCTTGAGATTTATAGTACCGTATAGCCGGAAATATTGGCGGGAATTAAATTTGGCGGTTGAGCCCCAAATTGCTATTATAAGAATATTGGCAGATTTAAATTTGGCGATTAGGTACGGGATCGCCATACGTATACATGAGAGCAGGAAATTTTGGCAGATTTTTAATTTGGCGATTGTAATATAGACCGCCAAACCGCCAAATTTAATTCCCCGCCAAATTTTCTGGCTATACGGTAAATATTGGCGGGAATTAAATTTGGCGATTGAGCCCAAAATTGCTATTGGAAGAATATTGGCGGATTTAAATTTGGCAGTTTGGTACGGGATTGCCATATATAGACCGCCAAACCGCCAAATTTTCCTGCTATACGGTAGCTTTGACACATGAGTTCCTCCTAGTACATGTACGCCAGGAAGCCATGTTGTCCCCCCTCTCCCTCCCCCTCCCCTTGAAAGAAATCCTAAATGCAGCCCGGCCCGTCTTAGCTAGGTGACTATTTTTTGGCAAACATTAATTTTGATTTTATTTTGTACCCCCTAACATTGTAGAGTAAGGATTTAATTTTTTTCGTGCAGAAAAAAGCATACAAGAAGAATTTGGAGCCAATGTTGGTAGCTCACGTTTTCCCCGAGTTTCAAGCTCAGGAGGGATACATGAGGGCAAGGGTAAGCCCCTGATGTAATTGTTGTTATTATTATTACAGTTGCCCATGACAACCATGTCATGTTTTTCCTTCCCCCTCAGGCGTGCTGGATGTTGCATTATTTCAGTGAGATTGACTTCCCAGAGGATCATTTGCAATTTGGCCTCCAACATGTGTGTAAATTTTAATGTGCTAGTTTTGAGCAACCTTTTTTTTATTTTCTCTATCTCCCTCTCCCCCCCCCCCCCCCTCTCTCTCTCTCCCTCCCTCCCTCCCTCCCTCTCTCTCTCTCTCCCTCCCTCTCTCTCTCTTCCCCCTCCCTCTAGGTATTCACCTGTCTCACTCAGGACAGTGAGTTACCTGTGAAGGTTGAAGCAGCTGTAGCTCTTCAGTTTCTCATCAAACACCAAGAGGCAGCGGAGTCTTTCGTCAAGCCACACGTAAAGCCTATCATAGAGGTACGAAAATCGCATAAAAATTCAGTTAGGGTGTATCTTCTATAATGGCAAAAAATTTCTCCTGGAAAAAATTTCTACGTACATGTACGTGTACATATTATGTGTGTATACGGTACTACTACCAACCCCCAAAAACCTAAGTGCCAATCTAGTCTCATGTACCAGACCACTCCATCCCCAGCCCCAGCTCTGGATGTATTGCATCACCAGCGTGGAGTGGTCTGGTACACGAGACTTAAGGGGCAACCATCCCACTGGCCTGCTCAGGCAAACCTTATCCCAGGAAATAGTCGGAAATGATTTACATGAATCGATTATTCCGTACATTCAACAAGATACATATTACTCCAAATATACGAACAAATTTCTTGCAAACGAACGAAATTAAGGCCAGACCAATTTAATTTGTTGTTGCTCGGATATTGTGAGGTAAAAATGGACCAAGCGATCGAAAGAAAGGAAAAAAAAGCAATCAATTGGGGTGTGGTTATAGACCACGATCTAATTAAGACAGACTAATGTGACTATCTAGGACCAGGGAATCAAGATAGAATACAAAAACCACTCTATATACTGTACATAAGCTCCACCCAACTTAATTAATTTTTTTTCCTTCTGTTTGCCCAAAAATTGGAGCAAGCGAATCCGTGCAACAACTTATTTAATTGGTCTGGCCTAACGGGAATTCTGGTACCATTCCACTACAAACAGGTGTATGCATGTATGCATGTACATAAATCTATAAGAAGTTGCTTACTACGAAATGAAACTGGCCAGCCGGCTGGCCATGAGAAAAGAGACCATCTGGGACTATTGTTTATAGTATGTACATGTACATGTAGGTTGTTGTGTGTATGGAGTAAACATGTAGATCACGCTCTGTATTTTTTCTATTCCTATCATTTGGGACTTTTTGTTCTGGGATCATCTTGTTGTGTGTATGTGTATGTGTATGGAGTAATCCTATAGATCCACTCTATTTATTCCTATTCTTGCGTACAATAGATACACAGGTATATATACTCACTACTACTGTAACATAGTTTCATAGAAAGCAAGTTGGACATTGTCATGATAAAAATTGGTTTTATTTCATACTCCCATCTATATCTATTACCGTATAGCGGGAAATTTTCGAGGGTATTAATTTTCGCTGTTTTCGCGGATCAGGGTGAATCCGCGAAATTTTATACCTCGAAAATTTCCCGCTATACGGTATGACTTGACGACCCGTTCCTACACTCGAGCATGCGCAGTCCCACGTGCACCAGCACATGATATCAGTAGAATGGGTGTGGTCGATATAAACCACAAGGCATGCTGAATAGAAAATGCACTATTTGTAGCGCTAGCAAGCCATTTTCGAAGAAAGAGCGAACATATAGCTGACATTTTTCTTGGGACGTGTCCAACTATTGTTGAAGACTCGGGTTTTGTGACAGCTACAGCGTAGGGGTCACGGACGTTGCCGGGCTCTCGGATACACGTCAGATTTTCTCCAACTTCAGCCTCCCAAATGCTTTGATACTCGTGCCGTGGTAGCCACGGATCATCGCCTCCACAACACAGCTTCGTAGTTCAGACATAGTTAGCTCGCGTTTAACACTATCTGCTATGATTTCCACGCACGTGTGAAAGAAGAGGGGCGTGGTTTTATTGCATCCAATTTGGGGGTGTGGCTTTGTCTCAGGGCTGATCCTCGAAAAATAAAACGCGAAAAAGTTCAAAACCCCACATCCGCGAAAATTGCTACCCTCGAAAATTTCCCGCTATACGGTATACTCAGAATGGTCCCTTTTTCACTCATAGTCATAGAGATTCACAATTACAATGTACATGATTATAACATCATGGCACTGTTTATAGTATTGTTGTTTATCGCCATAGCAACTTCTCGTTGTGATTCGAGAGACAGAGAACGACGATTTGACAGCTGTCATGCAGGAGCTGATCGAGACGTATGCTGACGACATCGCTGACGTGGCCGTACAGCTGTGCGCCAGTCTGGTGGGTGACTTATAGGCGTGATGACCATTACCTAATCCTTTTCGTGTACCTTGGGAGGGAGGGAGAGAGAGAGAGGGAGAGAGAGAGGGGGGGGGGGGCGGAGAGAAAAGTGAGAACGCCCTTATACATTGTACATGTACATTTATTATACATAATTTTATTGTCGTATTCTCGTACCCTTTTCAAATTATCCAATCAGGTTACTACATTCAACGAGCTGATCGACCAAGGTACGGATGAGGACAGCTATAGAGCTCTCACTGCTCTTGGCATCTTAACGGCCGTGCAGTCGCTGGTCAAGGCCACCTTTAATGAATCAAAGGTACTTGTGCATGCATGTACATGTATATGCTGTATGTTTATCATAGTATATTTTTGCATTATCCTTGCCAATTGTGTATGTATGAGAGAGAGAAGGAGAGAGAGAGAGAGAGAGTGTGTGTACATGTTATGATGTCATCACATGTCACATGATCAAGTGAAGGAATAGTTGCCCACAGGCTGGGTTCGATCCTCACTCAAGCACAGAGATTTTTTTTCCATAAGAAAATCTTGTGACTCGTATACAAGTGGTGGTAGCCACTGCTTTATGAATCTTTGATGGTCATGGGCCCTGATGACTAGAGCATCTAGCTGATCAAGTGCCACAGGTGAAAACATCATCACCCGAAAGTGTTCCATAAGAGAAGTTTTTATATCTAATACATGTACATGTACTGTATTGTATGCTGTATACATGTATGTGTACATAGTGTACATGTAAATGTACATGTACATGTTATGATGTCATTGCATGTCACATGATACGTGATCAAGTGACATGGAGAAATAATTGCTGTATACATGTACGTGTACATGTACATGTACATGTATATGTACATGTTATAATGTCATCGCATGTCACATGATACATGATCAAGTGACATAGAGAAATAATTGCCCTCTCTTTGTCAATAGAGTCACAAAGCTGCAACACAATTAGCTTTGAAGTCGCCACTAACTACTCTTCATTAAACCATACCCCATCCCCCTAGCACCATCTATTAATCTCATTCCTTCGTATCCAGCGAGCGCACAGTTTGGGATTCTTAAGAAGCTCATCAGTTGCCTACCTAACCTAAGTTACCCTTCAAATGCATTCTTATATCCTATAGTATCACAAGTGCGTGGAAAGGATTATGTATACAAGTGCAGTTTGTAATGTAGTAGTGTCATGTGACTATAGTTTATACATGCAATTATTTGCTCTGGTTGAAGTTTAGTGTGTATCTTTTTTCGTTGATGATGTGGTTGTGAGTTACGTAGTAGTGAGTATATGGGTGTGATTTTCTGCGAAGACTGCTTATATCTTGGAAATAGTATTCATTGTTTGTGAACTAATATTATTATTTGAAGTCATAAAATCGTTCAGCGTTGTTTTTGGATCGTTTTGTTGTATTATCATCATTTCACAAGAGGACTCATGAGTAATCGAAAATCGGGAAATTTCGACGCCGACTCGCTCAAACAATCTCAACAGATGGCCTTCTTCAAGCTAACCTTCCACAGCCATGTCTCGAAAGACATTCTCTGCTCTCTTTGCTCGGAGCTGATGCGAGATCCCATCAGTACCAGCTGCTGTGAGAACTTCTTCTGTAAAGAGTGCATCACGAGAGTCCAGGGAGTGAAGCGTCCTTGCCCGAAATGTTACGAGGTTAAGTTCGACGTCGTGCACGATAATAAGTCTCGATCGATGCGAGGGAAAATCAATGCGTTGAGGGTTTACTGTCCGATGTCGAAGAGCGGCTGTAAGTGGATTGGTCCGTTGGAAGGGCTCGATCATCACCTGAAGTACGGCGATACGACGATCGGCAGTGGAGGGGCGTGTCAGTTTCTCGCGGTCGAGTGTCCAAACAAGTGTGGTACCCATATCCCGAGAGGGGAAATCCCCAAACATGTACGAGATCGGTGTAACTTACGGAAAGTCTCGTGTCCTTTCTGTGGCTTCACGGACACACACGATCACATGACCTGCATCCACTATAATATTTGCGCTTTGTACCCTGTCGACTGTCCCAACGGGTGCAAGATGCCGAGGGTTCAAAGGGGAGAGGTCAAAGATCATATCAAAAACAAGTGCCCCCTGCGCACGATAAAATGCCCGTTCTTGTATGCTGGATGTCGATCAGAATTCAAATCCACTGACAAAGTGAAACATATGGAAGAGAAGTTGTCGTACCACGTCGGCTTACTATCCAAGCATTGTTGTGAGCTTTCTGGCGAAAATGCATCTCTTCGAAATATCTGCAGTCAACTACAGGAAGTATTTGTCGGACTACAGAGCGAGTTGGCTGTTCAGAGATCGACCTTGAAGCAGACCCAGTTAGAACTGTGGTCTCTCAAGCTCAAACTCCCCCAGCCACTGCCGAATGGTTCTAGTCAGGGGGGAGAGGTACCTTTCCCCTGTAGTGGTTCCAATTCTCAAATTCCCCCCACTGTTACGCACAGGGAGCTTCGCGAGAGAATCTACTCGGAACCGAATGCTTTTATGCTCAAGGATCATCAAGGTCAAAATCACAGAGATGATTCGAGTCAGCAAGGTGAACAATGCAGCACCTCACTAACATCGAATGGATTTTCTTCGCTGAACGGAGAGCAGGAGGAAAGGTCAAAGTTCAACCATGCCCCTCACAAGCCCGTATTGTCATCAGCATCTTCTGAGCCAAATCTAACCACCAAGAGTCAGACTCTACCTCAGTATGATACTCCTCGGACTCGTGTGCACACTCGTCATAAATCCTCTCCAACCGCATCTGGAAAACCTGTCAAACCTGTTTTTAGTCTGCCAATCCCCGAAGTACTTGAACCAGCAGTGAATGACGTTCCTCCAGGACCTCCAAATGGCCCGATTAAACCCGGAAAACCTGACGTGCCACCCAAACCGATTGTCCCACCTCGTATAGCACCGAGGCCTGTGATAAAGTATGCAAATTTACCCATGGTTAATGGAAGGGGTGTGGCCAATGGTAAGGTTACCAATGGCAACAGTAAGATTGGCTCCGCCCATACACTGCCAGCAAGGATTTCGAAGGAGCTTGAAGAGGTGTTTTCAGCGGCTGAAACCCCATTGGTTGGCTGTGACAAGGGGGAAGAGACGAGAGAGCCCCTGAGTAGTTAGAATAATTACATGTGATTTTATTGCTACTTTGTATAATATCTTTGTTCATGCACGTGATAAATATAACCTGAAAGTGTCCTTATAAGGTAAACGTAGCTAGTTAGGTCCCTAATAAACAGACTGTTACTGATGTTGCATAAAATGGTGGATTTCTATTTACGAATGTTATCAGTACATATGTTTAGATACAAACAGAGCGGATTACACGTACAATATAATATACTACAAACAAAGAGTCCCAAATATTTTCTTTCCTCACAGTTGGTCACGTTATTATAAAAGCACAAGAAATTATGACCAATTTTAATTTGGTAGTTGTGAAGGTCTATGTACACTGTATGGGGTATCCAACTAGGCTGGTATAGTATTGCGGAAAACAAACCATACATTGCTAATATCGTAGACACAAACACCTTGTTTGTTGTACAGTAGTCAAGATCAATCCAGGTTTATTTGAAAGGATTTAAAAAATGAGCCGGTTAGTAGAATACTTGACTCTTGTAGTTGTCTGTCTTCTTGGATCAGTCATCTTAGTCAGTGGCCAGGGACAAAAGATAGATATTAAGTTCCTGGACAGAGGTGATAATCAGCATTGTGCTTCAGTGGGCGAAAGGGAGAGAGCAAGACATGAAATTCGTCAGATTGCTAACTCTGTAGTTGCTGCCACGGTCGCCTTGACAACTATGCCTACTGAAACAGCTACATTAGATTCCACAACTACAACCACTGACATGTCAACTACAGCCACTTTGAGCACCACCACCACAGACTCGACTTCCATCATGCCTTCAACCACAACCTCTGCAACAACCATGCCCTCCATGTATACCTGCAATGGTACACCAGGATGGAGGTGTGTTGCTTTTATCAACATGACTGACACCAGCTACAACTGCTCTACTGGACTCAACTTGACATCATATCCCAAGAGGACATGTGGACGATCACACACAAGTCGGGAAGGATGTTCTTCAACCACATTCAGTGTTGGAGGTTTACCATACAGCTGTGTGTGTGGGAGGATAAGGGGATACCAGTTTGGATTAACTGGTGCTTTTTGGGGCTATACTAATAAAAATCAAGGAATTGATGGCTACTATGTTGATGGTGTAAGTCTGACTCATGGAGGTGCTGGCAGCCGACAGCATATTTGGACATTTGCCGCTGGACTAACAGAGGGGAGCACAAGATATCTTACCACTAAATGTCCTTGTGACACACATGATTACAATCGTATCCCTACATTTGTTGGAGATGACTTCTTTTGTGAGAGTGGCTTACACTCTCCCTGGACTGGTATGAGTAGTCAGTATATATTCTACCCCGATGATGTTCTCTGGGATGGTCAGAACTGTACATCCAACAGCACATGTTGTCAGCTCAACAACCCTCCATGGTTTACAAAGAACCTGACCAGTGCCACAACTGATGACATTGAATTGAGGATTTGCACTAATCTTACACCATTAACTGAAGATGTTCCCCTTGAACTCATCGAACTCTATGTACAGTGATGTTATAATAGATAATACTGAGAACATTATATGAATATAGTATAATATTATTGCTAGACTAAGTGTGCATGTAGTCATGGATACAAGTACAAAAATAGCTTGAACTGACTTTGTGTTTTTTTCTGATATTGATGTCCATTAATATTATGCAAATATTTTTGCATTTTTAATTAATTTTTCACATAAGCGAAACTATCCGAAAATTTTTAGCAACAAAATAATATTATTTGCAATTTGCGGTGCACGTGGAGTAATATATGCATGCTGTATTGCATATACTTTGGTAAACATTATTAAAAGAGCTCTTGTTTGATATTGAAATATGGCAATCTGAATGCTGCAACATCATAATCATGTACGCGCGTTGGTACGTATGCATTAAGTTTAAATTGGTAATTTTTTATTTCCTGGCTTTTCAAATGCTACGCATGCGTAATGTTGAAAACCAGGACACTGCTATGTATGTACGTAGTAAGTGTATGCATTGCTATCAAGGAGATACATGTACAAACAGAGCAGATTACACATACAATACATTACTCATGCATGCATGCATACAATAAGCTAATAGAGTCCCAGGTGTTCCCTTTCCTCACGGTTGGTCACGTTATTATATAAGCATGAGAAATTTCAACCGATTTTAATTTGGCAGTTGTGAAAGTCTATAATATAGAGTATCCAACTGGCTGGTATAGTATTCCAGAAAAAAACCCCCACACATTGCTAATATTATTGTAGACACAAACACCTTGTTTGTGGTACAGTAGTCAAGATTATTCCGGGTTTTGTTAGAAAGGATTCAAAAATGAGCCAGTTAGTAGCATACTTGACTCTTTTTGGATCGGTCTTCTTAGTCAGTGGCCAGGGACAAAAGACAGAATCTGAGATATTAAGGTACTGGACAGAGGTGATGGTCAGGAGTGTGCCTTGGTGAGGGAAAGGGAGAGAGCAGGACGTGAAATCCGTCAGATTGCTAATTCTGCAATTTTAGCCACAATTTGCAATGGTACACCAGGATGGAGGCGTGTTGCTTTTATCAACATGACTGACACCAGCTACAACTGCCCTACTGGACTCAACTTGACATCATATTCCAAGAGGACATGTGGAGCATCACACACAACTGGAGGAAGATGTTCTTCAACCACATTCAGTGTTGGAGGTTTACCATACAGCCATGTGTGTGGGAGGATAAGGGGATACCAATTTGGATCAACTGGTGCTTTTTGGGGCTATGCTTATCAGAATCAAGGTATTGATGGCTACTATGTTGATGGTGTAAGTCTGACTCATGGAGGTGCTGGCAGCCAACAGCATATTTGGACATTTGCTGCTGGAGCAACAGAGGTGGGCACACTCCCTCTTCCCTATAGATGTCCTTGTGCCACTCATAATTTCAGTCATGTCCCTGCATTTGTTGGAGATGATTTCTTTTGTGAGAGTGGCTTACACTCTCCCTGGAGTGATCAGTATAGTAATATGTTCTTCCCCGATGATATTCTCTGGGATGGTCAGAACTGTACATCCAACAGCACATGCTGTCAGCTCAATAACCCTCCATGGTTTACAAAGAACCTGACCAGTGCAACAACTAATGACATTGAATTGAGGATCTGCACTAGTTTTGTACCAAGAAGTGATGATGTTCCCCTTGAACTCATCGAACTCTATGTGCAGTGACATTACACTGTATAGACATTACTGAGAACATGAATCCTGTATAGTGGTGTGTAGTCATGGATACAAATACAAAAATAGCTTGAACTGAGTTTGTGTTTTCTTTTAAAAAAAGATAAACGGCGAATATTTTTATCCAAAATATTTCGTGCGAAAATTTTTCACGTTGAATAAATTTTGGACAAACGATCCTGTACCGCTTTATCGTTAATTTCGTATTTTAATCAATTTTTCACATAAGCCAGGCTATCCGAAAAATTTTTTGTAACGAAATAATTCATAATTTATACCTTATAGCGCCTTAATTTTGTGGAACTTAAATTTCGCGGATAGCACTCTACAAAGTTTTCGTTGAATAAATTTCGCGGTTCCGGCCAGGTATGGGCGTGCGCTCGTGGGCATTGGAAATTTTCGTTGAATAATTTTCGCAGAAATCGTCGTATCCGCGAAAACAGCGAAAATTAAGTCCCACGAAATTTAAGTGCTATACGGTAGTATGTCTGGAGTAATATATATATGTGCTCTATTACATATACTTTAGTAAAACATTACTAAGTATGAGAAAAGGGATCATTCAGAGTATAGACAGCAGTATGAATCAAAATCAACATTTATCATGACGATGGCCAACTTACTTCCTACAAATGTAGTAGTGAGTATATAGATACTTGTGCCAGTGTATAGACACAAACACAGACTGAGCGGATTACAAGTACAGTACATTACTCCATACATACAATAAGTTACTATAGACATGTATATGCTACAAATAAATGTTCCCTTTTCTCACAGTTGGTCACGTTATTATAAAAGCACAAGAAATTTGACTAATTTAATTTGGAAATTGTGAAGGTGTAATATTATAGAGTATCCAACTGGTTGGTATAGCATTCCCCAAAAAAAACCTAAAGACACAAGTATCTAATATCGTGGACACAAACACCTTGTTTTCTGTACATCAATTACTCAAGATTGACCCGGATGAAAATGAGCCATTTTGTAACATGCGTGACTCTTATAGTTCTGAACTGTCTATCTCCTGGACCTGGATTGATCATCGTTTGGCAATTCAGTACAAGATGATCATAATTGACCTACTATGAGAAAATGGACCATTCAGAGGATAGACAGATATAGATAGTAGTATGAAACTTTTAATGGCCAACTCACTTCCTTTCTACACTGTCAACATACATACTACGAACAAACAATGCTGGTGCTTCTCTCACAGGTGGTCACGTTATTATAAAAAGAATTATTGTGAAGGTATAATATTGAGTATAGAGTAAAGGCTCATTGCTACGTATGGCTACTGTAATTAAGGGTTTACTCAACTTTTGTAGCAGAAAAGGTTATTATCAAAATAAACACTATACTGTTGTGTTTCCGGTCTCGCCAGAACAGCTGACGAAAGCCTCCAGGTTGAAACGTTCTTGTGTTTATTTTGATGATAATCTTTTCTGCTACGAAAGTTAAGTAAACCCTTACAATATTGAGTATCCAACTGGCTGGTATAGCGTTCCCGAAAAAACCCAAAAGACACGTATCAAATATCGTAGACACAAACACCTTGTTTGCTGTATATTGATTACTCAAGAGTGACCCGGATGAAAATGAGCCATTTTGTAATGTACTTGACTCTTATAGTTCTGAACTGTCTATCTCCTGGACCTGGATCGGTCATCATTATCAGTGGCCAGGGACAAAAGACAAGTACCAAGGTACTGGAAAAAGTGATGATGGGCAGTGTGCCTCAGTGGAGGGTAGAGAATGTGCTCCAATAGAAGAAAGGGAGAAAGCAAGAAATGAAATTCATGAAATTGCTAACTCCGCAATTTCAGCCATTGCAGCTCTCCATATCCACACTTGCAATGGTACCCCAGGATGGAGGCGTGTTGCTTTTATCAACATGACTGACACCAGCTACAACTGCCCTACTGGACTCAACTTGACATCATATTCCAAGAGGACATGTGGACGATCACACACAACTCAGGGAGGATGTTCTTCAACCACATTCAGTGTTGGAGGTTTACCATACAGCTGTGTGTGTGGGAGGATAAGGGGATACCAGTTTGGATCACCTGATGCTTTTTATTCTCAAAATCAAGGAATTGATAGCTACTATGTTGAAGGTGTAAGTCTGACTCATGGAGGTGCTGGCAGCCGACAGCATATTTGGACATTTGCTGTTGGACTAACAGAGGTGCAGGACACACCAGGCTCTTCCTACTACTTCCCTTGTGATACACATAATAACCATAGTGTCCCTGCATTTGTTGGAGATGATTTCTTTTGTGAGAGTGGCATTAACTCTGGCCAGTTTCGTCCATTTATACTCTACCCCGATGATGTTCTCTGGGATGGTCAGAACTGTACATTCAACAGCACATGCTGTCAGCTCAACAACCCTCCATGGTTTATAAAGAACTTGATTAATTCAACAACTGATGACATTGAATTGAGGATTTGCGCTGATGAATCATTGGTAAATGAAGATATTCCCCTTGAACTCATTGAACTCTATGTGCAGTGACATTATAATAGATAATACTGAGAACATTGCGTGAATCCTGTATAACAATATTGTAGCTAGTGTGTAGTGATGGATACAAGTACAAATGTAGCTTGATCTGAGTTTGTGTTTTTTTCTGATATTGACAGTACATGTCCAAAATATTTTATGCACGTTAAATAAATTTTGGACTGACAACCCTGTAGTACAGTATTGCATTATTGTTAATATTGTGATTGCCAAATTTCAATATCAAACAAACGAGAGCTCTTTTACAAAATTAATGTTTGGCAAAGTATATATTATGATACGGTACATGTTACTCCACACATACAGTAAATCACAAATATTTCATTGTTAAAATATTCTCGGACAGCCTGGTTTATGTGAAAAATTGCGTAAATATGTGCTGAATGCTATGTAGATATGCATGCAATAAGTTAACCCTTTACCAACTATATGTGGTTGAATTAAAAAAAATTGTGCGGGCAACATTTTTAGCCAAGTTCCACTATAATAATTATTAATTAGTTATATATTTGCCCTATACTTTCCTCTATATATTCGAGTACTGATTAATCCCTAATTGTACTCGAATTATTGCCTGGGGCGTGGTTTATAATTACATGTACTCTTATTTCAACCATGGCGTGCCGACTAATTCACAATGACGGAGTTATTGGCAAGGTTTTTCAGTCTTGACAATGTCCATTACTGTCTGTCCTGCCAACTAAAAGAGACTTATGCCTACATTTTGTGCATTCTTGCCTTCGTTTTCATCCACGTCTCTGTTGGAGCTTAGAGCGCCACCGATAGCCATGGCACTTACTACCATAATAGTATACTTGTACTTTGATATGTACAAATCTTGTATACCAATTACAAGTGAAATAGGCACCTGAGTTTGAAATACCCTTCTGAGTTGAAATACCTATCTGACTTCGTGTATGTATACTATTAGCCTGTGATAGTGATGTTGTATGTTGAATTTGGATAAATAGTGCTCTGAAATAGGCATTTGGTTCAGCAAATTGTACTCGCTATTGCTCGTACAATTTTTGAACCGAATACCTATTTTACCCAAATTAGAACGAGTGAGTGAAACAGCGACCAACTCATTCTTAGTCTAGTCCATGTAGCTACTTGTGCATATGACAGTGAGGCGTGGTCAGAACTTCTTGTCACTATTGAACTATTGAACTTGTCGACCATTCATGAATTACGGTAATAATCATGATAATCATGTGACCCGCTATGAGAAAAGGGACCATTCAGAGTATATTTATCATGACAATGTCCAACTTGCTTTCTGCAAATGTCCATGTAGTAGTGAGTCTAGATACTTGTACCAGTGTATAGACACAAACACAGACTGAGCGGATTACAAGTACAGTACATTACTCCATACATACAATAAGCTGTAATCTGTTGGACAATAATGCTGTAACAGCATCATCATACAAGTCCTTCATGCAAACTGTTAGTAACTAATTAATTTTAACTGCTCTCATTTTGTTATATACATGTAGTTTAACTAGGGTACACACCTGTATTAGCATTAGTAGCTATTGTGTGTCCTTTGCATATTATTATTGCATAAAGTATTATAAGCAAAAAAAAAAAAAAAAAAAAAAAAGCTACATACCACAAACAAATGTTCCCTTTCCTCACAGCTGGTCACGTTACTATATAAGCACCTTGTTTGCTGTATATTAATAGATAAGTTAGTTACCAATGAATAAAGTTGTTCTCATCGAACCCTACTACAGTGCAGAATATTGAGTCGACTCATGACTAGTGTGTAGTCATGGATATGCATGGATATGGGTACCTACCTTTATTTGAGTCTTTTTCTGATATCGATATGTGTACAGAATATGTACCGTATAACAAGTAACATTAATTTTGGCAAAATATCATTCGATGTTTGATATTAAAATTTGGTGATATGAATTGTCAGCATCATTACATTTGATAATTTTGAAATTCCTGGTTTTTCAAATTTTATACGTGCACAACATTGAAAACTGAGACACTGCTCAGTGGCAGATTTAGGGGGGTTTCGGGGGTTTCGGAGATTTCGACAGAATCCCCATCTGGGCTGCACCTAGTACTAAGAAAGTACTGATTAAAGGCTAAATGGAACCCCCCCCCCCCCCCTCTCTGGCTTAGCCTACAGAACTAAGAAAACTGCTGCTATGACTTACCTTAGCATGCTTTAGCAAATTTGTTCAGAAATTGATCGATTGCATGGACTGGTTGGGCTGGTAGTTGCTCTCAAAAAATGATTGAAAATGGGCGTGGCTTCTAAAATTTCATGCACACTTTGTGCGCAAGAGTATAACAGAACCCCCCTTCAAGATCCACCACTGCTGCTATGTATGTACGTAGTATGTACGTATAGCTATGTATTATATCATATTAATATTATTGTTGACATAAATCCTCGTGTCCCTATTTCATAATTAAATTTGCCGTGCAGATCTGTGATCATGAAGTTACTCTCACAACATATCTATTTCTTTTTGCACATACCGTATAGTGTTGTCCCGGGTAAGTGCCCATGCATGGGGGCTTAAAAGAAAATCATAATTGTGGCCCACATGGACAGGATTGGATTTAAATTGGATGCACTTATACGGTATATATAATTACAAATATAGAGCAGATTGCATTACCGAATCTCTTCATGCAACAAGCTACAAACTATGAACAAACAATCCCAGATGGTGCCTTTACTTAGAGCCGGTCACATTATTATAAAAAGATAAGAAATTTGACCGATTTTAGTTCGGCAGTTGTGAAGTTAGAACTGGCTGGCATAGCATTTCGAAAAAAAACACACGTATATCTGCTAATATCATAGACACAAATACCTTGCTTGCTGTACATATACTGACAATTGGGCCTGTTTTTGATTTGAAATGAGCCAGTTTGTAACGTACTCGACTCTTATAGTTCTCTATCTATCACTTGGATCAGTCACCATCATCAGTGGCCGGAGACAAATGATTGACGCTCAGATACTAGCTGGAGACGATGATGGGCAGTGTCCTTCAGCAGAGGCAATAGAGAGAGCTAGAAATGAACTCCATCAAATTGCTAACTCTATAATTTTGGCTGCAACTGGCCACCAGCTCCACACTTGCAATGGTACACCAGGATGGAGGCGTATTGCTTTTATCAACATGACTGACACCAGCTACAACTGCCCTACTGGACTCAATTTGACATCATATTCTAAGAGGACATGTGGACGATCACATACTCAGGGAGGATGTTCTTCAACCACATTCAGTGTTGGAGGTTTACCATACAGCCGTGTGTGTGGGAGGATAAGGGGATACCAGTTTGGAGGATCTGATGCTTTTTATAATTCTACTCAAGGAATTGATAGCTACTATGTTGATGGTGTAAGTCTGACTCATGGAGGTGCTGGCAGCCGACAGCATATTTGGACATTTGCAGCTGGACGAACAGAGTCTGAGGCGGACACAAGGCCTTCTTCCCTTTCAATGTCCTTGTGATGCACATAATTACGATCGTGTTCCTGCATTTGTTGGAGATGATTTCTTTTGTGAGAGTGGCTTTCACTCTCCCTGGAATTTCCCAAATAGTATTATATTCTACCCCAATGATGTTCTCTGGGATGGTCAGAACTGTACATCCAACAGCACATGCTGTCAGCTCAACAACCCTCCATGGTTTACAAAGAACCTGACCAGTGCAACAACTGATGACATTGAATTGAGGATCTGCACTAGTTATCTACCAGAAGATGAAGATGTTCCCCTTGAACTCATCGAACTCTATGTGCAGTGATGTTATAATAGAAAAATTAATACAGAGAACATTGCATGAATCCTGTATAATAAAATATAGCTAGTGGTTGTCATGGATACAAGTACAAATATAGCTTGATCTGAGTTTGTGTTTTCTTCTGATATTGATGTACTGTAAACTATGAATATTTTGTGCGATAATTTTTCACATTTAATAAATTTTGGACAAATGACCCTGTACCACATTTTATCGTTAATATTGTACACATATTTACGCATTTTTAATTAATTTTTCACATAAGCCAGGCTATCCAAACATTTTAACAACGAAATATTCACGATTTACTGTATGTAAAGTAATACATGTATATGTAATAGTTATCGACTGGGAGTCAAGGAATTATGGCAGTAAACGAACCGATCCCGAGGGCGCAGCCCGAGGGTGAGGTTTGTTTACGTAGCCATAATTCCTTGACTCCCAGTCGATAAGTGTTATATCTCCGATTTGATTGGCTCTCCGCTACGTCACCATAGTAACTCACGGTAGAGGCTTAGAAACAAACAGAAACGAGAAGTCTTCTGTGAACATTGAGTCTGAAACTAGCACTGTCTGCGTCGCCAACGACCCATGCTGTCCCGGCATGTGCGAGTGGACCGACTGTTCAATACCACAAGAACGAAAACTCCGCCTCACAACGTCATCTAGTCCCCGCCCTAGCACCAGCTCGCCCCAGCCCCTCCTCCTTCCAAGCGACCGCTTCCAGTTCAAGAGCGACAAGGAGCTAACCGAGTTATCCAAAGGATACACGCCCGCTAATACTAGTAGGTCGACGAAATGGGCTTTGAATGTGTTTGACCAGTGGTGTCAGGCTAGGAACCAGCGCTATCCAGAAGATACCGTTCCAGAACACTTGCTAACAAGCTGTGACCCTCTCCTTCTGAACACTCATCTTGCTAGGTTCGCTGTGGAAGCTAGGAAGACTACTGGAGAATCTTATCCACCTGCTACAGTTCACCAACTGCTCTGTGGGCTCCTCAGATACATGAGAGAAAACGTTCCAGGCTGCCCAAACTTTCTTGATAAGAAAGATTCTCGTTTTCGACCTTTGCAAGGCACTTTGGATGCTCTCTTTCATCAGCTTCATTCTGATGGTGTAGGTGTGCAAACCAAACACACTGAAATTTTAACGAAGGAAGATGAAGAGAAGCTGTGGAGTAGTGGTGTGATGGGTGTAACTACCCCTAGATCACTGCAAAATGCTGCTTTTTTTATTGTTGGGAAAATGTTCAGTCTGCGTGGTGGTGTTGAGCACAGAAAGCTTAAACTGTCTCAATTAAAGAGAAATTGTGATCCTGATCATTATGTCTACTACGAGAATGTATCTAAAACCAACAGCGGGTCTTTTCGAAAGCTGCGCATCAAAGGAAAGGTCGTTCCAGTTTATGCTTGCCCAGAAGTTGGCGAGAGGTGCCCAGTCTTCATCTTGGACACCTACCTGAGTAAGCTACCTCCAAAAGCGCATGAATGTGACCTGTTCTATCTTCGACCATTGTCTGAAGCACCCACAGATGCTTCTGCACCATGGTATGCAGCAGTGCCTGTTGGGAAGGATACCCTCCAAAGCAAGCTCAACAACATGTGCAAACAAGCTGGTATTGGTGGCAATAAGACGAACCATAGCCTAAGAGCAGCTAGTGCAACTCAAATGTATGACAGCGGAGTTCCTGAGAAACTGATACAGGAGAGAACGGGACATCGGTCGCTGGAAGCTCTACGAATGTATGAACGAACTAATGCTCAGCAACATCAGGCAATTTCAGCTGTTCTTTCTGCTCCCCATTCTGAATCAACGCTCTACCATCAGGCTTCAGAAAAGAGGACACTTTCTCACACTCTTTCTGAAGTACAATCAACTCAGCATGCTCCATCATCATTTAACTTTCAAAATCTTCATGGGTGTACGATCAACATAAACGCAGCCCCATCTCAGCCAGTACCTACTACGTCAGTCACTGACCACATGGAAATAGACATCGATAAGATTATAGCCTCTATTACTGAAGACTTTCATTGACTTGTGCTCATGCAGTACCATAGTATAGCTATTGTATACTTGTATAATTATTATCATAATATTATGCTACTGCTTTGAGTTATTGTGTATGTACTTCTGAGTATTTAAATCTGACTGCTGATTGGTCCACATATTATATAGCAACATATGCCTTCAAGGAAGGATGATATGACCATATCATCCTTTTGCCCTGTAGGAAGGAGATATGGGTCATATCTCCTTCTAGTTACCTAGGAAACAAGTATAATCAGGAGATATATGTGCCGTATTGAATATACTTTGGCAAATATTATTGAGTTCTTGTTTGATATTGAAATTTGATGATCTGAATGCTCAGTATCTTACATGTGTGTATGTTTGTGTGTGTGCATTAAGTTTAAATCGGAAAGCCACTGATCATACATGTAGATCTGCACTACAAAATTGATTATGAAATAGGGCGGATTAATATCGACTCTATGATAGCAATACATACACATACTTACTACGTACATAGCAGTGTCCTAGTATTCAACATTATGTGTGTATAGCATTTGAAAAGCCAGGAAATAAAAAATCACTCTCATAGACATATCGGGGTAGCCGTCTCTATTTTTGCACATACCGTAGTGTTCCAGGTAAGTGCCCATGGCTGCTTCAACAGAACTCATAAGTTATAATCTGGTAGCTGGAAATATTAGTGGAAAATGTTAATATGCAATTGTATGTATATAGATCCCCAAAATCTGATAGTAATATTATTAAGGAAGAAACGATTACCACATCCCTAGTAGCTTCATTGTATATGGTAATGGGTCACTATGTATGTAAGTAGCATACTTGAGTTATACAACGTTATGTAAAAAGAAAACAGAATCGATGATGACAAACTTTACAGAATCATTTTCTGTGTCTGTACCAAATTTCACGATTCGATACCCTTACTGGGCAAATACTGCTTGTTTCAGAAAATTCAAGGGATGTAACTACAAAAAATTGATCATTATTGGTGATTTAGCAGCTGCAGTTTAGTATACGAGATCTCCATAATTATGTGACCTTCTAATGAGAAAGGACCATTGACCATTTGGGGAAGATGGTAGTATAATATTATGAGTAATTTCCATGTCCAACTTGCTTTCTACATATGTAGTAGTGAGTATAAACAGTCATGATATTGATAGCTATGAGACTAGCTAGATCGTGTTACACTAATCTCATGGCATTATTTCTTTCAATGAAAATTAATAATCATCCAGTGTTGTAGCCAGCTGATAGGTTAAAGGGGGCGGTGGTTAAAGATCAAAGTGTTATTGTGGTTTTAAAAATCACATCAAACAAAATTGCGGTCAGAAGTGAGGGGCGGCCCACCCTCCATTTCACCCTCTCTGGCTACAACCTTGATCATCCTATGCCAGGAGAGACATAATGTCAGATTGGTGCAACACGATCTAGCTAGTCTCTTAGCTATCAATATCATGACAAACACCCAATGGAGAAGCTCACTGAAACGAGTATACACAGTGCATGGACACAAACATAGAGTTGATTATACTACAGTACATTCCTCTATACACATAGCAATCGTAAGCTACATACTACGAACATGCATAAGTCCCAAATGAATCTTTTTTTCTCAGCTGCTGGTCACGTATTACCGTGTTTATGCTATTAAAACGCATTATATAGCACAAGAAAATTTACGTTTTCATAATGTATCTTAATGCAGAATGTGACAACCTTTATCAGAAAATGGCCCAAAAGTTTAAAAATTATATATAGCTTGCATTCTATTAGAATAAATAAACACTATATAATAGATAATGAATGTTTACATGCTATAGTATACCATTATTTTGTGAAGGTAGAGTAGCTATAGAAAATTCGCGTTCTAGGACTTTTTCATAACGTATCTTAATAATGTAGAGTGTACCAGAAAATCACGTGAAAGTTAAAAATTAATTGTTATTTTTTAGCTTGTGTTCTTTTAGAATAAACACTCGTATACTATAGATAGAGAAGTTGATCACGTTTGCTTGTTATTTTGTGAAGGTAGAGTAGCTATAGCATTCCTGAACAAAGATCACATACACATACATAATATCACAAACACCAAACAGTTCTTTCTCGGTTGCTCATAATACATAAGAAATTTTGCGGATCATGCTTGCATATAATTAACTATTTGTAATGGTAGAGCATCAGACTTGGCTGGTATAGCATTCTGAAAAAAAACATACATATCTATAGTATCACAAATATCTCGTGTGCTGCGCATTACTACTACATAAGTTAAGATTGAGACATACTCATAGCTGGTCATATTATTATAAAACGATAAGAAATTTGACCAATTTTAGTTTGGCAGTTGTGAAGTTAGAATATACCAACTGGCTGGTATAGCATCTCGAAAAAAAAAGCGTACGTATCTGCTAATATCATAGACACAAATACCTTGCTTGCTGTACATATACTGCATATAAGTGACGATTGGGCCTGTTTTTGATTGAAAATGAGCCTGTTTGGAACGTACTCAACTCTTATGGTTCTCTGTCTATCTCTTGGATCAGTCATCATCATCAGTGGCCAGAGACATATGATTGACGCTCAGATACTAGCAGCTGCAAGTTTACTATGAGATCTCCATAATGGTATAATTATGTGACCTGCTATGAGAAAAGGACCATTTGGGGAAGATGGTAGTATATGAGTGATTTACATGTCCAACTTGCTTTCTACAAATGTCGTAGTGGCAGTCATGATATTGATAGCTACAAGTTAGATCGCGTTACACCAATCTCATGGCATTATGATCTCAATGAAAAATAATACTCATCCAGTGTTGTAGCCAGCTGATAGTTTAAAGGGGGTGGTGGTTAAAGATCAAAGTGTTATTGTGGTTTTAAAAACCACATCAAACAAAATTGAGGTCAGAAGTGAGGGCGGCCCACCCTCCATTTCACCCTCTCTGGCTACAACCTTGATCATCATAATGCCAGGAGAGAAATAATGCCAGATTGGTGCAACACGATCTAGCTAGTCTCGTAGCTATCAATATCATGACGAACACCCAATCACGAAGCTCACTGAAACGAGTATGCACTGTGCATGGACACAAACATAGAGTTGATTATACTACAGTACATTCCTCTATACATGCAACAATCGTAAGCTACATAATATGAATATAAGTCCCAAACGGTTCTTTTTTCTCAGCTGGTGGTCACGTATTACCGTGTTTATGCTAATAAAACACAAGATTTAGTAATTATATAGCACAAGAAAATTCGCGTTCTAGGACTTTTTCATAACGTATCTTAATAATGTAGAGTGTACCAGAAAATCACGTGAAAGTTAAAAATTAATTGTTATTTTTTAGCTTGTGTTCTTTTAGTATAAACACTGTATAATAGATAGAGAAGTTGATCACGTTTGCTTGTAATTTATCAGGTAGAGTAGCTATAGCATTCCTGAACAAAGACCACATACACATACATAATATCACAAACACCAAACGGTTCTTTCCTCGGTTGCTCATAATACATAAGAAATTTTGCGGATCATGCTTGCATGTAATTAACTATTTGTAAAGGTAGAGCATCAGACTTGGCTGGTATAGCATTCTGAAAAAAAAAACATACATACATAGCTATAGTATCACAAATATCTCGTGTACTGCACATTACTACTACATAAGTTAAGATTGAGACATATACTCATAGCTGGTCACATTATTATAAAAAGATAAGAAATTTGACCGATATTAGTTTGGTAGTTGTGAAGTTAGAGTATTCCAACTGGCTGGTATAGCATCTCGAAAAAAAAAAGGCGTACGTATCTGCTAATATCATAGACACAAATACCTTGCTTGCTGTACATATACTGCATATAAGTGACGATTGGGCCTGTTTTTTATCGAAAATGATCCAGTTTGTAACGTACTCGACTCTTATAGTTCTCTGTCTATCACTTGGATCAATCACCATCATCAGTGGCCAGAGACAAATGATTGACGCTCAGATACTAGACGGAGGCGATGATGGGCAGTGTCCTTCAGCAGAGGCAATAGAGAGAGCTAGAAATGAACTTCATCAAATTGCTAACTCTATAATTTTAGCTGCAACCGGCCACCAGCTCCACACTTGCAATGGTACACCAGGATGGAGGCGTGTAGCTTTTATCAACATGACTGACACCAGCTACAACTGCCCTATTGGACTCAGCTTGACATCATATTCCAAGAGGACATGTGGACCATCACACATAGGAGAGGGATGTTCTTCAATCATATTCAGTGTTGGAGGTTTACCATACAGCCGTGTGTGTGGGAGGATAAGGGGATACCATTTTGGAGATATGAGTGCTTTTTGGGCCTATGTTAATCAAAATCAAGGAATTGATGGCTACTATGTTGATGGTGTAAGTCTGACTCATGGAGGTGCTGGCAACCGACAGCATATTTGGACATTTGCCGCTGGACTATCAGAGGTGGGCACAAGCTATCTTTTCGCTAGATGCCCTTGTGACATACACAATTATGATGGTGTCCCTGCATTTGTTGGGGATGATTATTTTTGTGAGAGTGGCTTACACTCTCCCTGGAATTTTCAGTATAATATACTCTACCCTGATGATGTTCTCTGGGATGGTCAGAACTGTACATCCAATAGCACATGCTGTCAGCTCAACAACCCTCCATGGTTTACAAAGAACCTGACCAGTGCAACAACTGATGACATTGAATTGAGGATCTGCACTAATGACTCACCAGGTGATGTTCCCCTTGAACTCATCGAACTCTATGTGCAGTGACATTATAATAGACAATACTGAGAATATTACATGAATCCTGTAAAATATATTATAGCTAGTGTGTAGTCATGGATACAAGTACAAAATTAATGTAGCTTAAACTGAGTTTGTGTGTTTTTTTCCTCTGATATTGACAGTGCATGTCCAAAATATTTTATGCGACAATTTTCACGTTAAATAAAATTTAATTTTGGACTGACGGCCCTGTAGTACGGTACCACATTATTGTTAATATTGGGAAAATATTTTAATTACGTATTTATTTTTCACAACAATGAAATATTCGTGATTTACAGTATGTGTGGAGTAATATTATGTGCTGTATTGCACATATTATAGTTTGGCACTTTGGCAAATATTAGAGCTCTCGTTTGATATTGAAATTTGGCGATCTGAATGTTACAAGATTGTATGCAGGTATGCGTGCAATAATTTTAAATAATATTTCAAAATTTGATGTTACACGTGTGATCAATATTAACAGGAGCGCATGATAAATAATGAAGAGGAGGAGGGGAAGGGAAGGAGCGCGAAGCGCCCACGCGAAAGATTAAAATTTCAAATTTTTCCCACGGTAGTCGCGTTACTAAGTTTAGAACAATGGCGCAACGCGCATGGCGCTAACCGGCCAGATGCCAGACGAGTCAGCAATTTTTGCGTTGGACAATGGACGAGAAGCTAGTCGCTGTGGACAAGACTGGCTTCGCGATCGCGAGCTATTAGTACTGTACACGTACCAAACGAGTTGATCCATGCCAAGAGAAAGTAAGTATGTATAATTGATAGACAGAAAGTACGTACTCGTCGAGTCCGATCGCGTGTTTGGAGAGGGGGTGTTAAATCAGAACGATCGGGGCATACTGCTACTTCTTTCGGTTTGCAGACGAGCTCCACAGAGTCTCCCAGGCATGACTAGCTTCTCGTGTCCATTGTAAAAAAGTGGACTAAAAACCAAACACCAAAGGTTGTAGCCAAAGAGGGTGAAATGGAGGGCGGCCCACCCTCCATTTCACCCTCTCTGGCTACAACCTTGATCATCATAATGCCAGGAGAGAAATAATGCCAGATAATTTGGTGGAACACGATCTAGCTAGTCTCGTAGCTATCAATATCATGACAAACACCCAATGGAGAAGCTCGCTGAAACGAGTATACGTAGTGCATGGACACAAACATAGAGTTGATTATACTACAGTACTTTCCTCTATACACACAACAATTGTAAGCTACATACTACGAACATAAGTCCCAAACGGATCTTTTTTCTCAGCCGCTGGTCACGTATTACCATGTTTATGCTAATAAAACACAAGATTTAGTAATTATATAGCAAAAGAAAATTCGCGTTCTAGGACTTTTTCATAACATATCTTAATAATGTAGAGTGTACCAGAAAATCACGTGAAAGTTAAAAATTAATTAATATTTTTAGCTTGTGTTCTTTAGAATAAACACTCGTATAATAGATAAGGAATTTGATCACGTTTGCTTGTAGTTTACCATTATTTTGTGAAGGTAGAGTAGCTATAGTATTCCTGAACAAAGACCACATACACATACATAATATCACAAACACCAATTTAAACGGTTCTTTTCTCGGTTGCTCGTAATACATAAGAAATTTTGCGGATCATACTTGCATGTAATTTCTCATTTGTAAAGGTAGAATAATATTATCCAACTGGCTGATCAGTGTACGCTACAACTGCCGGAAGTCCATAATATTATGTTTATCGGAATTTTATGGTTTGTACAGTACATATGGGGGATAATGATATGCACAAACCGCACCCGCATACTAAATTAGTGTCAACTTTTATGTAACTCTACCAACTTATCTGTTCATCCAAGAAGGCTGTGCTTGAGCTCAAAATGTAGCTCGAAGGTAGTACTAAATGATGGTATAGATTTCAAGGCTATCAGCTGGCAAACAAGTGAGCTAACAGCGCCTGAGGTGCCACCGCTCACTATACATGGGTATGGTTTTATGTGGTACATTTTAGTAACAGCAAAGCTTAGGCTTACCGGCTTTAACCTGGCATAGAAGAACCCTTGAACTATTTATACAACAATAGAGAATGATTTTGTTTGAGTATCTTCAGAGTTTAATACAGAGACATCAACATCGAAGATAATACGCACGCTTCAACAGCGCGTAACTTTTGTCCAGAATGTAGCAATTTTGTCTAGTAAACGACAAATAGAAGTTCTACCATAGCGCTAGCTACTACCCAACTCGAAAGACTCCTTGCTCTAGTAACAAAACTTCTGTGACCTTCGCAGTACAGCCACTATCTCGATCGCTTGTGTCTGAGGTCAACTTCAAAAGTGGTACATTTTAGTAATAGACGTCCCCAGACTCTCAAACTCGAGATTTACAATTTTTCCGTATAGCTCCTTTAGAAGCCTTGGAATGGAACCAGTATCTACTACAAGTACAGAGAACCAAGGCCCTAAAATCTCAAAAAATGAAGCCTAGCTAGTTGCTGATCAGTAGCACGGTCCTAGTGTTGCATAGATTACTGAGTATTGGTCAACCACACGGTCATGACCCCACTAGATAATGATATTATATTCACGACGCTAGGTGTGCTGTAAACCACTACTATACATCCTCTTCCGCTTTTCAGATAAAATTGCAGTTGAAAATGAGCCAATTTGTAATGTACTTGACTCTTATACTTCTCTGTCTATCTCCTGGATCTGGATCAGTTATCATAGTCAGTGGCCAGAGATTTGTGGCTAAGGTACTGGACAGAGGTGATAGTCAGCAGTGTGCCTCAGCAGAGGAAAGAGACAGAATAAGAAATGAAATCGATCAAATTGCTAGCTCTGCAATTTTAGCCACAATTGTCAATGGTAAACCATTCATCACAGACAGTGGCCAGGGACAAGAGACTGACGTTCAGGAACTAAATGAAGGTGATGATGGGCAGTGTCCTCTGATGGAGGAAAGAGGGAGAGCAAGAAGTAGAATTCATCTTTCAATGTCTGGCCACTGGCTTCACACTTGCAATGGTACACCAGGTACAACCACAACCTCTGCAACCACCATGCCCTCCATGTATGCCTGCAATGGTACACCAGGATGGAGGCATGTTGCTTTTATCAACATGACTGACACCAGCTACAACTGCCCTACTGGACTCAACTTGACATCATATTCCAAGAGGACATGTGGACGATCACACACAACCAATGGAGGATGTTCTTCGACCATATTCAGTGTTGGAGGTTTACCATACAGCCGTGTGTGTGGGAGGATAAGGGGATACCAGTTTGGAGCAACTGGTGCTTTTTTTCAGTATACTCAAAGAATTGATGGCTACTATGTTGATGGTGTAAGTCTGACTCATGGAGGTGCTGGCAGCCGACAGCATATTTGGACATTTGCTGCTGGACTAACAGAATCAGAGGTGGACACAGCCTACCTTCCCTTCATGTGCCCTTGTGATACACATGATTACGATCTTGTCCCTGCATTTGTTGGAAATGATTTCTTTTGTGAGAGTGGCTTACACTCTCCCTGGAGATATCAAGATATACTCTACCCCGATGATGTTCTCTGGGATGGTCAGAACTGTACATCCAACAGCACATGCTGTCAGCTCAACAACCCTCCATGGTTTACAAAGAACCTGACCAATGCCACAACTGATGATATTGAATTGAGGATCTGCACTGATGACATACCAGGAGATGATGATGTTCCCCTTGAACTCATTGAACTCTATGTGCAGTGATGTTATAGTAGATAATACTGAGAACATTGCATGAATCTTGTATAATATATTATACCTAGTGTGTAGTCATGGATACAAGTACAAATATAGCTTGAACTGAGTTTGTGTTTTCTTCTGATATTGTTGTACTGTAAACCGCGAATATTTTGTATCCAAATATTTCGTGCGATAATTTTTCGCGTTAAATAAATTTCGGACAAACGACCCTATACCACATTTTAATGTCAATATTGTTCACATATTTAAATTAATTTTCACATAAGCCAGGCTATCCAAAAATATTTTAACAACGAAATATTCATGATTTACGGTAGGAGTAATACATGTATGTGATGTATTGCTTTTTTTTTATAAAAAAGCTCTGAGACTCGTTTGATATTGAAATTTGGTGATCAGTATCATAATATTACATGTTGTGTGTGTACATTAAATTTAAATCGGAAAGCCACTAATCGTATATATAGATCAGTACACTACAAAATTAATTATGAAACAGGACAGATTTACATCGACTCTATGAAAGCAATGCATACACAATGTACTCACTACATACATAATAGTGTCCTAGTTTTCAATATTATGTGTGTATAGCATTTGAAAAGCCATGAAATCACTCTCATAGACATACCGGGGTAGCTGTCTCTTTTGCAAGTGCCCATGGCTGCTTGAACACAACTCACAAGTTATAATCTTGTAGCTGGAAATATTAGTGGAAAATGTTATGCAGTTGCATGTATAATATCAGGAGCATATGAGCCGCCCGAAGGGCAGCGAAGGAGCGTCCGACTACCGTAGGGTTGGCTGTAGTATGTATTAGGCCAAGGGCTTATAAGCCCTTGGTTAGGCGAAGTCCTTAAGACTACACTTCCTTATTTGGAACGTGCAGCTGGTGCGGTGCATAGCAGATTACTTTTGTACAAGCCATACTGTACTAGCTAATTGACTTAGTCTGTAGTGTGGTTGTAGACTGTGACGGGCGGTGCTATCACTATGGAGCTTAACCAATGGCAATACCCTGCAGCTGGCCACTCCATATAAGGTCAAGCATTGCTAATGAACTTCGCCTAACACATCTGACACGCCGTCGGACGCTCCTTCGCCGCCCTTCGGGCGGCTCATATGCTCCTGATAATATAGATCTCCAAAAATCTGATAGTAATATTATTGGAAAAATTGATTATTATTGGTGATTTATTAATTTAGTAGCTGCAGTTTAGTATTCGAGATCTCCATATAATGATATAATTATGTGACCTGCTAATGAGAAAAGGACCATTTGGGGAAGATGGTAGTATATGAGTCATTTCCATGTCCAACTTGCTTTCTACAAATGTAATAGTGGCAGTCATGATATTGATAGCTACGAGACTTGCTAGATCGTGTTACACTAATCTCATGGCATTATGTCTCTCAATTAAAATTAATAATCATCCAGTGTTGTAGCCAGCTGATAGTTCAAAGGGGGCAGTGGTTAAAGATCAAAGTGTTATTGTGGTTTTAAAACCACATCAAACAAAATCACACAAAAGTTAAAAAATTCTTTTTTCGGTTGCTTATATATAAAATTTTTAACCTTAATTATGGTATTACATGTATCTCAGTTTTATGCTATCTTTCTAGACCATTATAATCATTAGCATGAGGAAATCTCATTGTCTAAATATTCCAAATTCCAAATTGTAAACGGCCTAATGAGCTCATTCTGGCCTATAGGGTATTAGTTAATGCAGATTTTCTGAACAATTGAGTGAGCCTATAGGGGCACTATACCAAAGCGACCACAATGTGTGTGTGTACCTTAAAACCGGTGGTTTTGTACCTATATAATAGTTAGACACTATTTAGGAGGTTTCTACCTGATTTAGAAGACCAAAGGGCTCTGTATAGAATCCCGAGTGAAGCGAGGGTTCTACTGAGCCCTGAGGTCTTCTAAATCACGTAGAAATTAACCGATTAAACAGTGTCTAACAACTTTAGATTCTAGCAACAATGCCCATAGGCTCTGGGCTTGACATAGCTATAAACTGCTTGCCTAGCAACAATCCTAACCATGCATAGGCAACAATTTTTTACAGGTTTATGCGGAATTTTACCGGTTTGTATGAGCTTTTTACAGGTTTATATGGGAAATAGCTTACCTGCTCCTGATTAACTAATATGTGCTTGCTGTGCATATAAGCCATGCAAGATTGATCCAGAGTTTGATCATTAGCAAAAGACTTGAAAATGAGCCAGTTTGTAATTCTATGTATCAAACAATTTAACAGGCCATTAGGATTACTGTACTTAATCTAATACTACGTATGGAAAAAAATAGGTATTTCAATTTTGAAAAATGCGTGCTTTTCTGGTAAAGGTCGTCAATCGCTCCATATACACGTTATGGGAATTCATAAAATGCTAATTTCTTACGTTAGATTAGATCATACGTTGTATTCGATTAATTACAGTAATTCACCTTCCTCTGTATTCACTATGGTTACTGGAATAGATCATAGCTACAGCCAGTGAGGCTCCAATGAACCTTAGTCATACAGTAATGAAATTATAGCTAATACACTGCAAAAAGGGAAATGTCAGTTTGACATGTAGTTTGTCATTCTGGATGCAGGTGAGTGAATAAATCACACACATGGATTCAGATAATTACTGCAGTGGTATGAGAATGCATAGGGGAACCAATATGAAAGAGGAAAAGTTTGTTATGAGGTTCCCCTCTGCAAGTGATGCGTTTTATTCACTCACCTGCAACCAGAATGACATACTGTATGTCAAACTGACAGTTCTCTTTTTACAGTGTATAATTGGTTTGAAATGACTGTTCATTAGTTTTTACACTGATATTACGTAAGGAATTTGTGGATCATGCTTGCGTGTAATTTCTCAGAAACTGGCTAGTATAGTATTCCAAAAAAGCCCACACACATACGTAGTTAATATCACAAACAATGCCTTTGCTGTGCATATAAGCCAAGATTGATCAAGGGTTTGATCATCAGCAAAAGGCTTGAAAATGAGCCAATTTGTAATGTACTTGACTTTTATACTTCTCTGTCTATCTCTTGGACCTGGATCAGTTGTCGTAGTCAGTGGCCAGGGACTAGTGACAAATTTTATTAAGGTACTGGACAGAAGTGATGGTCAACAGTGTGCCTCAGCAGAGGAGAGAGACAGAATAAGAAATGAAATCGATCAAATTACTAACTCTGCAATTTTAGCCTCAGTTTGCAATGGTACACCAGGATGGAAGCGTATTGCTTTTATCAACATGACTGACACCAGCTACAACTGCCCTACTGGACTCAGCTTGACATCATATTCCAAGAGGACATGTGGACGATCACACACAACTTGGGGAGGATGTTCTTCAACCACATTCAGTGTTGGAGGTTTACCATACAGCCATGTGTGTGGGAGGATAAGGGGATACCAATTTGGAGGAGGTAGTGCCTTTTGGGGCTATGGTAATCACAATCAAGGAATTGATGGCTACTATGTTGATGGTGTTAGTCTGACTCATGGAGGTGCTGGCAGCCGACAGCATATTTGGACATTTGCCACTGGAATATCAGAGATGGAAGGAGGTGATCTTTCTGCTAAATGCCCTTGTGACGTACATAATTACGATTATGTCCCTGCATTTGTCAGTGATAATTTCTTTTGTGAGAGTGGCTTACACTCTCCCTGGAGTGGTCAGTTTATACTCTACCCCGATGATGTTCTCTGGGATGGTCAGAACTGTACATCCACCAGCACATGCTGTCAGCTCAACAACCCTCCATGGTTTACAAAGAACCTGACCAGTGCAACAACTGATGACATTGAATTGAGGATCTGCGCTACTGGCTTTCCAGATACTGACAATGTTCCCCTTGAACTCATTGAACTCTATGTGCAGTGACGTTATAATTGATTATACTGAGAACATTGCATGAATCCTGTATAATAATATTATTATAGCTAGTGTGTAGTCATGGATACAAGTACAAATATATAATTGGAATGAGTTTGTGTTTGAATAAAACGAAGATTCTTTTTGGACAACTTAACTGTTCGGTAAAACTTGCCGACGTTTTGACTAGATGCTCTAGTCATCCTCAGGGCAAAAAGTGAAGCGAGGTGCGAAAAGGTGGTGCTCTTATAGGTGTGGCTACTGCGCTCGCACGCCCATGCGGCCGGGTGCAGAGGGTGGAGCGCCGGTGCGATTAGTGCTAGCGCGGTTGCCCCCACCCCCTAGTTTCTTCATCGTCGTGATCCAACAGCCTGGTAGCTCGTAGCCCCCGTCTCGATTAAGCCTGTTATTTGCCAGGGTCCTCTCGATGTGCAAGGCTTCCTTTACCTTCAGCTGGACAGGTCTGGCAGCCCTGTCCAGCACTCTGGTTGCGTCCCAATCCACTTGGTGTTGCTGGTCCCACTGGTGCTCAGCTATGGCAGACTTCCACGTGTCCCCCTTGTTGCATGCATCCTGATGCTCTTTGACTCACGTCTCTAGGCGCCTCTGCGTTTCCCCAACGCACACCTTACCACACTGGCAGGGGATCTGGTAGACCACACCTGCCAGTTTGTTGGCAAGGTTTTTCAGTCTCGACAATATCCATTAGCTACTGTCTATCCTGCCAACTAAAAGGAGACTTACACCTTCATTTTGTACGTTCTTGCCTTCATTTTCATCCTTGTCTCTGTTGGAGCAAAGAGCGCCACCAATAGCCACGGCGCTTATTTACCATAATAGTTTACTTGTACTTTGATGTGTACAAACCTTGTATACCAATTACAAGTGAAATAAAATACTATTCTGAGTTGAAATACCTATCTGACTTTGTGTATGTATACTATTAGCCGGTGATAGTGAGGTTGTATGTTGAATTTGGATAAATAGCACTCTGAAATAGGCATTTGGTTCATCAAATTGTACTCGCTATTGCTCGTACAATTTTTGAACCGAATACCTATTTTACCCAAATTAGAATGAGTGAGTGAAACAGCGACCGACTCATTCTTAGTCTAGTCCATGTAGCTACTTGTGCATAATATTATGACAGAGAGGCGTGGTCAGAACTTCTTGTGACTATTGAACTATTGAACTTGTCGACTATTTACGAATTACGGTAATAATCATAATAATCATGTGACCCGCTATGAGAAAAGGGACCATTCAGAGTATAGACAGCAGTATGAATAAAAATCAGCATTTATCATGACAGTGGCCAACTTGCTTCCTACAAGTGTAGTAGTGAGTATAGAAACTTGTACCAGTGTATAGACACCAACACAGAGCGGATTACAAGTACAGTACATTACTCCATACATACAATAAGCTACATACCACAAACAAATGTTCCCTTTCCTCACAGCTGGTCACGTTACTATATAAGCACCTTGTTTGCTGTATATTAATAGATAAGTTAGTTACCAATGAATAAAGTTGTTCCCATCGAACCCTACTACAGTGCAGAATATTGAGTCGACTCATGACTAGTGTGTAGTCATGGATATGCATGGATATGGGTACCTACCTTTATTTGAGTCTTTTTCTGATATCGATATGTGTACAGAATATGTACCGTATAGCAAGTAACATTAATTTTGGCAAAATATCATTTGATGTCTGATATTAAAATTTGGTGATATGAATTGTCAGCATCATTACATTGGTGTGCGTTAAATTTAAATTGATAATTTTGAAATTCCTGGTTTTTCAAATTTTATACGTGCACAACATTGAAAACTGAGACACTGCTCAGTGGCAGATTTAGGGGGGTTTCGGGGGTTTCGGAGATTTCGACAGAATCCCCGTCTGGGCTGCACCTAGTACTAAGAAAGTACTGATTAAAGGCTAAATGGAACCCCCCCTCCCCCCCCCCCCCCCCCCCCCTCTGGCTTAGCCTACAGAACTAAGAAAACTGCTGCTATGGCTTACCTTAGCACGCTTTAGCAAATTTGTTCAGAAATTGATCGATTGCATGGACTGGTTGGGCTGGTAGTTGCTCTCAAAAAATGATTGAAAATGGGCGTGGCTTCTAAAATTTCGTGCACACTTTGTGCGCAAGAGTATAACAGAACCCCCCTTCAAGATCCACCACTGCTGCTATGTATGTACGTAGTATGTACGTATAGCTATGTATTATATCATATTAATATTATTGTTGACATAAATCCTCGTGTCCCTGTTTCATAATTAAATTTGCCGTGCAGATCTGTGATCATGAAGTTACTCTCACAACATATCTATTTCTTTTTGCACATACCGTATAGTGTTGTCCCGGGTAAGTGCCCATGCATGGGGGCTTAAAAGTAAATCATAATTGTGGCCCACATGGACAGGATTGGATTTAAATTGGATGCATTTATACGGTATATATAATTACAAATATAGAGCAGATTGCATTACCGAGTCTCTTCATACAACAAGCTACAAACTACGAACAAACAATCCCAGATGGTGCCTTTACTCAGAGCCGGTCACATTATTATAAAAAGATAAGAAATTTGACCAATTTTAGTTCGGCAGTTGTGAAGTTAGAGTATCCCAACTGGCTGGCATAGCATTTCGAAAAAAAACACACATATCTGCTAATATCATAGACACAAATACCTTGCTTGCTGTACATATACTGACAATTGGGCCTGTTTTTGATTTGAAATGAGCCAGTTTGTAATGTATTCGACTCTTATAGTTCTCTATCTATCACTTGGATCAGTCACCATCATCAGTGGTCGGAGACAAATGATTGACACTCAGATACTGGACGGAGGCGATGATGGGCAGTGTCCTTCAGCAGAGGCAATAGAGCGAGCTAGAAATGAACTCCATCAAATTGCTAACTCTATAATTTTAGCCATAACTGGCCATATCCACACTTGCAATGGTACACCAGGATGGAGGCGTGTTGCTTTTATCAACATGACTGACACCAGCTACAACTGCCCTACTGGACTCAACTTGACATCATTTTCCAAGAGGACATGTGGACGATCACACACAACTTTAGGAGGATGTTCTTCAACCACATTCAGTGTTGGAGGTTTACCATACAGCCGTGTGTGTGGGAGGATAAGGGGATACCAGTTTGGAGCAACTAGTGCTTTTTGGGCCTATGTCAATCGCAATCAAGGAATTGATGGCTACTATGTTGATGGTGTAAGTCTGACTCGTGGAGGTGCTGGCAGCCGACAGCATATTTGGACATTTGCCACTGGAAGAACAGAGGTGGACACAGACGTTTTCCCCGATCAATGCCCTTGTGATATACATGATTACGATCGTGTCCCTGCATTTGTTAGAGATGATTTCTTTTATGAGAGTGGTTTTCACTCTGCCTGGAGTAATCAGCTTATGCTCTTCCCCGATGATGTTCTCTGGGATGGTCAGAACTGTACATCCAACAGCACATGCTGTCAGCTCAACAACCCTCCATGGTTTACAAAGAACCTGACCAACTCAACAACTGATGACATTGAATTGAGGATTTGCACTAGTTCTCTACCAGTATTTGATGATGTTCCCCTTGAACTCATTGAACTCTATGTGCAGTGACGTTATAATAGACAATACTGAGAACGTTGCTTGAATCCTATATAATATATTATAGCTAGTGTGTAGTCATGGATACAAGTACAAATGTAGCTTAAACTGAGTTTGTGTGTTTTTTCCTCTGATATTGACAGTGCATGTCCAAAATATTTTATGCGACAATTTTCGCGTTAAATAAAATTTAATTTTGGACTGACGACCCTGTAGTACGGTACCGCATTATCGTTAATATTGGGCAAATATTTACGCATTTATTTTTCACAATAATGAAATATTTGTGATTTACAGTATGTGTGGAGTAATATGTGCCGTATTGCACATTATTATTATAGTTTGGCACTCTGGCACATCCACTATACATCCCTACGCTTGCGTAAATATTTTCCCAATATTAACGATAATGCGGTACTGTACTTTGGCAAACATTAATTTGGTAAAAGAGCTCTCGTTTGATATTGAAATTTGGCAATCTGAATGCTGTAATACCATATTATGTAGATACGCGTGCAATAAGTTCAAGTTAACCCTTTACCAACTATATTGCATAATCGTGGTTGAATTAAAAAGTTCATGCGGGCAATATTTTTAGCCGAATAGTGAGTTCCACTGTAATAATTATTAATTAGTTATTAAATTTTTACTTGCCCTATACTTTCCCCTATATATTCGAGTACTGATTAATCCCTAATTGTACTCGAATTATTGCCTGGGACGTGATTCATTATAATAATATTGTACTCTTATTTTGAGCATGGTGCCGACTAATTCACAATGACAGAGTTGTTGGCAAGGTTTTTCAGTCTCGACAATGTCCATTACTGTCTATCCTGCCAACTAAAAGGTGACTTATGCCTTTATTTTGTACGTTCTTGCCTTCATTTTCATCCTTGTCTCTGTTGGAGCATAGAGCGCCATCGATAGCCATGGCGCTTATTACCATAATAGTATATACACTTGTACTTTGATATGTACAAATCTTGTATTCCAATTACGAGTGAAATAGGCACCTGATCATGAGCTTGAAATATTATTCTGATTTGAAGTACCTATCTGACTTTGTGTATGTATGCTATTAGCCTGTGATAGTGAGGTTGTATGTTGAATTTAGATAAATGGCACTCTGAAATAGGCATTTGGTTCATCAAATTGTACTCGCTATTGCTCGTACAATTTTTGAACCGAATACCTATTTTACCCAAATTAGAACGAGTGAGTGAAACAGCGACCAACTCATTCTTAGTCTAGTCCATGCATGTAGCTACTTGTGCATATGAGAGTGAGGCGTGGTCAGAACTTCTTGTGACTATTGAACTATTGAACTTGTCGACCATTTGCGAATTACGGTAATAATCATGTGACCCGCTATGAGAAAAGGGATCATTGAGAGTATAGACATAGTATGAATCAAAATTAGCATTTATCATGACAATGGCCAACTTGCTTCCTACAAATGTAGGAGTGAAGTGTTTGATTGATATTTTGTAGCTGAATGAATATTTTCATTCATGTCAAAGGCATGCCCTGTATTATTAGCTATACAAGCAAACAATTTTTACTTAAATATTTTGTCATTTTGTGTGGCAAAAATTTTTAAATTTGTGAATTACAGTAATAATCATAATAATTATGTGACCCGCGCCACTATGAGAAAAGGAACCATTAGGAGTAATTAATTTGCTGTGCTGATCTGTGATCAAATACTTTCTCTCACAAACATATCTATTTCTTTTTTGCACATACCGTATAGTGTTCCAGGTAAGTGCCCATGAACGCTTATTGTAAATCATGATTTTGGCCCACACGGACAGGATTGGATTTAAATTGGATGCATTTATACGGTTGTATAGATACAAATATAAAACAAATTGCATTACTTTCTTCATGCAATAAGCTACAAACTACGAACAAACAATGCCAGATGGTGCCTTTACTCATAGCTGCAAGGTCACATTATTATAAAAAGATAAGAAATTTGACTGATTTTAGTTTGGCAGTTGTGAAGTTAGAGTATATATCCCAACTGGCTGGTATAGCATCTCGAAAAAAAAAGGAACACCCGTATCTGCTAATATCATAGACACAAATACCTTATTTGCTGTACATAATTATACTGCATATACATGTAAGTGACAATTGGGCCTGTTTTGATTTGAAATGAGCTATTTTATAACGTACTCGACTCTTATAGTTCTCTGTCTATCTCTTGGATCAATCACCATCATCAGTGGCCAGAGACAAATGATTGACGCTCAGATACAGGATGAAGGTGGTGATGGGCAGTGTGCCTCAATGGAGGCAAGTGAGAAAGTTAGAAATGAAATACAACGAATTGTTAACTCTGCAATTTTAGCCACAACTGGCCACCAGCTCCACACTTGCAATGGTACACCAGGATGGAGGCGTGTTGCTTTTATTAACATGACTGACACCAGCTACAACTGCCCTATACTGGACTCAATTTGACATCATATTCCAAGAGGACATGTGGACGATCACACTCAACTCGAAGAGGATGTTCTTCAACCACATTCAGTGTTGGAGATTTACCATACAACCATGTGTGTGGGAGGATAAGGGGATACCAGTTTGGAAGCTATTGCTTTTTGGGCCTATGCTAATCAAAATCAAGGAATTGATGGCTACTATATTAATGGTGTAAGTCTGACTCATGGAGGTGCTGGCAGCCGACAGCATATTTGGACATTTGTCGCTGGAGCAACAGAGGTGAACACAGGCTTACTTTTCGAAATATGTCCTTGTGACCTACATAATTACAATCGTGTCCCTGCATTTGTTGGAGATGATTTCTTTTGTGAGAGTGGCTTACACTCTCGCTGGAGTCTACAGTATATGTTCTTCCCCGATGATGTTCTCTGGGATGGTCAGAACTGTACATCCACCAGCACATGCTGTCAGCTCAACAACCCTCCATGGTTTACAAAGAACCTGACCAGTGCCACGACTGATGATATTGAATTGAGGATCTGCATTACTGACCTACCAGAACAAGCTGATGTTCCCCTTGAACTCATTGAACTCTATGTGCAGTGACGTTATAATAGACAATACTGAGAATATTGCATGAATCCTGTGTAATAATATTATAGCTAGTGTGTAGTCATGGATACAAGTACAAATGTAGCTTGAACTGAGTTTGTGCTTTTTTTTAATATCGATGTATATGGAATAATATTTTGTGTCCAAATATTTCGGGCGATGATTAAATAAATTTCAGAAAAACGACCCTTTACCGCACTATCGTTAATATTGCACACATATTTTGCATGGAGACTATCTGAAAATATTTTAGCAACAAAATATTTGCAGTACCAGTATATGCCATATACTTTGATTTTTGGTAAAGGAGTTCTTATTTGATATTGAAACTTGGTGATATGGAATATAATGCACGAGTGCATTATTCCATACAGCACTAGTAGGGGTGCATGTGTTAACTGGTTTGTATCCCCACTGTTGTAATAGCACTACAAGTGTGGTGTCTGAGCCTGACCACTGGGCCAGGTACCTATAGTAGTCAGCTGTACCACAGGACAATATCATGATATTGCCTTAGCCACAGGGCAATATCCAGTATACTGCCCTGGCGGTAGCTTTGATCTACGTCATAGGTGGGATACAAATATAGATATGCATGCAATAAGTTTTTTAGCTTTTCAAAATTAATTTTTATGTTACATGTGCGGTCAACATCCAGGTTCCATTGTAATTATGGTATCATAGTATTGTTATAAAAATAATGTTACAGTATTGATTTTTTCCTAGATCATGTCTCAGATGGAGTTGACTTGTCTACCAATGTTGGCCACTATACTGAGGAACGGAGTCATGGGTCAGTCGTATTATAATTCAGTATTCTCCCCAAGCAAAATTTAAGGTACGATAGGAGGGTGTGGTGTGGGTGGAGCTTATAGCCACATCAACGTTTTTGGGTTATCCCCATTCCCCACGTCAAAGGGAAGGCTTGTTGGGCCAACATGCCTTAGTTATGCTAGGGAGAACACTGTAATTATGTGCATGCATGTATGATAATTATATTATACCCTATCGAGATACGTATATGTGTAATCATAATAGTATTCTATAATTCTGTATGCATGTACATGTGATTGTAGAATTAGTTTTTCATTAAGAAGCAAGCCCCAAAGATCAATAAATTATGTAGTATATAGAAGGCAGAACTGATATAATACAGTGGAGTATGGTACTATAAACACGTAAGTATGTGCAAAAGTTACTTTATTTCGCATCTGATAATGCGAAATCTAAGGCAGTCATTCTTTAGAAACTTGGGTCGAAGGTCATCGAGAGGAATAAACCTGGATGGGCCCCTTCCATTGCTACTTCTCTCTCTGTCCTTCTGTCTTTCCCTCACTTCGATCGGCGTTGCATCGGTGAAATGAAACGTGTGACGAAAGTGATCTCTGTCTTCTTCCTGGTCTACTAGCTGTAAGGTGACTTGACCTCGAAAAGGCCACCTTAGTTCATCGTCGAATTCTCCTCGCATCATGTGCAGATAAGCCGAGACGTGTGTTCCCTTTCCTTGCCCCAGGCCGTCTGCGTTGACCTGGAGACACATTTTGTAGCCCCGGGTGTGAGTGTAGAACGGCGACGAGTACCAAGCCGTGCGCTCTCTCTTGAGTTTTTCGAAACCTTTCATGACAAACTCGACTACCTTCACCGGCTGTCTGTCAGTGTGATTACCTGTAGTTTGTGATACACCAGTCCTCGCTTCAAGATCTGTTAATCTCTGTTCAAGTTGCTGTTTCTCGTCTCGAAGTTCTCCAATTATCGATCGAAGCATTTCGTTTTCTGTGTGAAGATTCTTCATGCTAGCCAGAAGTAAGCTTTGCTTTCTTGCCTGCAGCAGTAAGTGATGAATGGCTTCGCATTCCAAGTGACCAAACATATTTTTGCGCGTTAGTCTCACATTGCAGCCAGCGTAGCTCAGAGGACAACTAACCTCTGAAAACGGGCATCCTTGGAGAGACTTGTCAGCTGGTGGGTCTGAGTTGAGGTGGTTGTCAAGTTCCCTCAGCTCTCCTATCCACTTACAGCCTTTGCTCTTGTGCGTGCAGTAGACTCGAAAGTCGTAGAGTGATTGTTGTAGCCCCAGATTGTGGAATAAGTTGTAATTTTCGACTTTACAGGCGGGACAAGCTTCAGATTTTTCCCTCACTTGCTCAATACACTCTTTACAGAAGCTCTTTCCACAGCAGGTGGCTTGGTAGGGCTCTCTGAGAACTAGTAGACAGATGGGACACTCAGATTGAAAAGCATTCTGCGGCTTTTGTACGAAATCACACTCAAATCCTGTGGCCATCTTTAGTTCAATTTAGTACTTTGTTTGCAAGGTCCCTCCTCCCATATTGCTGCTTCTTAGAATGGGAGTGATAAAGTATATTCATGAGAGGCTAGGTGGATTTCAGATGTAATACATTTATATAATATTATTATAATCATGGCTATAGCTAAATATGATTACTGGCTTTCTTGGTATCTGTGTTTCTTTTAAAAAAAATCAGTAACTTTAGTTATTCAATATTTAGGCAAACAACTTCAGGGGGGAATTCTGTAATTTTGTTAATGAATATTATAGAGAGCTAAAATGGATTCTTCAGATACATCTAATAGTTATCACTCTTCTAAAAAATGTACCAAATTTGGGTCCAAAACATCATATACATGTAACTGCATGGGAGTCCTATTCCACTTATACTACAAAATAGTGTAGTGTACATGTGTGGCTTCTGTCTACGACTGCCATGGACATAGTATAATGCACTGCATGTTTCATTTGAGTTCAACTCGAACAATACGAAACTTTAGACAGTTATTTTTCAGATAATATGGTTCTAAATCAATGTGGGAGAGAAAGCTGCCTATCCCATAGCCAGCTGGGTTCGTTAGTCCATCGGTGACCCTCTTCTTGTATATCTCTGGGGCAGTGTCAAAGGGGATTGTTCTCGTGTAATGCCTTCGATTCTCCAGCTGGTCCACCAACATGAGCGTAATTTTGCCGACATACGGCCACTCTAATTGCTCGTCAAACTCTCCTTTCATCAAGTGTATGAATACGGAGGTATGCATTCCCTGGGTGCTACCATAACCGTTGGCTGCTACGCTTAAACACATCTTGTAGCCCTGAGGATGCGTGTAGAAGTGAGAAGAAAACCATTTGTCGTTCTCCACTTTGTGCTGCTCAAAGTTTGTCATGGTGAACTCGACTTGCCCAATCGGCTGTCCAGTGTTCGTTGCTACCTGCTGGGCATCTTTTAAATCCTTTACCTCTTTCTTTAGTTCTTCGACTTTAGCTTTTAATTCCGAGACGCGAAATTCAAGGAATTTCTTTTCTCCCACGACTGTCTGTATTTCAGTACAGTGCTTCTTTGCCTGCATGAGCATGTGTCCAACGGTTTGCTCACTGAGGTGATCATCTAATTCTTGCCTAGGTAGCTTCTCCTCACATCCAGCATAGCTTAGAGGACATTGGAGTATTTCATAAGGACATCCTTGGAGAGCTTTGTCAGCTGGTGGGTCTGAGTTGAGGTGGTTGTCAAGTTCCCTCAGCTCTCCTATCCACTCACAGCCTTTACTCTTGTTCTTGCAGTATACCTTTAGGTCATAGAGAGGCAGCTGTAGCCCCTTGTTGTGGAAGCATATGAAGTAGTCATCATCATTACAGGTTGGGCAACTGGACTCACTTTCTTCAGTTTTTTCATAGCATTGCCTACAGAAGCTCTTCCCACAGCAGGTGGCTTGGTAGGGCTCTCTGAGAACTAGCAGACAGATGGGGCAGTCGGTTTGAATGACTTTAGGAGGGGGTTCTACAAACTCACACTCAAACCCTGCCATTTTGTGCTGACTCAGCCTGACTCAGCAGCCCAGACTGGAACACGTGACTATTGCACTATTAGGGTTTGGGTTTGGGTTGGGTTTTGGGTTACTATATTATTATAGTGTAGTTTCAATATGCATTGTGTGGCATAGTGGTTATGTACAGTGTATGCTTGCCACTATGAATATTTCCATTTCTGTGATTTGCATTCTTCAGAAATCCATGTTAGATACATACGGCTGATGGACTTTATAACAGCTTGTACAGTGCATGCTACCCTTCACACAATGTACATGTATACTTCGCACACCACAGATTTCTACGAGGAGATGCTTGCTTTGTTGGACTTGTTCACGACTGTGTCCGTGTCAGAGCAGATGTGGCCGATGCTGGAGATCATATATGAAACTTTCACCAGGGACGGATACGATTACTTCACAGGTATAATAATATATAGCTAGCTACGTGTATGTGTCTCTAATTATAGGGAATGGTATTGTAATTTTGAAAAGTGATTTCCTATATCTTGCAGTATGTTACAGTAGTACTCAGTATTTCAGACGTAAACCTGAACTTCCTTTTGAAGCTCTCTCTCTTTCTCTCTCTCTCTCTTCTCTCTCTCTCTCTCTCTCTCTCTCTCTCTCTCTCTCTCTCTCTCTCTCTCTCTCTCTCTCTCTCTCTCTCTCTCTCTCTCTCTCTCTCCCTCTCTCTCCCTCTCTCTCTCTCCCCCCCTCTCTCTCTCTCTCTCTTCCCTCCCCCTCCCCTCCTTGTCCAGAAATGATGTCTGTTTTGTATAACTTTGTCAAGGCCGACACAAATGCATTCCTCTCCAACCCCAAGCACATCGAGATCATCCTGGCAATGTGCAAACAAGTGAGTATAGTGCAATTTGTTGGTAAAGATCGTCAAAAGTCTATGCTACACCTATCGGTGATTGGTAATGGTCGTCAATATTGTTGACATCACATATATGTGATTGGTAATGGTCGTCATAAGTGTAAGCTACCCGTGGTCTATGCATTATCTGCCGCAGTGTATAATATAGGCCAACTACATGTACTATAGCTTACACTGGGTGACCTGCCTTTTACAATCGAAAAAATTAATATTGATAATTGATAATAAAATTATTATTAAAAAAAATACATGCACCCAGAGTTCCATGTACATGTATGCTAATTGTTAATGCATCCTTGGAATGATCAAGGTTAATTATGTGATAATAAGCGCACCATGTCACTGCACGGTGCTCCGTGACTTTTTGTTTTTATTAAATTTTGTCTGCAGGTGTTGTCCGGAGACCCTGGTGAAGATCCCCAGGTGCACGCCTGCAAGCTCCTGGAGGTGGTTGTACTGCAGTGTCAGGGAAGAATAGACAATGTAAGTCAAGTGTCTGGTCATGTAGGGGCTAGCTAGAATGTTGGGGATCGAAGGATAGGCAATATAAAGTCAAGTGTCTGGTTGAAATATCGGGGATCGAAGGATAGGCAATGTAAGTCGAGTCTGATCAGGGGCTAGCTAGAATGTTGGGGATCGAAGGATCGGATAGACAATGTAAGTAGAGTGTCTGGTCAGGGGCCAGCTGTATTGTGCTAGAATGCCTTGTGTGATGATTATAGTATAGCTACATGTAGCTATACTATGATAGGGGTTATAATAATATGACCACATGCCGTTCGTGATATGGTAAAAGGTCGTCAATATAGTGCGTACACAGTCTGATGTCGGCACCTCGATCGCAGAGATAGAGCCAACTCTCGACCTCGATACTGACGATTTTCAATCACAAGAGACGAACTCGACAGCGTCATATAGCTTCTGAACATCGGGGTTGGTCGTGGCATGGCACACAGCGTGAGTGCTATATATAGCGCAAGGCTAGCTTTATTTATCCACGGGATTACTTCAGCCAAGAGAATGCTTGAAGTTCGGCCGGTGGTACTTGTCAGAGAAAGTAGCACTCAGCTTGTATTGTATTCGCTGGATACATGCGTCAGATACTCTACATATATACCGATTTTCAAGCCTCAGAAAGGCTCCATAGAGGCCCTGAATTTTCTGGCAATTACCTCATAGATTACCTAAGACATTACACCATAGGTTTCATCATATATTACACTATAATTACCTAATAACCACAGAAAAGTAATTGTTATTGGGCATGTAGTGCTGCAATTGCTGACTCAGCATATTATAGCAGTATGACCTCTGTACCCCCCCCCCCCCCCCCCCCCCCCAAAACACATGCACACTCACACAGTACACCCTAACATCATGGGTGCAGTACTGGAGAGACTGACACAGCAGAGTAAGACATCAGAACTCAAAACAATGTGTCTACAAGTGGTGAGTAATAATTTTCGCCCAACGACCTTTACCGGATATAATTGGTAAAGGTAGTTGGGTGAAAATGTGGTCTAGCTGATTCTCGAGGGTGATAAGTTAGTTATTGGGTTTTTTAAGCAGCTCAGACAGCTGGCACCTCAGTGGTTTACCACACACCAAACACTGGGTAACCACATACCACCTCTCTCTCTCTCTCTCTCTCTCTCTCTCTCTCTCTCTCTCTCTCTCTCTCTCTCTCTCTCTCTCTCTCTCTCTCTCTCTCTCTCTCTCTCTCTCTCTCTCTCTCTCTCTCTCTCTCTCTCTCTCTCTCTCTCTCTCTCTCTCTCTCTCTCTCTTCCCCCCCCCCCCTCTCTCTCTCACAGGTAATATCTGGCCTGTTCTACAACACGGCCATGATGTTGGAGCTGCTGGAGAAGACTCATTTTCCCGACAGTCCTGAGCCAATCACTGCACAGTTCTTCACTCAGTGGGTCAAGGATGCCACAGCTGACCTCTACACTGGGTGAGCGGATGTGCACTGTATTCCCAGTGCTGCCAAAGATTAGGATTTTATCCTAATATTAGAATTTTTGAGCATCAATCTTGCTTCATTAGCATATGCAAATTAGGAATATTATTAGGATTTTTTTTTAGCCTTCTAGCTACTCCCATAAAGTACATGACTATCTCAGGATTTGGGGGATGTTTCTTAGGATTTATTGTCAAAAGATTATGACAGCCCTGTATTCCGTGGAATACTAGCCTCAGGCTAATTATTGTCCAATGTACCATTATGCAAATGCATTAAAATTTCATAGAGAAAAAAATGTAGAATCTGATATAGCTTTATCCATTTTAGGAGATAATCAGTACTATAACATTATAATGTCCAACTGTGAAAATGGCTACTCAATCCAGGGACTACTGTAGATCGCGAATTTTTCGCCATTAAAAATTTTTCGTCGACAACCTTTTCTGACGAAAATTAAACACGCGAAATATTTTGTGCAATGTATGTCAACCTACATGTATACATATTTTGGTCGCCAAAGTCTGGTGACGAAATTTAGACTATGCAAAAAAATTTTCAAGCAAAATATTTTACTAGCGAAAATATCCCAATCTATGGTAGTAGCCAAAGTGAAGGATATAACAGCAAATGGCTAATCTGGCTAGTGTGTGGGGAACCCCTGTAATTTAGCATGAAATGTTTAGTATTTGTTCGTTAATTAATAACTTCATTTCCGTACAGGGTTCATGATCGCAAGATGTCGGTGCTCGGATTTTGCTCGGTGATTCAGTGTCCTGTCAGACCCGCCCCCGTCCTCACACTGGCCAATCAGTTCGTCCCGGCGATGATAGCTCAGCTAGACACACTCATAAGCCTTTACAAACGTAAGACAGTCACTTAATAATAAATTAAATTACCGTACGTAGTTGATTGAATACAACGCATATTAACGTAAGAAATTAGCATCGTAATGTGTTATATTACATGTATATGGAGCAATTGACGAGAAAAGCGCACGTTTTTTGAACTTGAAATTACAATTATTAGATTAAGTAAAGGTCAGAGTACAACTACTGGACTAATATTAATTATGTACATGTAGCATCAATTTTTTGGTTTGTTATTACAGAAATAGCAGCTGAGGCAGTGGAAGGAGAGGCTCTGGAAGACGGAGACATACAAGAAGAAGATGAAAGTAAGTAAAGCCATTAATTTTTTATATATCGAAGTTTTTTCTACGTAGGGCCAGGGGGCAGCCCCTCTTCCCCCCTCCCCCCTCCCCCCTCATGGCTATCTTCCCCTTCCCCCTTCAAATTTTGTATTCTGCATAATATACAAGGGGCCAATATCCATAATTTTCCAAAATGATCTCACAACATTAATAACTTAATTAAGTTTGTGAAATCTTAGGCTAGAAGGTGTCTTTTGATCGTTCTTCATTCTGTTCAGAAAGTTTCTATATTATAGCCCCGTAAAATAACATTGTGACTACCGTATAGCTGGCGATTTGGCGGTCAATATTACACCCTACCACCAAATTAAAATCCGCCAAAATTTCCTACTTGCATATGTATGTATGGCGATCCCGTACTGAACCACAAAATTTAAATCCGCTAATATTCTTGCAATAGCGATTTTGGGCTCATGCAACAACCAAATTTAATTCCCGCCAATATTTCCGGCTATACGGTATTTTGACTGGTTTTTTTTTTTTTTTTGTAATTGGTTTGGCAGGTAAAGAGCTGGACAGCGAAGAAGATGATGAAGATGACGCTGGACAAGAGTACCTCAGACAGCTCGCAAAGACAGTGAGGAGATGGCGATGATGATGATTAGCAATAATAATTGGCTTTAGGATTGGGGCTGAAAAGACATTGACTTTTATCTCCCACCCCCTCCCTCCCTCCCTCTCTCTCCCCCCCCCCCCCCCCCTCTCTCCCTCTCTCTCTCTCTCTCTCTCTCCCTCCCTCTTTCCCTCCTTTCACCTTTTCTCTCTCTAGGCAGCCAAGACGCTCCGTAAGAGTGGCACTGGTGAGGATGGTGAAGATGATGATGATGGCGCCTCTTCCGACAGTACAGAACCTCCTCAAACTCTCCTGGAGATCGACTACGATACTGTGATTGATGATGAAGACGTGATCGATGAATTTGGCCTCTTTAGAAGTCTACTCGAAGGTAATTAATTTTAACTTAAAGTAACATTTGGTACTATACGTTTAAAAAAATAAGATTTAATATCTCTCCTCTCTCCCTCCCCCCCTCTCCCCCCTCTCCCCCTCCCCCCCCCCCTCTCTCTCTCTCTCCCCCTCTCTCTCCCTCCCTTCAGCTCTCTCCCAGCATGATCAGCAGTGGTACTCAGTACTAACAGGGACTTTGACTCCAGAGCAAGTACAGAAGATCCAAAAAATATTTCTATATGCTGACCAAAGAAAAGCATTGAGAGGTACAATAATGCATAATAATTGAAGGGTCGAGAACCAGAGTGGCCTAACCCCCAAATTGAATGCGGGAAATCGTCTATATAAAAAGCTCAAAAATGGACTAAAACCAAACACCCTACTCTACTAAATCACTCAAATTTTCAAAAAAAATTTAATGTGAATTTTCTGTGCTCATGAAATGGACTTTAAACATGTTTTTAAGGTTATAGGGGGGCTAACTCAACATTTGTGGGTTAGGCCACTCTGGTTCTGATCGAGTCCTTCATTATTGTATTATTGTGCATACTGTATGTAGCTATAGGTTCCTGGCAGCCCTCCAAATACATGTACACTATCATGTTAATATGTGTAGCAGCAGTTAAGAGAAGAACCATTAACAGATAATGGCTAATTGCTACTGAAATGTGATAGTGTGGGGGAGGGGTAAGCTGGAGGTTATTGCATGGCTCTCTCTCTCTCTCTCTCTCTCTCTCTCTCTCTCTCTCTCTCTCTCTCTCTCTCTCTCTCTCTCACCTCTACTTTACAGAATCTCGTGCTGTTGAAGTTGCTGGTGGCTACAAGTTTTCTGTAACTGCCGTCCCCAACGACTTTTCATTTGCCGCCAATACTTCCTGAGTACGTATTATATAATACATGTGAGATATTATTACTATGATAATATATTGCCATTTATAACAGATTATTAATAATGTTATTATTAAGCATGCAACCTGCCCAAGCTTTTTGTGTGTAAATTGTGCTCTTATTTTGATACTTTAAGTTTTGACGCAAAGTGTCATTAATGGTACAATATTATTATTAATAATTATCACCATGAATGTATGTGTGTATGATAATTATTATTATTGTATTCATGTTTACGTCTAATTAATTATAATTACTGAATATTGCCGTTGTTATTGTTACATGGTTATTTATAAACGGACATAATTGTATGTTTATTAGTTTTCTCTTCTGTGCTGTGATTGCTGTTCATATATACTCACAAAATGCTTGTTTGGATAATCATGACCCATACTTTGTAAACATGTTCTAAGAGCGTGGGTGTGGTCGTTTTGTATGCATAATATTATACTAGACGTGGGCGTGGGGGGTGTGGGGGGCGTGGCACATGCTGCATGCATGCATGCTAGCACGTCAACTGTCACAGAGAAGAAGCTGACCAAATGAAAGTGAGGTATCAACGATGGTTAAAGATCAAAGTATTATTGTGGTTTTAAAAACCACATCAAACAAAATCAAGGTCAGAAGTGAGGGTGGCCCACCCTCCATTTCACCCTCTCTGGCTACAACCTTGATCATCATAATGCCAGGAGAGAAATAATGTCCGATTGGTGCAACACGATCTAGCTAGTCTCGTAGCTATCAATATCATGACGAACACCCAATGGAGAAGCTCACTGAAATGAGTATACACAGTGCATGGACACAAACATAGAGTTGATTATACTACAGTACATTCCTCTATACACATAACAATCGTAAGCTACATACTACGAACATAAGTCCCAAACGGTTCCTCTTTCTTATAGCTGGTCACGTATTATCATGTTTATGCTAATAAAACGCAAGCTCTAGTAATTATATAGCATAAGAAAATTCGCGTTCTAGGACTTTTTCATAACGTATCTTAATAATGTAGAGTGTACCAGAAAATCACATGAAAGTTAAAAATTAATTGTTATTTGTTAGCTTGTGTTCTTTTAGAATAAACACTCGTATAATAGATAATGAATTTGATCATGTTTGCTTATAATTTATCATTATTTTGTGAAGGTAGAGTAGCTATAGTATTCCTGAACAAAGACCACATACACATACGTAATATCACAAACACCAAACAGTTCTTTTCTCGGTTACTCATGATATATAAGAAATTTTGCGGATCATGCTTGCATATAATTAACTATTTGTAATGGTAGAGCATCAGACTTGGCTGGTATAGCATTCTGAAAAAAAAAAACATACATACATAGCTATAGTATCACAAATAGCTATCTCGTGTGCTGCGCATTACTACTAGCTACATAAGTTAAGATTGAGACATATACTCATAGCCGGTCATATTATTATTATAAAAAGATAAGAAATTTGACCGATATTAGTTCGGCAGTTGTGTAGTTAGAATATACCAACTAGCTGGTAAAGCATCTCGAAAAAAAAGAAGCGTACGTAACTGCTATTATCATAGACACAAATACCTTGTTTGCTGTACATACGTATAGTATACTGCATAAGTGACGACTGGGCCTGTTTTGATTTGAAATGAGCTGTTATAATGTACTCGACTCTTATAGTTCTCTGTCTATCACTTGGATCAATCACCATCATCAGTGGCCAGAGACAAATGATTGACGCTCAGATACTGGATGAAGGTGGTGATCAGCAGTGTCCTTCAGCAGAGGCGAGAGAGAGAACTAGAAACGAACTTGTTAGCTAACTCTGCAATTTCAGCCATAACCGGCCACCAGCTCCACACTTGCAATGGTACACCAGGATGGAGGCGTGTTGCTTTTATCAACATGACTGACACCAGCTACAACTGCCCTACTGGACTCAGCTTGACATCATATTATTCCAAGAGGACATGTGGACGATCACACACAACTCAGGGAGGATGTTCTTCAATCACATTCAGTGTTGGAGGTTTACCATACAGCCGTGTATGTGGGAGGATAAGGGGATACCAGTTTGGATCACCTGATGCTTTTGGTTCTCAAAATCAAGGAATTGATGGCTACTATGTCGATGGTGTAAGTCTAACTCATGGAGGTGCTGGCAGCCGACAGCATATTTGGACATTTGCCGCTGGAATAACAGCGGTGGGCACAAGCTATCTTTTCGCTAGATGCCCTTGTGACATACACAATTATGATGGTGTCCCTGCATTTGTTGGAGATGATTATTTTTGTGAAAGTGGCTTACACTCTCCCTGGAATTTTCAGTATAATATACTCTACCCTGATGATGTTCTCTGGGATGGTCAGAACTGTACATCCAATAGCACATGCTGTCAGCTCAACAACCCTCCATGGTTTACAAAGAACCTGACCAGTGCAACAACTGATGACATTGAATTGAGGATCTGCACTAATGACTCACCAGGTGATGTTCCCCTTGAACTCATCGAACTCTATGTGCAGTGACATTATAATAGACAATACTGAGAATATTACATGAATCCTGTAAAATATGTTATAGCTAGTGTGTAGTCATGGATACAAGTACAAAATTAATGTAGCTTAAACTGAGTTTGTGTGTTTTTTCCTCTGATATTGACAGTGCATGTCCAAAATATTTTATGCGACAATTTTCACGTTAAATAAAATTTAATTTTGGACTGACGGCCCTGTAGTACGGTACCGCATTATTGCATGTTAATATTGGGAAAATATTTTAATTACGTATTTATTTTTCACAACAATGAAATATTCGTGATTTACAGTATGTGTGGAGTAATATTATATGTGCTGTATTGCACATATTATAGTTTGGCACTTTGGCAAATATTAGAGCTCTCGTTTGATATTGAAATTTGGCGATCTGAATGTTACAAGATTGTATGCAGGTATGCGTGCAATAATTTTAAATAATATTTCAAAATTTGATGTTACACGTGTGATCAATATTAACAGGAGTGCATGATAAATAATGAAGAGGAGGAGGGGAAGGGAAGGAGCGCGAAGCGCCCACGCGAAAGATTAAAATTTCAAATTTTTCCCACGGTAGTCGCGTTACTAAGTTTAGAACAATGGCGCAACGCGCATGGCGCTAACCGGCCAGATGCCAGACGAGTCAGCAATTTTTGCGTTGGACAATGGACGAGAAGCTAGTCGCTGTGGACAAGACTGGCTTCGCGATCGCGAGCTATTAGTACTGTACACGTACCAAACGAGTTGATCCATGCCAAGAGAAAGTAAGTATGTATAATTGATAGACAGAAAGTACGTACTCGTCGAGTCCGATCGCGTGCATGTTTGGAGAGGGGGTGTTAAATCAGAACGATCGGGGCATACTGCTACTTCTTTCGGTTTGCAGACGAGCTCCACAGAGTCTCCCAGGCATGACTAGCTTCTCGTGTCCATTGTAAAAAAGTGGACTAAAAACCAAACACCAAAGGTTGTAGCCAGAGAGGGTGAAATGGAGGGCGGGCCGCCCTCCATTTCACCCTCTCTGGCTACAACCTTGATCATCATAATGCCAGGAGAGAAATAATGTCAGATTGGTGGAACACGATCTAGCTAGTCTCATAGCTATCAATATCATGACAAACACCCAATGGAGAAGCTCGCTGAAACGAGTATACACAGTGCATGGACACAAACATAGAATTGATTATACTACAGTACATTCCTCTATACATGCAATAATCGTAAGCTACATACTACGAACATAAATCCCAAACGGTTCTTCTTTCTCAGCTGGTGGTCACGTATTACCGTGTTTATGCTAATAAACGCAAGATTTAGTAATTATATAGCACAAGAAAATTCGCATTCTAGGACTTTTTCATAATGTATCTTATTAATAATGCAGGTATCAATGAAATGCCCCACTCCCCCCCTCCCGGAACAGGGTGGGGATTAGAACGTCCTTTGCCAAAAAGCTCCGCCCCAGGGGTGGGGGATTTTCTCATTGTGTACACGTGATCCATACATCACTTGGTGGTTCAGCATGGCGGAAGAGAAAGTTTTACTGTGCCTTATTAAACGAAGATATAGATGTCCCACCTGGGGGTTTAGGTCCATACAGGGGGATTCACCTAAAAATTTGGCCCCGGGGGTGCGTCTTTAACCATAGATTTTGGCAAATCCCCACCCATACCCGGGAGGGGGGGAGTGGGGCATTTCGTTGATACCCGCATAATGTATAGTGTACCAGAAAATTGTACAAAAGTTAAAATTGTACTTTTTTAAGCTTGCTTTCTATTGGAATAGAATAAACACTGTGTAATAGATAAGGAATTTTGATCACGTTTGCTTGTAATTTATCATTATTTTGTAAAGGTAGAGTATCTATAGCATTCCTGAACAAAGACCACATACACATACATAATATCTCAAACACCAAACAGTTCTTTTCTCGATTGCTCATAATACCGTACCCTCGCAAAAGAGGGCCCATAGGCGGTGCACCTTACATTGGGCCAAGATTGGGGGGTGGGCCGATATTTGAGGTATCAGTATCACGTTTATACGTGAAAGAGCACCCAGGTAAGTCACCTACGCTATCTTCATAATTTGAATAGTAGCAGCGGCTATTATTGATTTCAGCCTTATTCAAGCACAGTTACCAATCCAGAGCAAGGGCGCTTTAGCATTCCTGAATAAAGACCCACATATACATAGCTACATAATATCTCGAACACCAAACAGTTCTTTTCTTAATTGCTCATAATACATAAAAAATTTTGCGGATCATGCTTGCATGTAGCTAATCTATCATTTGTAAAGGTAGAATATTGTCCAACTGGCTGGTATAGCATTCCAAAAAAAGCCCACATGCGTAGCTGATATCATAAACCATGTGTTTGCTGTGCATATAAGCCAAGATTGATCAAGGGTTGATCATCAGCAAAAGACTTGAAAATGAGCCAATTTGTAACGTACTTGACTCTTATACTTCTGACTTGTCTATCTCCTGGACCTGGATCGATCATCGTAGCCAGCTAGTGGTCAGGGACTAGTGACAAATTTTATTAAGGTACTGGACAGAGGTGATGGTCAGGAGTGTGCCTCAGCAGAGGAGAGAGACAGAATAAAAAATGAAATCAATCGAATTGCTAACTCTGTAATTGCTGCCACTGTTGCCTTGACAACCATGTCCACTGAAACAACTACATCAGATTTCACCATCACAGACTCAACTTCCACCACGCCTTCAACCACAACCTCTGCAACAACCATACCCTCCATGTATACCTGCAATGGTACACCAGGATGGAGGCGTGTCGCTTTTATGACACCAGCTACAACGACCCTGTACCACATTTTATCATTAATATTGCACACATACGTGTATTTTTTGCATTTTTCACATAAGCCAGGCTATCTAAAAATATTTTAGCAATGAAATATTCATGATTACGGTACATGAAGTAATAATATTATTATGTGCTGTATCGCATATACTTTGGCAAATTTAAATTTTGCCATGCAGATCTGTGATCAGTGGCTTTCTCTCACAAACATATCTGTTTCTATTTGCACATACCGTATAGTGTCCCGGGTAAGTGACCATTTCAGATTGGATTCAAATTGGATGCATTTATACGGTATATATAATTACAAATATAGAGTAGATTGCATTACTCTCTTCATGCAACAAGCTACAAACTACGAACAAACAATGCCAGATGGTGCCTTTACTCAGAGCTGGTCACATTGTTATAAAAAGATAAGAAATTTGACCGATTTTAGTTCGGCAGTTGTGAAATTAGAACTGGCTGGTATAGCATTTCGAAAAAATAACACACGCATCTGCTAATATCATAGACACAAATACCTTGCTTGCTGTACATATACTGACAATTGGGCCTGTTTTTGATTTGAAATGAGCCAGTTTGTAACGTACTCGACTCTTATAGTTCTCTATCTATCACTTGGATCAGTCACCATCATCAGTGGCCAGAGACAAATGATTGACCCTCAGATACTTGCTGGAGGTGATGATGCCATGGGCAGTGTCCTTCAGCAGGGGAAATGGAGAGAGCAAGAAATGAACTCCATCAAATTACTAACTCTATAATTTTAGCCACAACTGGCCACCAGCTCCATACTTGCAATGGTACACCAGGATGGAGGCGTATTGCTTTTATCAACATGACTGACACCAGCTACAACTGCCCTACTGGACTCAACTTGACATCATATTCCAAGAGGACATGTGGACGATCACACACAATTGAGGGAGGATGTTCTTCAACCACATTCAGTATTGGAGGTTTACCATACAGCCGTGTGTGTGGGAGGATAAGGGGATACCAGTTTGGAGGACCTGATGCTTTTTATCGTTCTACTGAAGGAATTGATGGCTACTATGTTGATGGTGTAAGTCTGACTCATGGAGATTCTGGCAGCCGACAGCACATTTGGACATTTGCAGCTGGACTAACAGAGGGGTACACAAGCTATCGTTCCCATCGATGCCCTTGTGACATACATAATTATGATGGTGTCCCTGCATTTGTTGGAGATGATTTCTTTTGTGAGAGTGGCTTACACTCTCCCTGGAGTAGTATATATGTTATAATGTTCTTTCCCGATGATATTCTCTGGGATGGTCAGAACTGTATATCCAGCAGCACATGCTGTCAGCTCAACAACCCTCCATGGTTTACAAAGAACCTGACCAAAGCCATAACTGATGATATTGAATTGAGGATCTGCTCTGTTGGCACACTTTCACGTGACAATATTCCTCTTGAACTCATCGAACTCTATGTGCAGTGATATATAGTATAGATAACATTGAGAACATCATGCAATGCAGGACTCCTATAGCCATATAGCAAGTAATCATGAATATCAGGAAATACCAGTAAATCAAGTTGTTCCCATGAACTCTATGTACAGTGACGTAATGTATAGTACAGTGCTTTCTTGAGAATATTGACTCATATAGCTAGTGTGTAGTCATATCAGGTTTGGTATAGCTTTATCTAAGTTGGTTTTTTTCATATTATCAATGTTTAGAATTTTACTGCCACTTTTCTGTAATCTGATTGGTTAATAGGGGGTAACTAAGTAGCTTAGATGCTTATAGGTCTTTTTTAGTTACTTGTAAATTTTGGCCAATAGGATCCATGGTATTATGAGAGCTCCAAGGCAAATAGCTGTACTACTATAGCAACAGTTGTAAAACTCTAAATAACTTAGCTCACCTTGGCCAATGAGATCCACAGTAATTAGCATCCCTCTGTCCCCTTAGTAACACCCTTGCTCGCTTGTAGGTTGATAAATAACTTGTTAGGTTGATAAATCTCTTGTAGGTTTGATAAGTGATTTATCAACCTCAATTTGAGCAATCTGATTGGTCAGAATGTTACAACCATGGTAGAAGGTGATTTATCATACCTCGTGCCCTGCAGGCCCTCAGTATGCCATAGCCACCTACACCTTGGTGTATAACCTATACATATAGTATGTATATGCATTATTATTGTTGACATAAATCCTGTCCCTGAAATTTTGCTGTGCAGATCTGTGATCAGTGGCTTTCTCTCACAAACATATCTGTTTCTTTTTGCACATACCATATTATAATAGTGTTCTGGGTAAGTGCCCATGCATGGGCACTTAAAAATAAATCATGATTTTGGCCCACATGGGTTGGATTGGATTTAAATTGGATGCATTTATATAGTTGTATAATATTACAAATATAGAACAAATTGCATTACTCTCTTCATGCAATAAACTACATGTACAAATTACGAACAAACAATGCCAGATGGTACCGGTGCCTTTACTCGTAGCTGGTCACATTATTAAGAAATTTGACTGATTTTAGTTCGGCAGTTGTGTAGTTAGAGTATCCCAACTGGCTGGTATAGCATCTCGAAAAAAAAAAATCGTACGTATATGCTAATATCATAGACACAAATACCTTGTTTGCTGTACATATACTGCATATATAAGTGACGATTGGGCCTGTTTTTGATTGAAAATAAGCCTGTTTGGAACGTACTCAACTCTTATAGTTCTCTGTCTATATCTTGGATCAGTCGCTGTCATCAGTGGCCGGAGACAAATGTTTGCTGCTCAGATACTGGACGGAGGTGATGATGGGCAGTGTCCTTCAGCAGAGGCAAGAGAGAAAGCAATTCATCAAATTGCTAACTCTGCAATTTTAGCTGCAACTTGCAATGGTACACCAGGATGGAGGCGTGTTGCTTTTATCAACATGACTGACACCAGCTGCAGCTGCCCAACTGGACTCAGCTTGACATCATATTCCAAGAGGACATGTGGACGATCACACACAACTTGGGGAGGATGTTCTTCAACCACATTCAGTGTTGAAGGTTTACCATACAGCCGTGTGTGTGGGAGGATAAGGGGATACCAGTTTGGAGGAACTAGTGCTTTTTGGGGCTATACTAATGGAAATCAAGGAATTGATAGCTACTATGTTGATGGTGTGAGTCTGACTCATGGAGGAAGTGGCAGCCGACAGCATATTTGGACATTTGCTGCTGGAATAACAGAGGTGGACACAGACTTTGTTTCCGATCAATGCCCTTGTGACATACATAATGACGATCGTGTCCCTGCATTTGTTGGAGACGATTTCTTTTGTGAGAGTGGCTTACACTCTACCTGGAGATATCGGTATATACTCTACCCTGATGATGTTCTCTGGGATGGTCAGAACTGTACATCCACCAGCACATGCTGTCAGCTCAACAACCCTCCATGGTTTAGAAAGAGCCTACCCAGAGCCACAACTGATGACATTGAATTGAGGATCTGCGCTACTGGCTTTCCAGAAACTGACGATGTTCCCCTTGAACTGATTGAACTCTATGTGCAGTGACGTTATAATAGATAATTCACTGAAAAAATTACATGAATCCAATATAAAGTATTAGCTATAGCTAGTGTGCATGTAGTCATGGATACAAGTACAATGAACACCACTGGTGCTAAACCCTCGGAACTGTGAGATTCATTGCAGTAGTGACTAGTCTACATGTTGCAAATTTGCAAGCTATAAGCCTGCAACACTCTATTGCTGTTAGCACCACGGCCTTCTTTGCTTCTTGTCGAGCTCTCGCTCAATGAAAGAGACAGTAACCACTTCATTTCAAAAAAACTAGTGTGTAGCTCAAGAGATAGTTCTTATAACTCGACTGACTCATCACTAGTCTTAGTAAGCTATCAGCTACGCTTCTTGGCTTTATTTTGTACTAGATCTGCTGATCTTGCATGCACGTGGTACTACCGTATTTTCTCGTTATTAGGCGCATTTCGCTTATAAGTGCATATTCGTTATTAAGGCTTAAGCGCATGCTATTTTGTTGGCCTAAGCACTCGTTATTAGGCGCATTTCGCATATAAGCGCATACTGATATTATATGACCATTGACCTCGATATCTGCACACTTGCTAGCTTGCCCAGGGCTCCAATCTTTTCAAGTTAGTCGAAATTACGATGGCTACTGTCGATTCTCAGGTTCTTCCAGCAACGAACGCCATTTCGACCTGGGCAACGTGAACGATCGATCGATTGGCCACGCCCCTTAAATGATACCGCGAACGCGCATGCGTTCTTGATGTAGCTATTTTTTTGTTAGGCGCATCTCGCTGTTAGGCGCACTTCGTTATTAAGCGCAGGTTTTCTTCCTGTGGAGATATAAGCGTATGCGCTTAATAGCGAGAAAATACGGTATTACTCTTGTGGTTATAGTTACTCTCTACAACATTGATCAGAAAATGTCGCCAGAACTTTTGAACAAAGCATTTTCAACGAAATCAACACAATGCATATATTGTATCTACCACGAAAAGCCTAATGGCACCTTGTTTTCAACATATAAAACAGGTATGTAGCAGCTAACACAGTAACAGATACACACACACAGACACTCACACATAGAACGACTACTGTAACCCTCGCGCATGCCCCGAGGGTTAAAAATACCTTAAACTGACTGTGTTTTTCTGATATTGATGTACTGTAAACTGCGAATATTTCGTATCCGAAATAGTTCTTGCAATAATTTTTCGTGTTAAATAAATTTCAGACAAACCACCCTGCATACCGCATTATCATTAATATCAAGAGTAAATAATAAGGAGGATTGTGCAAATATTTTCGCATTTTTAATTAAAATTTTCACATAAGCCAGGCTGTCCAAAACATTTTTAGCAATGAAATATTCGCAATTTATAGTATGAGTGGAATAATATAATATAGGCTGTATCACATATAGTTCAGCACTGAACATTATTAAAAGAGCTCTCATTTATTATTGAAATTTGGCAATCTGAATGCTCAACATCATACATATAATTGGGGGTGAGTGTGAGCGAGCCCCACATTTGATCGTTCGCCAGAAGTTCGTCTGTCCGTCTGTCCAGTTTGGCTGACTGAGCATGCGCGTGAAAATAACATGTGCTCTCTATTGGGCCACGCCTCTAAGTCTTTGCCAATTATTTGCACATTCTCAAATCAAATGACCAGAGTCAAAGGAGATCGAGAGAATCGGGAAGAAAGATCCAAGAACAAGGATGTCGGATCCAACTTTAGCTACAGAGAACGAAATAGACAGAGAAGACAGCAACAGAGAGCGAGCGCGGTAGAAAGAGAGCTCTGGATGGAAACGATGAACGAACGGATCAGTATTCAGTATGTCACAGTAGCTTTGTTAGTATGTTCCCGCTTGTAGCACACTAACAAACTCATATTTACAAGTCCATTGCTAAGTAATTGAGTCTTGAAAAAAAATAAAAGGACGGCCAGAACTATAGAACTCGAGACGCGCGTGTGCTGACATCGCGATGTCGCTGCATGTGCATAGCTATGTGTGTCATGCACACGCAAACTAATCTTGCGAATGCTCGCCCACCCCCCCCCCCCCCCCATTGAAATACATCACACTAGTATTATATATACATTGGTGTGTGTGCATTAAATTTAAATCAGTAATTTTATATTTCTTGGCTTTTCAAATGCTGCACACGCGTAATGTTGAAAACTGGGACACTGCATGGTGTGTATGTAGTAAGTATGTGTTTGCATTGCTATCATAGAGTCGATGTAAATCTGCCTTGTTTCATAATTAAATTTGTAGTGTGTTGATCAGATTCTGTGATCAGTGGCTTTCTCTCATAGACATAGCTGTCTCCATGAATTGAAAATTTAATGCCATTATTGAAAAATAATTAATGACTGGTTAGAGTATCATGGTTGCATCATAATGATTGTATTTTTCACCATAGTGTTTGATTAGCTGAATGAATCATTCATATCAAAGGCGTGCCCTGTATTATTAGCTATACAAGTAAACAATTTTTACTTAAATATTTTATCATTTTGTGCGGCAAAAATTTTTAAATTCATTAATTATGGTAATAATCATAATAATCATGTGACCCGCTATGAGAAAAGGGACCATTTGGAGTATAGACAGCAGTATGAATCAAAATCAGCATTTATCATGACAATGGTCAACTTGCTTCTTATACAATAGTAGTAGTGAGTATAGATACTTGTACCAGTGTATAGACACAAACACAGAGCGGATTACAAGTACAGTACATTACTCCATACATACAATAAGCTACATGCTACAAACAAATGTTCCCTTTCCTCACAGCTGGTCACATTAGTATAAAAGCACAAGAAATTTTGACCAATTTTAATTTGGCAGTCGTAAAGGTATAATATAGAGTCACGATCGACCTTATTTGCTGTGTATTAATTAATGGATAAGTTAAATACCAGTAAATAATTTAAAGTTGTTCCCATCAAACTCTATTACTGTGCTTTCTGCTTACTGTGCTTACTACTACATAAGTTAAGATTGAGACATACTCATAGCTGGTCACATTATTATAAAAAGATAAGAAATTTGACCGATTTCAGTTTGGCAGTTGTGAAGTTAGAGTATCCCAACTGGCTGGTATAGCATCTCGAAAAAGAACATACGTATCTGCTAATATCATAGTCACAAACACCTTGTTTGCTGTACATATACTGCATATAAGTGATGATTGGGCCTGTTTTTGATTTAAAATGAGCCAGTTTGTAACGTACTCGACTCTTATAGTTCTCTATCTATCTCTTGGATTATCAGTGGCCAGAGACAAATGATTGACGCTCAGATATTAGCCGGAGGCGATGATGGGCAGTGTCCTTCAGTAGAGGCAATAGAGAGAGCTAGAAATGAACTCCATCAAATTGCTAACTCCATAATTTTGGCTGCAACTGGCCACCAGCTCCACACTTGCAATGGTACACCAGGATGGAGGCGTGTTGCTTTTATCAACATGACTGACACCAGCTACAACTGCCCTACTGGACTCAACTTGACATCATATCCCAAGAGGAGGACATGTGGACGATCACATACAACTCGGGTAGGATGTTCTTCAACCACATTCAGTGTTGGAGGTTTACCATACAGCCGTGTGTGTGGGAGGATAAGGGGATACCAGTTTGGATCAACTAGTGCTTTTTGGGGCTATAGTAGTCTAAATCAAAGAATTGATGGCTACTATATTGATGGTGCAAGTCTGACTCATGGAGGTGCTGGCAGCCGACAGCATATTTGGACATTTGCTGCTGGACTAACTGAGGGAAGCACAATCTATCGCACTGCTAAATGTCCTTGTGACATACGTGATTACAATCATGTCCCTGCATTTGTTGGAGATGATTTCTTTTGTGAGAGTGGCTTACACTCTCCCTGGAGTTGGCAGTATATACTCTACCCCGATGTTCTCTGGGATGGTCAGAACTGTACATCCAACAGCACATGCTGTCAGTTCAACAACCCTCCATGGTTTACAAAGAACCTGACCAGTGCCACGACTGATGACATTGAATTGAGGATCTGTACTGATAACCCACCAGAAGAAACCAATGTTCCCCTTGAACTCATTGAACTCTATGTGCAGTGACAAAATAGATAATACTGAGAACATTGCATGAATCCTGTATAGCTAGTGTGTGTAGTCATGGATACAAGTACTAATGTAGCTTAAACCTTGTGGAGTTTGTGTTACTGTTTTTTTCTGATATCGATGTATGCGGAGTAATATTTTGTGTCCAAAAAAATTATTACTCGTGATAATTTTTAAATTTCAGACAAACAACCCTGTGCCGCATTATCATTAATATTGTGCAAAATTAATACTTTCGCATTTTCAATTTTTCACATAGCTAAGCCAAACTATCCGAAAAAATTTTAGCAACGAAATATTCGCGATTTGCAGTATGTATGGAGTAATAATTATATGCTGTATCATAATATTATATACTTTGGCAAACATTATTTTGGTAAAAGAGCTCTCGTTTGATATTGAAATTTGGCAATCTGAATGCTCAGCATCATAATATATTATATGTTTATGGTGTACATTGGTACATGTGCGTTAAGTTTAAATCGGTAATTTTTTTTATTTCCTGCATGGCTTTTCAAATGCTACACACACGTAATGTTGAAAACTGGGACACTGCTGTGTATGTAGTAAGTATGTGTATGCATTGCTATCATAGAGTCGATATAAATCTGCCCTGTTTCATAATTTGTCGTGTGCTAGCTGATCTGTGATCAGTGGTTTTCACTCATGGACATAACTGTCTCTTTCTACACATACCGTATAGTGTCCCGGGTAAGTGCCCGTGGGCTCTTGAACATAACTGATGATAAATTGCATACATTTGTATAGAAGCTGCATACATGGTACATTGATGCCACGAATTGATAATTTAATCATCATTCCTGAGTGTTGTAGCCAGCTGATAGTTTAAAGGGGGGAGGTGGTTAAAGATCAAAGTGTTATTGTGGTTTTTAAAACCACATCAAACAAAAATTGAGGTCAGAAGTGAGGGTGGCCCACCCTCCATTTCACCCTCTCTGGCTATAACCTTGCATGATCATCATAATGCCAGGAGAGAAACAATGCCAAATTGGAGCAACACGATCTAGCTAGTCTCGTAGCTATCAATATCATGACAAACACCCAATCAAGAAGCTCGCTGAAACGAGTATACACAGTGCATGGACACAAACACAGAGTTGATTATACTACAGTACATTCCTCTATACACATAATAATCGTAAGTTACATACTACGAACATAAGTCCCAAACGATTCTTTTTTCTCAGCTGGTCACGTAATATTACCATGTTTATAGTAATATAACGCAAGATTTGATTATATGGCACAAGAAAATTCATGTTCTAGAACTTTTCATAATGCACCTTAATGTAGAGTGTGACGACCTTTACCAGAAAATAGCGCTAAAAATTATTTATAGCTTGCGTTCTTTTAGAATAAACCAGGGGCGTAACTACCATAGAGGCAACGGAGGCAAGTGCCTCCTCGCTTTTTTTCCTGACGATCATTACCTATAATTATTATAATAGCGATCCTTACCTGTACCGTGATCACGTATGTGACAAGTTGACAGCTGTTTGGCCTAGATTCTAAGTTGTGATGGCAGCAAAGAGGAGTGGGAGTCGCCCTATCACCAGCTATTAAAGTATTGAAACTAAAATTAATGTGCCAGAAAGTGCGACAGAATCTTTCTCAGAGGGTCTAAAATTAAAAATTTTTCTGTGGGGGCATGCCCCCAGACCCCCCTAGCTTGCTGTGGCCTTCGGCCACAGTTAAAGTACAGCAGTGCCTCCTGTCTCCAAAAAGCCTAGTTACGCCCCTGTAAACACTGTATAATAGATAAGGAATTTGATCACGTTTGCTTGTAATTATTTTGTGAAGGTAGAGTAGCTATAGCATTCCTGAACAAAGACGACATACACAATGTCGTACATAATATCATAAATTCCAAACAATTCTCTTCTCAGTTGCTCATAATACATAAGAAACTTTGCAGATCATAATTGGATGTAATTGATCATTAGAATATTGTCCAACTGGCTGGTATAGCATTCCAAAAAAGGTCCATACGCATGCGTAGCAAATATCACAAACAATTTGTTTGCTGTTATAAAAAGCCCAACCAATGCAACAATTGAGGATATACACTAATCTTACACCCGATTATTATCTAAATATTCCAAATTCCAAATTGCTAATGAGCCTAATGAGCTCTTTCGAATTCTGGCCTATGGGATATTAGCAGGAGTACATTACTAGGAATGTGCAACGCACACAATAGTAGTGCAAACATCTCTTTCCAGATTTGACTTCACATATAATATGCAACCACTAAAACCATGAAGCCATGAAGGTTGTGTCTGCACTGTCCTATCAGTAACTAGCTGCAGCTGCATCTATACAGAATGTAACTCAGTGGTTGCAACTTAATAATGTACTCCTGATATTAGTTAATGCAGATTTCTGAACAATCAAGTAAGCCTATAGGGACACTATACCAAAGTAACCACAATATATGTGTGTGTGCCTTAAAACCGGTGGTTTTGTACTTATTCTATGTATCAAACAATTAACAGCCCATTAGGATTAATTCACCCTCCTCTGTGTTCACTATGATTACTGGAATGGATCACAGCAGCCAGTGAGGTTCCAATGAACCTTAGTCATGCAGTAATGAAATTAACCGAGATAATTAACAATTAGATTGAAATGACTGTTTATTTTTACACTGATAATACAAATGGCATGAGGAATTTGCGGATCATGCTTGCGTGTAATTTCTCATTCATATAGGTAGAATATTATCCAACTGGCTGGTATAGCATTCTGAAAAAAAGCCCACACACATAGCTAATATCACAAACAAGTTTGCTGTGCATATAAGCCAAGATTGATCCAGGGTTTGATCATCAGCAAAGGGCTTAAAAATGAGTAATTTTGTAATGTACTTGACTCTTGTACTTCTCTGTCTATCTCTTGGACCTGGATCGATCATCGTAGTCAGTGGCCAGGGACTAGTGACAAGTTTTATTAAGGTACTTGACAGAGGTGATGGTCAGGAGTGTGCCTCAGCAGAGGAGAGAGACAGAATAAGAAATGAAATCGATCAAATTGCTAACTCTGCAATTGCTGCCACTGTTCCCTTGACAACCATGTTCACTGAAACAATTACATCAGATTCCACTACCACAGACTCAACTTCCACCATGCCTTCAACCACAACCTCTGCAACAACCATGCCAACTGAAATAGCTTCATCAGATTCCACAACTACAGCCACTGACATGTCAACTACAGCCACTTTGAGCACCACCACCACAGACTCGACTTCCACCATGCCTTCAACCACAACCTCTGCAACAACCATGCCAACTGAAATGGCTTCATCAGATTCCACAACTACAACCACTGACATGTCAACTACAGCCACTTTGAGCACCACCACCGCGGACTCAATTTCCACCATGCCTTCAACCACAACCTCTGCAACAACCATGCCAACTGAAATGGCTTCATCAGATTCCACAACTACAACCACTGACATGTCAACTACAGCCACTTTGAGCACCACCACCGCGGACTCAACTTCCACCATGCTTTCAACCACAACCTCTGTAACAACCATGCCAACTGAAATGGCTTCATCAGATTCCACAACTACAGCCACTGACATGTCAACTATAGCCACTTTGAGCACCACCACCGCAGACTTGACTTCCTCGACTTCCACCATGCCTTCAATCACAACTTCTGCAACAACCATGCCAACTGAAATGGCTTCATCAGATTCCACAACTACAACCACTGACATGTCAACTGCAGCCACTTTGAGCACCACCACTGCAGACTCAACTTTCACCATGCCTTCAACCGCAACCTCTGCAACAACCATGCCCTCCATGTATACCTGCAATGGTACAACAGGATGGAGGCGTTTTGCTTTTATCAACATGACTGACACCAACTACAACTGCCCTACTGGACTCAACTTGACATCATATTCCAAGAGGACATGTGGACGATCACACACAACTGAAGGATGTTCTTCAACCACATTCAGTGTTGGAGGTTTACCATACAGCCGTGTGTGTGGGAGGATAAGGGGATACCAGTTTGGATCACCTAATGCTTTTATTTCTCAAAATCAAGAAATTAATGGCTATTATGTTGATGGTGTCAGTCTGACTCATGGAGGTGCTGGCAGCCGACAGCATATTTGGACATTTGCTGCTGGACTAACAGAGGTAAATACAAATCAAAATTCCAGTGTATGCCCTTGTGACATACATAGTTATGATCGTGTCCCTGCATTTGTTGGAGATGATTTCTTTTGTGAGAGCGGCTTACACTCTGCCTGGAATTACCCATATACTGTTATATTCTACCCTGATGATGTTCTCTGGGATGGTCAGAACTGTACATCCAACAGCACATGCTGTCAGCTTAACAACCCTCCATGGTTTACAAAGAACCTGACCAATGCCACAACTGATGACATTGAATTGAGGATCTGCACTAGTTCTCCACCAGAAAATGAAGATGTTCCCCTTGAACTCGTCGAACTCTATGTGCAGTGATGTTATAATAGACAATACTGAGAACATTACATGCATCCTGTGTAATATTATAGCTAGTGTGTAGTCATGGATACAAGTACAAATATAGCTTGAACTGAGTTTGTGTTTTCTTCTGATATTGATGTACTATAAACTGCGAATATTTCGTGTCCAAAATAGTTCGTGCAATAATTTTTGACATTAAATAAATTTCGGACAAACGACCCTGTACCACATTATCAATTATTGCACAAATATTTTTGAATTTTTAATTAATTTTTCACATAATCCAGGCTATCTGTAAATATTTTAACAACAAATTATTTGCAATTACCGGTACATGTGGAGTAATGTGTGCTGTATCACATATACTTTGGCAAACATTATTTCAAGAGCTCTCATTTGATATTGAAATTTGGTGATCTGAACACTTAGCATCATATATAATTACCCCGCGTGCGCGCATGCGCAGCAGGGGGTAAAGCAATCGGTTTGTCTGTCGTCTGTCGTCTGTTGTCTATCAGCACAAAAATCGGCAGATCTCAACATTTAGGCGAAAGTAGGATCAATAAATGGGATAAAATGATGTAAGACAGCGAAAAACACCTTCTGTCTCATTCTTAACACTAGGCAATACCCAGGGAAGCTACAAATCGTGCGAGTATATCGGACACGCCTACTTCAGACACGCCCACCTAGTATCTCCTAAAATCTATTGCGCATGCTCGAGCTGCTCTCTATTTCCATGCGCATGCTCGAGCGGCTACTTCCAGCTCAGAATTTGTGTTCGTGGACCTCAGAAGGGAACGACAAAGTTCATGAGTAGCAAGAGATCCAGAGAAGCTACAAATAGTGCAAGTATGTCGGACACGCCCACCTACTAGGGTAGTAGTACCACATGAAGTCTATTGTGCATGCTCGAGCTGCTCTAGGGAGTCTACTAGTACTATGCATGCTCGATCTGCTCTACAGCAAATTTCTAGCACAAAATTAATGTCATTTGTGATCATGGATCTCAGAAGGGGACGAAAATGTTCATGAGTGGCCATGGGTGGTATATTGCCATGGCACGCGGGGTATGTGCTCTATGAGCTCTAGTTTATATATACATTGGTGCGTGTGCATTAAGTTTAAAGGAACTAGCGTATTTTTAGTAACGGAAGTATTATTCGCTATACAAGCAAACAATTTTTACTTAAATACATGTACTCTGTCATTTTGTGCAACAAAAATTTTTAAATTTGCAAATTACGGTAATAATTATAATAATTATGTGACCCGCTCTGAGAAAAGGTACCATGCATTCAGAGTATAGACAGCAGTATGAATCAAAATCAGCATTTATCATGACAATGGCCGACTTGCTTTCTACAAATGTAGTTAGTGAGTATAGATACTTGTACCAGTGTATAGACACAAACACAGAGCGGATTTAATTTACAAGTACAGTACAGTTACATGTACATGTATATAATATATTTATACTACAAACAAATGACCCCTTTTCTCACAGCTGGTCATGTACATAAGTAGCTTGAACTGAGTTTGTTTTTTTTTTTCAATATTGATGTACCGTAGATCTGGAAATTTTCGTGTAAAGAAACTTTCGTATGATAAATTTTCGTGTAAAATAATTTTCGTAGGAACGACCCCTTACCGCATTAGCGTTAATAGTGCATGTTAATTTTCGTAAGATTAATTTTCGTAGCCGCTATCGACTACGATAATATTTTTACAACGAAAATTTCCAGATTTACGGTACTGTAATATTTTGTGTCCAAAATATTTCGTGCAATAATTTTTGACATTAAATAAATTTCGGACAGACGGTATTTCTTGCCTTTTCAAATGCTACACATGTGTAATGTTGAAAACTGGACTAGTGTATGTAGTAAGTATGTGTATGCATTGCTGTCGATGTATGTGTGGAGTAATATGTGCTGAATTGTATTAATTTTTATATGCGTGTGCATTTTTTATTTCCTGGCTTTTCAAGTGCTACACGTACACGCACACATAATGTTGAAAACTGGGACATTGCTGTCTGTATGTGGTAAGTATAGAGTCAATATAAATCTGTCGTTTCATAATTAAATTAAATTTGTAGTGTGCTGATCTGTGATCAATGGCTTTCTCTCATGGACATAACTGTCTTATTTTTTGCACATACCGTATTTTCTCGCTATTAGGCGCATCTCGCTTATAAGCGCATATTCGTTATTAAGAGCATACTATTTTCCTGACCTAAGCACTCGTTGTTACTAATAGGCGTATTTGGTGTATAAGCGCATAATATTATGTGACCCTTGACCTCGATAATCTGCATGCTTTCTTGCTAGCCCAAGGTTCCAGCCTTTTCAAGTTACTCGAAATCACGATGGCTACTATCGATTCTCAGGTTCTTCGAGCTATGAGCGCCATTTCGAGCTGGGCGGAATGCAGCAACACGAATGATTGTGCGATCGTTCGATTGGCCACGCCCCTAAATGATACCACGATTGCGCATGCGTTCTTGGATGCAGCTATTCTTTGTTAGGCGCATCTCGCTATTAGGCGCACTTCGCTATTAAGCGCAGGTTTTCTTCCTGTGGAGATATAAGCGCATGCGCTTAATAGCGGGAAAATACAGTATCATGTAGTGTTCCATGGGCGCTTAAACACGTCATTGACCAGGATGTTTGATAATCTTGTACATGTAGCTGGAAATATTAGTGGAGAATGTTATTATCGTATATTGAACTTTGACCCGTAATACAAACATATGGGAAACGCGTGGGTGGAAACACGTATGATAATTTCCCATATCAGTCATGTTCGTCACGTGCAAAATCCGTATCACACGGATATCAGTCGTGTTCATCACATGATCGCCATATATACAGTGTTGAAACATTGAACAATGGTTGAACGTTGAGCGCCAGAGAAGAAAGTGAGTTGCTGCTATCAGTCATTTTTGTTGCCCGAGTTAGATAAATGAGCCACGGTGCCGCTGCCCTTACCTTACTTAGCTATGCGCCTTAGTCTTCGGTGCCTGAAATGACGGCGGCCATCGCCAAAACTTAAGCAGTCCCTTCTTAGCTTTGCCGCTCGAGCTACTAAAGCTCCAGTACAGAATAGGCTTCTTAAATATACGATAAATACCTTATTGCCATAGTAGAACGACGATACCTCGGAAATACACTCGTTCATTGCCTTTTGCATTGTTACTCGTGCTTCGCACTCGTAACAATACGCGGCAATGAACTCGTGATATTTCCCGGTATCGTCGTTCTACTATGGCAATAAGTATATATTAATGCAGTAACCGTTACATGTATATAGGTCCCCAAAAATCTGATAGTAATATTATTTGCAAAAAAAAATTAATTGATTATTAATATTTAGCAGCTGCAGTTTAGTATACGAGATCTCCATAATGATATATAATTATGTGACCTTTTAATGAGAAAGGACCATTTGGTGAAGATGGTATAGTATGAGTAATTTCCATGTCCAACTTGCTTTCTACAAATGTAGAAGTTGCAGTCATGATATTGATAGCTACGAGACTAGCTAGATTGTGTTACACCAATCTCATGGCATTATTTCTCTCAATGATCATCCAGTGTTGTAGCCAGCTGATGGTTTAAAGGGGGCGGTAGTTAAAGGTCAATTTGAAAGTGTTATTAATATAAAAACCACATCAAACAAAATTGAGGTCAGAGGTGAGGGTGGCCCATGGACCCTCCATTTCACCCTCTCTGGCTCTGCAACCTTGATCATCATAATGCCAGGAGAGAAATAATGCCAGATTGGTGCAACAGAATCTAGCTAGTCTCGTAGCTATCAATATCATGACAAACACCCAATTGAAATGCTCGCTGAAACGAGTATGCACTACTACTACATAAGTGAAGATTGAGCCTGTTTTGAATTAAAGGAATTAAGAAATGAGCCGATTTGTAACATATTTGACTCTTGTGGTTCTCTGTCTTCCTCTGTCAATAGCGGCAATGTGACTCATATGTTGATGTCAACAATGCTCCCACTACCAATAGTAATCCGTGATACTGTTTTTTCTAATTCCGTAGAGTTTCAGATAACAATGCGGAGCCACCTGTTGTTTATGCATTTTTTTGTTCTGTTCAGGAATAGCTATAGTGATACCAACAGTTGCTGTGTGTATTTGTGTGCTCTTTCGTGTGTTTCCATAACTGACTGCCTGCATGAGCCCTGCTATCCCAACCATGCAATAGCATACGTATGTGCTACCATGCCACTATTCCCAGTGTTTTTGAAAACTAATGGGTGAAATATTGCGTAGATATGTAAACATGATCGAACTACAGTCGATGCAGCTGAGCTCTATCAGACAAGTTCAGATTATAATTATGGTTTTGGATGGGAGATCTTCAGACATGAAGTGAAGCTTTTGATCATGAATTAAATTAGAGTCTGCCTGTATGTCCATCAGATATGTGCGACAGTAGTGTTACCGGTTTTGCAAAAGCTCGCTCCACACACTATTGGTGGAATTTGGTAGTTTAGTATGAGATTAATATATTATTATTATAACAAATTTTGAGTTTTGGCAGTTATGAATTTTGAGTTAGGCAGTTATGAAGCTGGTTTATGTGTAGACATAGCATTCAGAAAAAATAAACATCACGCATAGTTAATATTGTGGACACATCCTTGTTTGTTGTACATTACTGCATATAAGTGAAGATTGAGCCTAGTTTTGATCAAAAAGATTTAAAAATGAGCCAATTTGTAACGTACTTGATTCTTGTAGTTTTAATCTGTCTTTGTTCTGGACCTGGATCAGTCATCATAGCCAGTGGCCAGGGACAAAAGACAGATATTAAGGTACTGGACAAAGGAGATGATCAGCAGTGTGCCTTAATAAAGGAAACAGGGAGAGCAAGAAATGAAATCCATCAAATTGCTAACTCTGCTATTTTAGCCGCAACTGTCTACATCCACACTTGCAATGGTACACCAGGATGGAGGCGTGTTGCTTTTATCAACATGACTGACACCAGCTACAACTGCCCTACTGGACTCAACTTGACATCATATTCCAAGAGGACATGTGGACGATATACTCGGGGAGGATGTTCTTCAACCACATTCAGTGTTGGAGGTTTACCATACAGCCGTGTGTGTGGGAGGATAAGGAGATACCAGTTTGGATCACCTGATGCTTTTGGTTCTCAAAATCAAGGAATTGATAGCGTTTATGTTGATGGTGTAAGTCTGACTCATGGAGGTGCTGGCAGCCGACAGCATATTTGGACATTTGCTGCTGGACTATCAGAGGTGGACACAGGGCCACCATTTATTTCCTACATATGCCCTTGTGACACACATAATTACAATCATCATGTCCCTGCATTTGTTGGAGATGATTTCTTTTGTGAGAGTAACTCATCGAACTCTATGTGCAGTGACGATACAATAGACAATACTGAGAACATTGCATGAATCCTGTATAGTATAATATTATAGCTAGTGTGTAGTCATGGATACAAGTACAAAAATAGCTAGTCTCGTAGCTATCAATATCATGACAAACACCCAATGGAGAAGCTCAATGAAACGAGTATGGAAGGGGTGTGGCCAATGGTAAGGTTACCAATAGCAACAGTAAGATTGGCTCCACCCATACACTGCCTTTAATAATGTAGTCTATGTCTCAATTCCTTCATTGTGTTGTGAGAGATTGAGCTTGATAGTTGTTAAATTTATTGAATCGTGTTTTTGTCATTCATTATAATTATTTCATATTATGTATACTCTGTAGGTAGAAAGTGACAAATACATGCGTACTATTACTAGGTCTCCAATATAGAATCTGACAACAATTTGGCAGTTAATTGCTGTGACTGTACAGAGGCAGCTGAGGGTAGTTCAGTTTGGGGGGGGGGCAAAGTCAGTCATAGACACCCACAAGCCTGATACCGTATAGGACCTAAATTTCGTGGGACTTAATTTTCGCTGCATGTTTTCGCGGATACAACGTCTTCCACGAAAATTATTCAACGAAAATTTCCAATGCCCACGAGCGTGCGCCCATACCAGGCCGGAACCGTGAAATTTATTCAACAAAAACTTTGTCGAGAGCTATCCGCGAAATTTAAGTTCTGCGAAATTAAGGCGCTATACGGTATTAGCTAGTAGCTACATACATAGAGTGTACAATATCATATTATATTAGTAGCCTTCCACTTGGGGGGGGGGGGGGGGCAGGGGGGCCGGTTGTCCCCCCTGCCCCCCCCCTACCCTGTTCCGGCTCCCCTGCTGTACTGTGTGTGTTGTGTTATCAATTGATAACCAGAATTTTAAAGTTTGGGAATTGAAGGTTGAGTATCTGTTTGATACACTACTAGACGCATAGCACACAGCTTATAGGCACAAATACCTTGTTTGCTATACAGTACTACATACGTATACGTATAGTAGGTGACTATTTTTGATCGAAAAAATGAGCCAGTTTGTAGCGTACTTGGTACTAGTACTTCTAAACTGTCTATCTCCTGGACCTGGATCAATCATCGTAATCAGTGGCCAGGGACAAAAGATAAGTACCAAGGTACTGGAAAGAGGTGATGATTGGCAATGTCCTCTAATGGAGGAAAGGGAGAAAGCAAGAAATGAAATTCATTAAATTGTTGACTCTGCAATTTTAGCCACAACTGGCCATATCCACACTTGCAATGGTACACCAGGATGGAGGCATGTTGCTTTTATCAACATGACTGACACCAGCTACAACTGCCCTACTGGACTCAACTTGACATCATATTCCAAGAGGACATGTGGAGCATCACACACAACCATGAGAGAATGTTCTTCAACCACATTCAGTATTGGAGGTTTACCATACAGCCATGTATGTGGGAGGATAAGGGGATACCAGTTTGGAGGAGGTCGCGCTTTTTGGGGCTATATTGATCAACATCAAGGAATTAATAGCTACTATGTTGATGGTGTAAGTCTGACTCATGGAGGTGCTGGCAGCCGACATCATATTTGGACATTTGCCGCTGGACTAACAGAGGTGAGCACACACTTTCTTTCCGCTAGATGCCCGTGTGATGTACATAATAACGATCGTGTCCCTGCATTTTTTGGAGATGATTTCTTTTGTGAGAGTGGCGTAAACTCTCCCTGGATTAGTCAATTTATATTCTACCCCGATGATGTTCTCTGGGATGGTCAGAACTGTACATCCACCAGCACATGCTGTCAGCTCAACAACCCTCCATGGTTTACAAAGAGCCTGACCAATGCAACAACTGATGACATTGAATTGTGGATCTGCACTTCTTTCTCACCAGGAGAAGGAGATTTTCCCCTTGAACTCATTGAACTCTATGTGCAGTGACATTATAATAGATAATACTGAGAACATTGCATGAATCCTATATATACAAGTATAAAAAACAATTGAATAAAATTGAAGGATGAAGTAGGGATGGCAGTGCCAAAAAGTACACAAACAAGGTTTGTAGGGATAACGTATCACATTCACTATACATCCCTACGCTTGCTTTTCTCGATAATTAACGTCATACACTCCTGATTCAGTATGTAAAGTGTCGCTATTATTATTTTGATATTAATAGTATACTTGTACTTGGATGTGTACAAATCTTGTATACCAATTACAAGTATTACAAGTGAAATAGGCACCTGAGTTTGAAATACCCTTCTGAGTTGAAATACCTATCTGACTTTGTGTAGCTATGTATACTATTAGCCTGTGATAGTGAGGTTGTATGTTGAATTTGGGTAAATAGCACTCCGAAATAGGCATTTGGTTCATCAAATTGTACTCGCTATCGCTCGTACAATTTTTGAACCAAATACCTATTTCAGAGTGCTATTTTACCCAAATTCAACATACAACCTCACTATTACCTATACTAATAGATGTATTGATTTTCCATTCCTGCATGCATGTGCCCCATATATAATACGTGTGTGCACGGCTACTCAAAAAGCAAGCGTAGGGATGTATAGTGAATGTGATACGTTATCCCTACAAACCTTGTTTGTGTACTTTTTGGCACTGCCATCCCTACTTCATCCTTCAATTTTATTTAATTGTTTTTTATACTTGTTACTGTTCTTTTTTTAGTGCCCCCCAGGGTATTTCATGCATGATAGTCATTAACTTTCATCAATGCCACCTAGCTAACTAATCTCGTGGAGACAGAGGCTGGGCATGAGACTCACCATGCATGGTGACCAGATATTATGGCTTGCCTATTCATCATTATAAAATGCATGGAACCAGCTTCTGGACCTAGCTATATCCAACTGTGCTCAAACAATAATGTCTTATTACAATATTATAGGGAATTAAGCTGGTAGCTACATCACTGATTCAGCATATCTGTGCGATCCTAGAGGTAGCTATGGTATCCCAAACACACCGTGAGTCAGTTCAAACTTGAATAGCTAGCTACTCCTGTAAGTTCAAATTCCAGGCCGTCTTTTGATAGCTAGCTAGGACGTCTTCTTTTGCATTACACACTATTGAACACGCATCAGTGGGGTTCGAGACAACTCACTGACAGGTAACCAGTGACCTGCAATTGAAGCCACGCCCCTCGTTATCTCGATCCTGAAGGTGGCTAGATCGGCGAACTCGAAAGATTAGAAGGCTGTTTAGAACCAAGTAGAGACGAAAATCTTCCGTTTCGGGAGCGTATTTTATAGGCCAGTAAATGGTAATAGCCACCATGCATAATCGATGAGCTGATCAGCTGAGCGCTTGAGCTGGTCCCCAGTGGATCAATCGTGGACCATGGATGCGCCAGCGCATGCGCGCCACTGACATCGGTCACATGACTTCACCATGGCAACACTTTATGAGCATGCGCATTATATGACAAAATGGCTAATCAGACACACCCACTCGCAAAATGCCCTGTACACACCCACAATTAAATCGCTGTCCTGATAACACAAAACGAGCGTGCCACAGACGTGCGCGCTCCAAAATGGAGTGGATTTACACTCGAACTAAGGTGAGCGGTCATGGTAGTCTTGAGTTAGCCCAAGAAAACAGTAAGAAAGAAAGAAAGAAAGAAAGAATGAGAAAAGGCTATTTTTTTGAACATCTGGTTCTGGCATATACAATTGAGTTGATGAATGGTCTTGGTCTTGTTAGATCGATAATTTGCTGTAGATTCTGATTTTGACACTTAGAAATCTCACAGAGTTACCTGTTTTGAGATATTTGGATGTTTGTAATGTATTATATATATGGAGTATCCGTGCCATCCCTACTTATAGAGTCTACCGACTCTATGATAGTATATTATAGCTAGTGTGTAGTCATGGATACAAGTACAAAAGTAGCTTAAACTGAGTTTGTGTGTTTTTTTTCTGATATTGACAGTACATGTCCAAAATATTTTATGCGGTAATTTTTATGTTAAATTAATTTTGGACCGACGACCCTGTAGTACGGTACCACATTATTGTTAATATTATATGCAAATATTTACACATTTTTAATTAATTTTTCACAACAGTGAAATATTCGTAATTTACAGTATGTGTGGAGTAATATTATGTGCTGTATTGCACATAATTATTATAATTTGGTACCTTGGCAAATATTAATTTGTAAAAAGAGCTCTTGTTTAATATTGAAATTTGGCGATCTGAATGCTACAATATTGTATTCATTTATGCATGCAATAATTTTAAATAATTTTCTGGCTTTTCAAAATTTGATGTTATACATGCGGTCAACATTAATCAGGTTCCATTGTAATTAACAGTATTACTGTTGTACATATAGTAATATTATTACGTAATATTGTATTAAATTTTTCCTAGATTATGTCTCAGATGGAGTTGACTTGTCTACCAATGTTGGCCACTATACTGAGGAATGGAGTCATGGGTCAGTCATATTATACATTATATGCATGTACAGTGGAACCCCTCTATTCTGACCACCTTAAAGTGTCTGGACTAGAAAAGGTGTCCTCATTTCAGGGGTAGTTTTGTACACTTTTCTATGTATAGCTGAGACCATGATACATAAGCGTCCTGATTAAAGGAGGTGTCCTCATTTCAGGGGTGTCCTTATGAACAATCAGAAGTTACCCTTTGTTATTAATTTATTTTTTTTCTAGTATTAACACACCCACACACTCATACACACCACAGATTTCTATATAATTATAATTATGACTATGAATATGATTACTACCTTTCTTGGTACTCGTACATAAAAATTAGGCACAAAATAAATTATTTCCAAATCACATACACACTCACACTCACAATGTATACTTAATTCGCACACCACAGATTTCTACGAGGAGATGCTAGCTTTGTTGGACTTGTTCACGACAGTATCCGTGTCAGAGCAGATGTGGCCAATGCTGGAGATCATCTATGAAACTTTCACCAGGGACGGATACGATTACTTCACAGGTATAATATGTAGCTAGCTACGTGTATGTGTCTCTAATTATAGGGAATGGTATTGTAATTTTGAAAAGTGAATTCCTATATCTTGCAGTATGTTGCAGTAGTACTCAGTATTTCAGACATAACCTGAACTTCCTTTTGAGGCTCTCTCTCTCTCTCTCTCTCTCCTCTCCCTCCTTCCCCACTTGTCCAGAAATGATGTCTGTTTTGTACAACTTTGTCAAGGCCGATACAAACGCATTCCTCTCCAATCCCAAACACATCGAGATCATCCTGGCTATGTGCAAACAAGTGAGTATAGTGCATTTTGTTGGTAAAGGTAGTCAAAAGTCTATGCTACACCTGTCGGTGATTGGTAATGGTCGTCGACATTGTTGGCATCACATATATGTGATTGGTAATGGTCGTCATAAGTGTAAGCTACTCGTGGTCTATACGTTATCTGCCGCAGTGTATAATATAGGCCATCTACATGTACTATAGCTTACATTAGGTGACCTGCCTTTTACAATCGAAAAAATTAATATTGATAATTGATAATTAAAAAAATACATGCACCCAGAGTTCCATGTACATGTACATGTATGCTAGTTGTTAATGCATCCTTGGAATGATCAAGGTTAATTATGTGATAATAAGCTCACCACGTCTCTGCACGGTGCTCCATGACTTTTTGTTTTTATTAAATTTTGTCTGCAGGTGTTGTCGGGAGACCCTGGTGAAGACCCCCAGGTGCACGCCTGCAAGCTCCTGGAGGTGGTCGTACTACAGTGTCAGGGAAGAATAGACAACGTAAGTCGAATGTCTGGTCATGGGCTAGCTAGAATGTCAGGGATCAAAGGATAGACAATGTAAGTCAAGTCTGGTCATGGGCTAGCTAGAATGTCAGGGATCAAAGGATAGACGATGCAAGTCAAATCTGAGCTGGTCAGGGGCTAGCTGTGTTGTGCTAGAATGCCATGTGTAATAATGTGTAGCTAGCTATACTATAAATAGGGGTCATTATTATAATTTATTATTATCTAGTGCTGTGATTGCCGACTCAGCATATGATTAGCAGTATTGACCTCTGTATCCCCCCCCCCCCAACACACACACACACACACATAGTACATCCCAAACATCATGGGTGCAGTACTGGAGAGACTGACACAGCAGAGCAAGACATCAGAACTCAAAACAATGTGTCTACAAGTGGTGAGTAATAATTTTCGCCCAACGGATATAATTGGTAAATCAGATGAAATGTGATCTAGCTGATTCTCGAGGGTGATAAGTTAGTTATTGGTTTTTTAAGCAGCTCAGACAGCTGGCACCTCAGTGGTTTACCACACACCAAACACTGGGTAACCACATGCCACATCTCTAGTCAGTCTCTCTCTCTCTCTCTCTCTCTCTCTCTCTCTCTCTCTCAGGTAATATCTGGCCTGTTCTACAATACGGCCATGATGTTGGAGCTGTTGGAGAAGACTCATTTTCCCGACAGTCCTGAGCCAATCACTGCGCAGTTCTTCACTCAGTGGGTCAAGGATGCCACAGCTGACCTCTACACTGGGTGAGCAGATGTGCACTGTATTCCCAGTGTTGCCAAAGATTAGGATTTTATCCTAATATTGGGAGCATCAATCTTGCTTCATTAGCATACGCAAATTAGGAATATTGGGATTTTTTTTTTTAGCCTTCTAGCTACTCCCATAAAGTACAGTGTTTTCCATGACTATCTCAGGATTTGGGGTATGGGTTTCTTAGGATTTATTGTCAAAAGATTATGAAAGCCCTGTATTCCGTGGAACACTAGCCTCAGGCTAATTGTTCGACCTATTACTATCGCAAGTGCATTAAAATTTCACAGAGAAAAAATGTAGAATCTGATATAACTTTAACCATTAATTTTTAGGAGATACATGTAGTCAGTACTACTCAATCCAGGGACTACAGTAAAGGGAGAATTTTTTGCCATTAAAAATTTTTCGTCAATGACCTTTTCCGACGAAAATTAAACACGTGAAATATTTTGTGCAACGTACGTCGACCTATGCCTACATGTATTTTGGTCGCTCAAGTCTGGCGACAAAATTTAGACTATGCAAACAATTTACAAGCAAATATTGAAAATATCCCGATCTACGGTAGTAGCCAAAGTGAAGGATACAGCAGTAAATGGGTAATCTGGCTAGTGTGCTGGGAAACCCCTGTAATTTAGCATGAAATGTTTAGTAAAATTAATTATTGAATAATTATTATTTGTTTGTTAATTAACCCCCTGATTTCTGTACAGGGTTCATGATCGCAAGATGTCAGTGCTCGGGTTTTGCTCGGTGATTCAGTGTCCCGTCAGACCCGCCCCCGTCCTCACACTGGCCAATCAGTTCGTCCCGGCGATGATTGCTCAGCTAGACACACTCATAAGTCTTTACAAACGTAAGACAGTCACTTATTAATAATAAATTAAATTACCGTACGTAGTTGATTGAATACAACGTAAGAAATTAGCATCATAATGTGTTATATTACATGTATATGGAGCAATTGACGAGAAAAGCGCACGTTTTTTGAACTTGAAATTACAATTATTAGATTAAGTAAAGGTCAGAGTACAACTACTGGACCAATATTAATTATGTACATGTAGCATCAAATTTTTGGTTTGTTATTACAGAAATAGCAGCTGAGGCAGTGGAAGGAGAGGCTCTGGAAGACGGAGACATACAAGAAGAAGATGAAAGTAAGTAAAGCCATTTTTGTATATCGAAGTTTTTTCTACGTAGGACCAGGGGGCGGCCCCTCTTCCCCCCTCCCCCCCTCATGGCTATCTCCCCCCTCCCCCTCCTCCCTCCCCCCTCATGGCTATCTCCCCCTTCAAAATTTGTACGCTGCATATACATGTACATAATCAAGAGGCCAATATCCATGATTTTCCAAAGTAATCTCACAACATTAATATCTTAACTAATTTCGTGAAGTCTTAGGCTAGAAGGTGTCTTTTGATCGATCTTCTCCCTCTTCGGAAAGTTTCTATATAGCCCCGTAAAATAATATTCTGACTAGCCGGAAAATTTGGCGGTTTGGCGGTCAATATTACAACCGCCAAATTAAAATCTGCCAAAATTTCCTACTCGCATATTATGTACCTATGGCGATCCCGTACCGAACCACCAAATTTAAATTCGCCAATATTCTTGCAATAGGCTCAACCGCCAAATTTAATTCCCGCCAATATTTCCGGCTATACGGTATTTTGACTGGTTTTTTTGTAATCGGTTTGGCAGGTAAAGAGCTGGACAGTGAGGAAGATGATGAAGATGACGCGGGACAAGAGTACCTCAGGCAGCTCGCAAAGACAGTGAGGAGATGGCTATGATGATGATTAGCAATAATAATTGGCTTTAGGATTGGGGCTGAAAAGACATTGACTTCTTTCTCCCACCCCCTCCCTCCCTCCCTCCCTCTCTCTCTCCCTCCCTCTTTCCCTCCTTTCGCCTTTTCTCTCTCTAGGCAGCCAAGACACTGCGTAAGAGTGGCACTGGTGAGGATGGTGAAGATGATGATGATGGCGCCTCTTCCGACAGTACAGAACCTCCTCAAACTCTCCTGGAGATCGACTACGATACTGTGATTGATGATGAAGATGTGATCGATGAATTTGGCCTCTTCAGAAGTCTACTCGAAGGTAATTAAAGTAACATTTGGTACTATACGTTTAAAAAAATAAGATTTAATATCTCTCCTTTCTCCCTCTCTCTCTCTCTCCCCTCTCTCTCCCTCCCTTCAGCTCTCTCCCAGCATGATCATCAGTGGTACTCAGTACTAACAGGGACTTTGACTCCAGAGCAAGTACAGAAGATCCAAAAAATATTTCTATATGCTGACCAAAGAAAAGCATTGAGAGGTACAATAATGCATAATAATAATTGAAGGGTCGAGAACCAGAGTGGCCTAACCCCCAAATTGAATGCGGGAAATTGTCTATATTTTACTATAATATTATAAAAGCTCAAAAATGGACTAAAAACCAAACACCCTACTCTACCAAATCACTCAAATTTTCCAAAAAATTTAATGTGAATTTTCTGTTGCTCATGAAATGGATTTTAAACATGTTTTCAAGATTATAGGGGGGCCAACTCAACATTTGTGGGTTAGGCCACTCTGGTTCTGATCGAGCCCTTCATTATTGTATTATTGTGCATACTGTATGTAGCTATAGGTTCCTGGCAGCCCTCCAAATACATGTACACTGTCATGTTAATATGTGTAGCAGCAGTTAAGAGAAGAGCCATTAACAGATAATGGCTAATTACTACCGAAATGTGATAGTGTGGGGGAGGAGTAGGCTGGAGGCTATTGCATGTCCTTAATCTCTCTCTCTCTCTCTCTCTCTCTCTCTCTCTCTCTCTCTCTCTCTCTCTCACCTCTACTTTACAGAATCTCGTGCTGTTGAAGTTGCTGGTGGCTACAAGTTTTCTGTAACTGCCGTCCCCAACGACTTTTCATTTGCCGCCAATACTTCCTGAGTACGTATTATATAATACATGTGAGATATTATTACTATGATAATATTATATTGCCATTTATAACAGATTATTAATAATGTTATTATTATCGTTAATAAGCATGCAACCTGCCCAAGCTTTTTGTGTGTAAATTGTGCTCTTATTTTGATACTTTAAGTTTTGACGCAAAGTGTCATTAACGGTACAATATTATTAATAATTATCACCATGAATGAATGTATGTGTGTATGATAATTATTATTATTGTATTCATGTTTACATCTAATTAATTATAATTACTGAATATTGCCGTTGTTATTGTTACATGGTTATTTATAAACGGACATAATTGTATGTTTATTAGTTTTCTCTCCTGTGCTGTGATAGCTGTGCATATTATACTCACAAAATGCTTGTTTGGATAATCATGACCCATACTTTGTAAACATGTTCTAAGAGCGTGGGCGTGGTCGTTTTTTATGCATAATATTATACTAGACGTGGGCGTGGGGGGCGTGGCACATGCTGCATGCATGCATGCCAGCTAGCACGTCAACTGTCACAGAGAAGCTGATCAAGTGAAAGAGAAGTATCGACAACCAGGACGTCGACGCTGAACTAGAGACTGCTGGATCGTGTTTATCACCGGTTAATTAACAGGCGCTAGGCAACGTACATCGTAATGGCGTTGAGCCTGCCGAGCAGCTGTCCGTTCTGCGGCGGGCGCTTCAGAGATCCAAAGGTAATGCCATGCTTTCACATCTTCTGCAGAGAATGCGTGCGCGGACTCAAAGTTAGCGGCGTGAAGGAGCTGAAATGTCCCGTGGATCGGTGCAATCGGCGATTCACTCTCGAAAACGAAGACCCCGAAGCGCTACCCGACGCTTTCCCCGTGTACTTCAAGCAGGATTTGGTCCGACTGAAAGATAAGGTGAACAACAGAGCTGGTCACTGCATCCAATGTCTCCGCGATAAGAAGAAAGAGCAAGTCGCGACGGCATTTTGCGACCAGTGTGAGTACATATGTGCAGGCTGTGTGAAAGCACACAAAAAGGACGACATCAAGTTTTCGGATCACGAGGTTACGTCATTTCTGACGCTTTCCCAGAACGAAGATGACACGGAACATTACGAAGTCTTGAGGCGACAGCGAGTGCTGAGCTTTACCCAAAATCGAGGGGCAAAGTGCAGAGTTCACCGAGGTCAGCGTTGTGAGAGTTACTGTCATGACTGCCTTACGTTCACCTGTCCGGAATGCACCCTAGGGGAGCATCGGGAACACAGAATCAGGAATCGGGAACGGGCATACGAGGAATGCAAAGTCGAGCTCCAAGAACGCCTTCCCAACATACGACTCTTGAACAAGAGAGCGGCGAGCGTGGCGGAAGATGTGCAAAAGACACGAATTCGCGTCGAGGACCTTCAGAGAGAGCTGGAGTCTTCCATTAATCACACTTTTGATCGAATGTTCAGAATCCTTGAACAGAGAAAGGCGGAGCTCCATCAACAATTGAAAGACACAGCTACGGACAAAATCAACAGCTTGCAGAAGCAACATTCGGCGGTGTGCCAACTGGCGGGAAAGTTGCAACGCTTGGAGGCTTTCACTGAAGCTTCCGTTGAGCTCTCTACTGATATCGAGTTGCTGACCAATTACGAATTCATTAGCGTAGAGATGGAGAGGTGTATTAAAGAGGGCTCAAGTGCGTCTACGCAGCCAGTCACAACTGCCAATATGGCATTGAAGAATTCGGCTCTTCCTCATCTCCGACAAGTGAGCCACAAGCATGTCCGTCTTTACGCCAAGCAAGCCAATCCGAGCTCCTGCACGGCGGAGGGGGAGGGGCTAGTTAGGGCGGAGACTTTTAAGATGGCGTGCTTTCAGGTGAACACTAACGATCGATTGCACAAGCCTTGTTCATCGGCACAGGATGTATCCGTCTTGGTGAAGTGTCTCGAGAACGATTTTCAGTCCTGGGCTGAAGTAGGTGACTCAAGACAGGGTAAGTGCGATGTGAGCTATTGTCCACAGTTCCGTGGAAATCACGAAATCACAGTCCACGTGAATGGAAAACCGATAATGGGATCCCCATTCCACCTCCGTGTGAGCAAACCTCCCTACCAGCTCGGGATCTCACAAGGCACCATACCAGATATCACCGGTCCTCGAGGGATTACAATGGATGAATCGGAACAACTATTGGTGTGCGAATGGAACGGCAGTAGAGTTGTCAAGCTCGACAAGCTTGGTAGACAGATTGCCGTATTTGGCACGGGCCAGCTGTCCCATCCAGCCAGCATCGCTTTGGACAAGAAGGGTAACTTTTATGTCGTTGATGGATCGGGGGAAAGCAGCAAGATTGTGAAATTTGAATACAACGGTCGATTGCTACGATCAGTTGGAAGACAGGGAAGCGATATCAAGCAGTTTAAGAACCCTCGAGGGATAAAGTTGAACTCTAAGGATGAGGTATATGTCTGTGATCGTGATAATCACAGGATCCAGGTGTTTAATCAGCGCTTGGAGTTTCATCACTGCATTGACATGAGAGCACTAGACCCCCAGCTGAAACATCCCGCTAAACCTAACGATCTTGCATTCGACAAAGGTGGAACGATCTTCGTAACGGACTATGCCAACGACTGCATTTTGGTGTTCAGCTCAAGCGAGCAATATCTATACTTTTTTGGCAGAGAAGCTTCTGTGAAAAAGCATCATCCTCGACAAGATGTGATCGTAAATGGGAATGGATTCTTAGGGTCTTCTCCCAATCATAATAACACATCGGGGCTTGCTGGACCTGAGTGTATAACTATCGATGAAAACAACATTCTCTACGTGACTGAGTCGGGCAGTCATAGAGTGTCAGTCTATTGGACCACTGGTGAGTTGGTCACTAGATTTGGCAGCGTGGGGAGAAATGCTGGTGAGATGAGGTTCCCCATGGGTATTGCTATCGATCAGAATGGCAGTGTGTATGTTTGTGAGATGCTAAACAATCGCATTCAGATATTTTGACTGCGGTTGTATTATTGTATACAGCTCTAGTTCTCATTCTTGACATTCTATCATACACCGTGATACCATTTCACATTCAGCTTTTCTATATAACAATACTATTATTGTGCCCAATCACTATAATATTATCTATGTAAATGCACTATGTTAATATTAATTTTATTGTATGAATGAAGCATAGCTATTATTATAATTATGAGTATATGAGTTCCTTGCTAAATCCAGGTGTCATGTTATACTTTCTTTGTGTGTGTATGAGACCCAATCAAGCAACAGTTTTACATCCAGTTTGTGCCAATATTATTGTGACACTCCTAAGAGTATTTATACAATAACTGTCAAAAGTTAGATATTCCAAACACAAATAAATATGCACACTTTCATAAACACTTATATTAAGGGTACGTATAATATACTGTAGCGTTTGGCGCCCACGTACAGAGATAGCTTGTTATGAGTTTATATGATTGATATACAACTGAGATTTACATGCATGCATACACTTTATATACACCAGACAATACATATGCAAATACACATAGACAGGAAACAAACTGACAGGAAATGAACATATGAATATCATTAACAGTTATGCCACATGTACAATAAAGTGTGCAAAGTGTATAGTACAACAATAATAATAATATTCTGTGTATATAATAATAATATTATTATCATAGATGCTATACAATATTATAGTAGAATTACTTCTTGGAGGGGTTTGTGACGTTATCTCTGTCTTATCTTGATATAGTCTGCACATTGTGTGTACATGTGTGCATGTATGAGGATGCATGCATGGTATTGTTTCAGTGTATACGTACGTATACTACATTCATCATTGACATACTATACTCCACTAGAACAATAAGAATTCATTGATCCTCCAGGAGCACAATGAGCCGTGAAATTCAATCCCCATGCTAGATCCACATTGTTCAATTCCCAGTACTTTTTGATCGGACGACCTTTACCTTCTGTGAGTCATTACCAATACCCACAATCATAGCTAGCCTTATAACAGCAGCCAATCCCCATACGGGCCCATTCCAAGCTTTTGATGTTACATGCTGATAAACATTATTGAAAACTGGGAGTGGTCCTGGGGATGAGGCTATCTGCTACAATAAATTAAAACTGTATAGAGAGAGAGAGAGAGAGAGGTTGGGAATCAAGGGAGAGGATAAACAGAGAAAGTAGTGAGATAGAAAGAGATGATAAATAGATGAATTAGCAGCAGCTGCAGTTCACCTACCGCTGTAAGTTTCTCCATGTTTTCTGATGATGTCGGCTGGCATATCATTTATTTATTTAGTAAAGTTGATATTTATAACCCATGGCATGTTCTGTATTAGAGGCCATAGGCAGTCCTTAAAAAATATACCATGCACATAAACTATTCCTAAAGCAATAGCTATTAAATATTATTGTATAAAAGTAGTCACAAGTTGAGTGTCTCATAACTGGGACATGTACCCTATAATGCTGCCATGCACGCGTTCAAAAGAATGCCATTTTCGAGTGTAGCTGATAGCTAAAATGTTTGCGTTTGTAGACTATAGCTATCTCTATAAGTTTAGCCAACTAAGAGTGTGCAACCCACATAGTACTAGTAGTAGTACAATCATCTCATTCCAGATTTGACATCACAGAATATCGCCAAGTTAACATGCAACCACTATTAATGAATTCGAAGCCATAAAGGTTGTGTCTGCACTGTCCCATCAGTGTTTGATAGTAATAACTGCAGCTGCAGCTATACAAAATGATATTCAGGCCCATGTACAAGGGTGGTTGTGATGTCACATCTGGAAAGAGATGTTTGTACAGTGGTCCCTCTTTTGAGAGACCGCACTTGAATCCGAATAAAAATGGTCTCCCAAACGAGGTGGTCTTCCACCAGAGGAGGGTGGAGCAATAGGTGGAGGTTTGCAAGAGTGGATTGTATTATGCCGTACATAATTTATATGAAAATTAGTTGCTTGGTACCCGTATTCACACGAAAGAGTTTACTACTTTTCAACCTCCAGTCACAGGGATATTTTTAGCCCGATGAATCACTCCTCTTCCAATAATATTATGAGAAGTTTTCCCTTTCCAGGGGCGCATTACTGTGGCAACATTCCATTCCAAAGTAGAGATCTACAGATTGTGCAATGTGCACGTGGGGTATTTTGATCTACAGAGCTCTAGTTGAGATCAGTGATGGTCTTTAATTTCCACATAATTGGTGGTCTTTGGTTGGGTTCTAGAGGTGGTCTTTGACCAGAGGGCTGTTTGTATGTAAAGTGGTTTTGTGCATGCACTTTATGGTTCTTAATAAGAGGTGGTCTCTCACTAGAGGGGTCTCTCAAAAGAGGGACCACTGTACTACTATTGTGTGCGTTGCACACTCCTTGTAATGTACTCCTGGTTTAGCATTAATATATTGTGCATGGATGCACAAAAATAGCAAAGCTAATAAGAACATGTGACCCAGATATGTCAACAGCTAACTAAACATAAACTGATATAATTTAATCTTAAAGCTACCTACATTAGTAAGCTGGATCGGAGATGAATCGTGTACATCTAGCTATTAAAGCGATTGACAAAAATTTTGGTGTCACAGTTGCCATTCTGAGAAACAACTTAGTTTTCTTGATTTGCAAGAAGTAGAGTGGGGTGGATGGGCGGGGTAGCTATGGCACTGAATCTTCTTTTCTCAAGGATTTCAACTTTAAAACTGTCCTTCAAGGCTTTAGATAGTGACTTTAAGAAAGGATGCTTTGATCTTGCTTTGAAGTGGGCAATTACCGGTCTTTTCTTCAGGGGCCACTTCCGGTCGCTAATTACACGCACATAATCATACCTGGCCGATTCTAGACACGCCCACCTTCGACCAAAAGCACTCGTATGGCCTCTTCGGCCACGCCCCTTCACGATTCGCTAATTGAATTAGCCAATCCTGACGCTCACGCCCACGCACTTTAATACATTTTCTACAGTGTTACATATGGGGTCGGGGCATGGCAACACACGCCCACTTTTGTGCGCACGTGATCGTGTCCAACCTCCTCGCCTAGCGCCTCTGGCTGGCCGGCCAGGTCACAGAGAAGAAGCTGATCAACGGTCCAGTGGACGTGAGGTGAACTAGACTGCTGGATCGTGTTTATCACCAGTTAATTAACAGGCGCTAGGCTACGTACATCGTCATGGCATCGCCGAGTAGTCTGCCGAGCAGCTGTCCGTTATGCGGCGGGCGCTTCAGAGATCCAAAAGTAATGCCATGCTTTCACATCTTCTGCAGAGAGTGCGTGCGCGGACTCAAAGTTAGCGGCGTGAAGGAGCTGAAATGTCCCGTGGATCGGTGCAATCGCCAATTCACGCTCGAAAACGAAGACCCCGAAGCGCTACCCGACGCTTTCCCCGTCTACTTCCAGCATGAAGACCCTGACTCGGAACATAATGAAGTCTCGAGGCAACAGCGATTTACCCAAAATCGAGAGGCAAAGTGCAGAGTTCACCAAGGTCAGCACTGCGAGAGTTACTGTCACGACTGCCTTACGTTCACCTGTCCGGAATGCACCTTAGGGGAGCATCGGGAGCACAGAATCAGGAATCGGGAACGGGCATATGAGGAATGCAAAATCGAGCTCCAAAAACGCCTTCCCAATGTACAACTCTTTAATAAGAGAGTGGCGAGCGTGGCAGAAGATGTGCAAAAGATGCAAATTCGCGTCGAGGACCTTCAGAGAGACCTGGAGTCTTCCATTGACCACACTTTTGATCGAATGTTCAGAATCCTTGAACAGAGAAAGGCGCGGCTGCATCACCAATTGAATGGCATGGCTACGGACAGAATCGATAGCTTGCAGAAGCAACATTCGGCGTTGTGCCAACTGGCGGAAAAGTTACAACGCTTGGAGGCTTTCACTGAAGCTTCCGTTGAGCTCTCTACTGATATCGAATTGCTGACCAATTACGAATTCATTAGCTTAGAGATGGAGAAGTGTATTAAGGACGAATCGATCACGTACTATACACAGCCAGTCAAAACTGCCAATATAGCATTGAAGAACTCTGCTCTTTCTCATCTCCGACAGGTGAGCGACAAGCACATCCGTCTTTACTCCAAGCAAGCCAATCCGAGCTCTTGTACGGCGGACGGGGAGGGGCTAGTTAGGGCGGAGACTTTTAGGATGGCATGCTTTCAGGTGAACACTCACGATCGATTGCACAAGCCTTGTTCATCGGCACAGGACGTATCTGTCTTGGTGAAGTGTCTCGAGAATGATTTTCAGGCATGGGCTGAAGTAGGTAACTCTAGACAGGGTAAGTGTGATGTGAGCTATTGTCCACAGTTCCGTGGAAATCACGAAATCACAGTCCACGTGAATGGAAAACCGATAATGGGATCCCCATTCCACCTCCGTGTGAGCAAATCTCCCTACCAGCTAGGGATCTCACAAGGCATCATATTAGATGTCGCTGGTCCTCGAGGGATTACAGTGGATGAATTGGAACACCTGTTGGTGTGCGAATGGAACGGCAGTAGGGTTGTCAAGCTCGACAAGCATGGTACACAGATTGCTGTGTTTGGCACGGGCCAGCTGTCCCATCCAGCCAGCATCGCTTTGGACAAGAAGGGTAATTTTTATGTCGTTGATGAATCGGGGGAAAGCAGCAAGATTGTGAAATTTGAATGCAACGGTCGATTGCTACAATCGATTGGTAGACAGGGAAGCGGTGTTATGTGTTTTAATAACCCTAAAGGGATAAAATTGAACTCTAAAGAAGAGGTATATGTCTGTGATCGTGATAATCACAGGATCCAGGTGTTTAATCAGCGCTTGGAGTTTCAGCGCTGTATCGACATGAGAGCACTAGACCCATGGCTGAAACATCCTGCTAAACCTAATGATCTTGCATTCGACAATGATGGAACGATCTTTGTAACGGACTGTGCCAACAACTGCATTTTGGTGTTCAGCTCAAGCGAGCGATATCTGTACTTTTTTGGCAGAGAACCTGCTGTGAAAAAGCATCATCCTCCCAATCATAATAACATATCGGGGGTTGCTGGACCTGAGTGTATAACAATCGATGAAAACAACATTCTCTACGTGACTGAACCTGGCAGTCATAGAGTGTCTGTCTATCGGACCACTGGTGAGTTGGTCACTAGGTTTGGCAGCATGGGGAGAAATGTAGGTAAGATGCAGTTCCCCGTGGGTATTGCCACTGATCAGAACAACAGTGTGTATGTTTGTGAGATGCTAAACAATCGCATTCAGATATTTTGACCATATTATTGTATACTGCATGTGGTCTGGTTCTCATTCTTGACATTCTATCATGCACCGTGTGTGATACCGTTTTTCATATTAAATTTTTCTAACTATTATTATTGCACTATAGTATATAATAATATAACATTATTTATAATATTATGTAATTATGCATGATTGTTTATTGTATGAAGCATAGCTGTATAATTTATTTATTATTATGAACTCCTATCAAATAGCAGGAATAGCTACTTATTACAATGTCAAGTACTATATAATAATAATTATTATTATTCCTGTCACTTTTTTTGTGTGTATGCATGTGCTTGTAAGTAATCATGCGACAGTAAGTTAGTTTTATGTCCTGTTTGTATACCAATGCTTGTAATTAATTGAAATTTTGACATTCTTATCAACAACATCGAAGAGTACTATTATAGTAATAACTGTACATGTAATAATATTATTCCAAACACAAAAATAATTATTCAAAGCACCCTTTCAAAATTAAGGGGTATACATTAATTAAAGTGTGCAGAGAGTAGTACAACAATAATAATAATATTATTATTCTGTGGATAATAACAATAATAATATTATATAGATGGTACAATAAAAGTATAACAGTTACTACTTCTTGGAGGGGTTTGTGGCGTTATCTCTGTCTTGATAGTCTGCATACATTGTGTGTGTGCATGTATGAGGATGCATGGTATTGTGTGTTGGTATATACAGACAGTGTTTTAACAAGGGCTTATCGAGCCGCCGTAGATAATATTTTATTGTATTATAACTACATTCATCATTGATATACTATACTCCACTATAATAAGAATTCATTGACCCTCCAGGAGCACAATGAGCTTCAATTCCCATGCTAGATCTATAGGTATTATAGCACATTCGATTCCCAGGACTTTTTGATTAGGCGACCTTTACCTTCTGTGAGTCATTACCAATACCCATAAATCACAGCTAGCCTCTAAAAAAGCAGCCAATCCCCGTATACGGGCCCATTCCAAGCTTTTGATGTTACATGCTGATAAAAAAATAATATTTATGCACTCAGTAACAATTTATTTTTTTGCAATAATTATGAATAATTATGATGAAACCTATGGTGTAATCTATGAGGTAATTATGAGAAAATTCAGGGCCTCGATGGAGCTCTTCTGGGACTTGAAATTTAGTGAAATACGTAGAGTATCTTGCGCATGTATCCAGCGAATACCTTACAAGCAGCGTGTTGCCTTCTCTAGTCTGCGACTGAGGCGCCGGCATTGTACTTGCACAGTGAAGTGAACCTACTATATTGACGACCTTTACCATTTCAACTATGCAGCTACTGACTGAGGGCATGGTCAAGTTTGAAAACTGGGAGTAGACATGGGGGATGAGGCTATATATCTGCTACAATAAAACTTTATTACATTATATTTTGCTATTAGGCTACTCCAAATTAATTCAGTGTTTCTCATCTCTCCTGAGCCAAAAAACTGATGCAGGCGGGCAGCTGGAAATGGTTATTAAAATCACAAGTTTGATGGGAAATGGTCGTCAAAACCATAAATTCATAATCACAAGTTTGATGGGAAATGGTCGTCAAAACCATAAATTCATAATGGAAATACATGCGGGGTGGAAATCAAGGGGGGGGGGGATAAGAAACAACTACATGTAATTGATTTGGAGTGGCCTTAGCAAAAATAGTTGTAGGCCTATTTTTTACCTTGCATTGCTAAGAAGGATTAGGTTCTGTACGGAGGTGAGAGTGGACTGCGTATTTTGACCTGTGACTAAGTGATCGTCAATGACGACGTGAACACCGTTGGATTTACTAGCTGCAGGGGAGAGGGAGAGAGAGAGAGGGAGAGAGAGGAAGAGGGAGAGAGAGAGAGAGAGGGGGAGAGAGAGGAAGAGGGAGAGAAAGGAAGAGGGAGAGAGAGAGAGAGGTGGGGAATCAAGGGAGAGGGTAAATAGAGAAAGTAGTGAGATAGAAAGAGATGATAAATAGATGAATTAGCAGCAGCTGCACTTCACCTACCGCTGTAAGTTGCTCCATGTTTTCTGATCATGTCGGCTGGCATGTAGGGTAGTGTCGGAAAATCATCTCTTAGGGCCAACTCAAACATCGACGGCTAATATTATTATTATACACAAACGTACAGTTTATGCAAATTAAAAAAAGTTAAATTCAACTTCAAGCTAGATTGATCGACTCACAGATGTTAAGCTATAGTTGGTGAAGTTCCATTCCTGAGACTGTCTGTTCAGTGTTGAGAATAGGCCAAATACACCAAATCCGACTGCACACACAGGCTCTAAGAATGGGACAAAAATGATGATAATTTTTGGATTTGAGAAAACATTCAATAGCTATCAAGTTACAAAATCCTGCATACTGAAGCTAAATAGTCATTGCACATTACCGTAGTGTACCACGTAAGCACCTATGGGCACTTAAACAAAATTTATTATCGAGGCCCGCATGGGCGCTCACCCGGGATCAAAATTCCATACGTTTGTATAGAAGCTGCTACAGCGGGCCCTTAAAATGTGGGAGTGGGCGCTTGCCCGGGACACTACGGTAAAAGCTGAGATCCAGAGACAGTTTGTGGCATTCAGGGCCACCAATAACAGGCTGACTTGCAAAGATACCGACTAAGGATCTACGCATTATATTGACACTCTCCTAAAATTAAATTTGGTGCTACAACTCTAATGTATATTACACATGCAGCTTACTCTTTTCTTTGGTGAAGGAGTTTAATATGGCTCCGAGGTATTGGTTGCTCGAGAGATCGAAAGGCGCTCCAGGGCAGCTTGGAATCAGGACGGCAATGAACCTTGTTGCTAGAAAAGGAAGTACACTTGCTGCCACTAGATAGCATACCGTATAGCCGGAAAATTCGGCCGGGGAATTAAATTTAGCGGTTTGGTGGTCTATACTACAACCGCCAAATTAAAATCTGCCAAAATTTCCTACTCGCATATATACATATGGCAATCCCGTACCGAACAGCCAAATTCAAATCCGCTAATATTCTTACAATAGCGATTTTGGGCTCAACCGCTAAATTTAATTCCCGCCAATATTTCCGGCTGTACGGTATTATGGGAAATATGGATGGAGAGATAAAATTAATATAGCATAGCACAGTAGCTACGTGCCTATAGTATACTATACCATCGATAGTTTCCAGTCGGTGAGGCATGGAGATGGGTTTAGAGGAGAAGTCGGTCACCCATTGTCTGTTGGTGTCGTCGACGTCGACAAAGTCCATCGGCTTGCCCTCGGGCGTCGCGATGAAGATGTTGAAGGTGGAGGAGGTGAGAGTGAAGGAGTGAATGAACGACTGAGCAGACACACCTACATTTACGACGGATGGAGGGAGGGAGGGAGGGAGGGAGGGAGGGATGGAGAAAATTCAAGATTATACACATATATGTAGACTCTAATAAAAGTGATACCTGTCTATAACACTCACCCTTGGGCTAGCGATCAATGGCTGTTTTTATACAAACTGGTCTATAAATTATTATGTAATTTTGTCACTTGGAGCGTAGCATGACTGTAATACCAAAGAGGTGGCTGCCTTACATAGTGACCACTATAATACGTTTGTTCATACGATATGGATAGTATGGATTTGAATATGATGTCAAGAAAACAATACATGAATAGCTATCATGAGTTTGGTACATGTACATGTACATGTACATGTATGTACCAAGCTAAGACGGCAATCATTGAACTGTTGAGTGGTGCTAGCTAGCTCCTAAAAATGCATTTACCACGGCTCATTGATCAAAGCAATGAACCTTTTCAATCAAAAATCCACAAATGCATGGAAGCAGACACCCTACATGCCCACCGAGTAATCGTCCATAACCCTGTTTTATAATAAAATATTTGGGGTATATTAGAGTAAATGAAATAGCACAAATTTCACAAATTTTCGCGTCTAAATTGACCCAGTATCCATTGGATCGTAGGCCATGGTATTAGATCTGATCGTATCTTGTGCTTACCTCGCGAATGGGAGCTACAGACAATCAAACAAGACGGTTTCTCTCTCATTCCAGCCATGTTGTTTGTGACAAGTTAGGGGGCGTGGCTGGCACTGGTCACGTGCAGTGGCTCCATGATTAGCTAGCTACGCCCACTTTTTGTGTTGATTTTTGCAGACATGTATTCGCTCGCGGTTTTTGCAAACAAAGCAGATTTTCTACCGATTCACAGACCTGCTATAATTTAAAACTAACAGTACATCAGTTGAACGTAGAGCCATGGCAGATGAGATAGCAGCAACCGCCACGAAGAAGGTGGGAATGGCCACCCTACGGACATTTTCAAGCCCGAGTCTCGACATCGTGAAAGTCATACCCCAAGGAATCATCGAGCTCTCCCTGAGAGGAGCAGCAATTGTAAGCAAATCCTTATGATCGATTTTTGGTTTTAAACGTGCTATTAAAGCGTACATGTAGCCTATGACTGTTTTTAAAAGCATGCTAGTAGCCGTCTGAATCCATCGGGCTGGTCTACGGTCCCTGCAAGATGTTGGGAGGGGTTCGTTGTTAGTAACTCAGCAATGAAGTGGGAGGGGCTCGTTTGCACTCTTGTCACATATTTATGATATTATTATGCTCTAACGTTAATTAATTTTCACGCATGCAGGTACTAGGATTTGTTGCACTCATATGTGCTGCTGCCAGTCATCATGCAGTTGAAAGCATCAATGTCTCTGTGTTAGCCAGTAATTCAAGCATTAGTGTTCCGGCCAGCTCCACTCACTCTGCTGCCGGGTGGACCATCTTCCTCTCCTTCTGGGTGATGTTGTACCAGGCTCTTGCCATCGTTCAGCTCTTCCTTCATGTCAAGCTTGCATACAGACCTGTTCCCATTATCAACTGGTCTTATTTCTTCCTTGTGGTATTGCTATATAACTGTATTAATTCCTTTGCTCCCACTAATGATTACACTCAAAACAACCTGCCAACAATATACATACCCCTAGCTAACCTTATCTCCAGGCCACTCTTTGCGTTAATATTAAACACTGTGTTAGCCTGGAAGTTGCCTGGGGACAAGACTATACATACGCATGATAACATATCATTATGCCAATCATTTATCATCAGTATAATTTTTTTTTCAGGACATCATCGCCATTGGGATAGCTGCAGGTGGCTACTTTTGCTCTGCCGTGTCAATGGCGGCTTATGCTGGGAGGTGGGCTGCACTTGATGGCACGAATGGTGTTAGTACTGGGGTATTCACATCGTCATCCGGAGCAACAGCTGTGAGTACTCCATGAAAAGTTCATGAACTGAGGAGTGATAGACCAATAGTTAGTACCTGAGAAGAAATAATGCTTCTGATAATGCAAATGCACCAAAATTAATCATGAAAATGTCATGCATACCCAGTATTAAATTGGTATCTCATAATCATATGTGACCAACTGTGAGAAAAGGGACCATTTGGGACTTCGTGTTTGTCGTATGTAGCTTGCACTAGTATGGATAGAGTATAATGTATATTTTGTAGGTGTATCTGCTGGTATGTTGATGGCAATACGCTGATACAAGTATACTCACTAGTACATTTGTAGAAAGCAAGTTGGACATTATCATGACAAAAATTGATCTTGTTTCATACTAACATGAATGGTCCCTTTTGTCAAAGCAGGTCACATATTATTAAGCCCCGTTTACACATACAAGCTGGCTTAGACTAAACCACTTTGGAATGTGCTTTAATCGTGTTTACACTTAGGGCCTTAAGCCAGCTTATGTAAGCGCCTTAAGCCAGTTAATTTAGCCAGCTTATATAAACTAAGCTGGCTTCCAAGTTGGTTTAAAGGCCTATAGTGTAAACGGGGCTTTATAGAATGCAAAGAAGCAGCTAATTAAAATTAAATTTTAATACGCAACACTGATATCACTAATGCATGTTATAGCTATAATATTAGCAAGCTAAAAAAGTATCCCCAATGATCTGTTATTAAATTATGACATTGTATATAGGCATTCTCATTCTTTGCTCTGTTTCTGTTCATCGGGATGATAGTCTACTTTCTCCTGGTGAAATATGTATTCTTCTGGCCCACCCACGGAGATGAGGCCCCAGCTGGGGGCAAGAAAGACTCTAAGGCCGAAGATTATGCCCCTAAAGAGTGAAGAAACCTCATACGCTCAACTTTATATAGTTAGGTGTTTTTTGTTACTATAATAATAATCATTATAATTATATAAGTTTTGACTTTCAATTGGATATCAATGGAACAGCTACAGTACAGTCATCCACTTAGCTACTTCAGTGAGTCGTGTTAGTGTAGCTGTTGTATATTGTGGTGGTCAAACAGATCCTTTTTTGTGTTCAAAGGGCCAAAATATTAAGTACATTTGGTACCTCTAATATTATTATTACTTAATATCCCTTACTGAATTATGAAAATGAACCTTGCTCGGCAAATGTCATCAATCATGGTATAAATGCTCTGTAGCTAGAAGTTGTATGCTTGCCTCTAAGATTAATATTGGACTTCACTCTAGCATAATTGAATTAGGTAGAACGTGGTGACTACAAGTCGCTTAATTAATGCTAGCTGGGGAGATTGTTAAGCTCATGAAATAGTAACAATAATATTATCTTTTTTGAGCAGATAGACACAGTTACATAAAATTAACAATAGCAGGACGTTTCGGCCCTTGGGCCTTCCTCAGCTAGCTATAGACTGACAGTGAGGTGTGGAACTGTACAACTAAATTTAATCAAGTGGGAATAGCTCACAATATAATATGTGCCTCTATGATATTCAGAAATAGTGTTGAATCATGCTGAATAGTTAGGCTATAAATATAAAGTTCAAAGGATTAGAGTGAATCATCAATGGGTGTACTGTTGGCATGTGAGCTGCCTTAGTTCCTATTGTAAAGGTGATGAAATGTTTAGTTCCACTTACATGTTAAGCTGTCTCTCTGTCTGCTGCTAAGTAGGCAGTTTATGCTTGCAATTGTCTGTGTGAGAGTCATGTGATGATAAAATTAATAATTCTGAAGTGGACAATAACCATGGTGCATACTGTAAACATTCTAAATTAGTCACTGTCTGTGGGTAGGTCTTTGATAAGAGTATACTGTGAAACTGCATACAAGACTAACCGTTTAGGGGGCGTGGCTGGCACTGGTCACGTGCAGTGGCTCCATGATTAGCTACGCCCACTTTTTTGTGTTAATAATAATTTTTGCAAAATAATTAATTGCGGGCGCATAATCAGAGTTCAGCCGTTTAGCTGACCGTATCTTGTGCTTACCTCGCGAGTGGGAGCTACAGACGATCAAACAAGACGGTTTCTCCCTCATTCCAGCCATGTTGTTTGTGTTAAGGTAGGGGGCGTGGCTGGCACTGGTCACATGCAGTGGCTCCATGATTAGCTACGCCCACTTTATGTTAATTATTTTGCAAATCAATGAAATGGCGGGTGCATAATCAGAGTTCAGCCATTCAGTTGCTTGCGAATATGTAAGAAGTTATGAATGGGCTTTTCCATTGTAAGCAAATACCCCCTATTGAGGAGCAAATTATGAAATGATCCCCCAAGAACTAATTAACTTGTTTTGCCCCCTAAGAATAATTGATTTGGACAGTTGAACCCCCTAGGATCAATTAAATTTGTCTGAAATACCATCTGGAAATTAATAAGTGATTGCTTGACCCCTCCGGAATCTGCTTTTTGGTAGAAAATACCCCACAAGATTAATTATAATCGCCAAAAGAGGCCCATAAGAACCAATTAAATTGCCAAAAGAACCCTCAAGAAACTCACAAAAAAGCCCCCCCCCCCCCCAGGATGTAATTATCACCCCTCAATGGGCAGGGGCTGATCCAGGGGGGGTGGATAGGGTGGCTAGCCACCCCCTCACCAATTCTTTTATGTAACGTAGTATAGGAGATGCCCACCATTATTAACCAGCCCCCCCCCCCTGCACCAGTATGATTTACTATGGGTAGCCACCCCATCAGCCACCTTCCATGCAAGTTTTCTGGATCAGCGCCTGATGGATGGGGGCGTATGCCTATTTAATGAATGGAAGAGCCCAATGTATATCAATATTAACATCAAGTTCCGCATCAGATTATGGTGTGTAGTGCTTTGTTTACAGGTAATTAGAGTGAGATTGATAGTGTCTACCGGTTAGCTTGCCTAATCAAACCGTCCATTAAACTCTTAAATTGACGATATTTCCATCAGTCACGACCACCTGCATGGCTCTAGCCTAGCTACTAGAGGCTAGCAATCTTTCAAACACTGATGCCCACTATATGCAAACAGAAACCTAGTAGAATCTGATATATCAGGATCGGAGCATCAGCAGTAAATTGAGTCATATAACCCCATATTTGCAAAGCTGGAGTAATGGACAGTTTGATTAGGCAATCTAGCCAGCACTGTGACACAAGAAGTGCACATGCACCCTATAGTTACATGTAAATAAAGCACGTAATGCACCACAATGGGATGCGGAAATAAACTTTTAAGTGTGCACCAGTTGACACGGGTGGACTCTAAGACTTGCTTAGCTTTGTCTATAATAAAATTATGTCATACAGGCCTATCCTCTTATAACTATTATATAGCAAGCTGGGTTCCCTATAAAAGACGAGCTAGATCACAGCTCGTAGAATTCATTTGCGCCGGCAGGATCGAGAGATTTGTCACAGAACAAGCCATATTATTATACCCGAAGTTGAAAAAGGTAAGAATCAGTGGTGTCACCATGCAGGGCTGGGGGTGTAAGTAGCATTATCATATAACATGACAGTTAGTGCTTTTGAATAGATGTTGCTGCATGCATACAATCATTTTCATTATTATTATGGCTTTATATTTTTTGTACTATAATATTATATTAGATACATGCAGACTAGTATATAGTCAGTACCGTAAGCCGACTATATATATTAGTGAATTGGTACATTATTGCTGAACATTTCTAGTAAGTATAGTATGCAATAACATGATAGTTACAGCTTATGAACAGATGTTGCTGTGTTTTGTTCATATTGGCTTTAGATTAAATTTTTTGTTACTCTCAAAATCAATACAAAACATATCCGCTAGTTGCATAATTATGCCGCATACTGTAACAGATTCACTCAGTATATACTTTAGCGGGGCCAGTTAAACTACCAAGTTTACTTTTGGGAAAGAGAAAGTTATTGCACAAGATCCATTGCAAGCAGAATGCATATCAACTTATAGTTCTCTAGCTATCACCACTCAGTGATCAAAATTTAGTGAGTCAACAGCTTGAATTAACATGTCTCATTCACTGCATCCAAGAAAATTCCTCAAGACCATGCATGGAGTCATTGAAGTTGTGTGTAGAGGAATGGCAATTGTAAGTGTCTATAATAATAATTATTTAAGTCTACTTATAGATTATGTGTGCATGATTCTATATACTAATACTATAGCCACGCGAGACAATGCCATGTAGCTACTGATCGTACATATAGATTATAGCTATATATAGTATATTTATAAAGTACTTGTACCGATTAAAATTTAATGCTTGATCACTTATTTCTTCTCTGTTAGGTGCTTCAAGCAAGGTAGGGGGCGTGGCTGGCACTGGTCACGTGCAGCGGCTCATGATTAGCTACGCCCACTTTTTTGTGTTAATAATTTTTGCAAAATAATTAATGGCGGGTGCATAATCAAAGTTCAGCCGTTCAGCTGCTTGCGAATATTAAATTATGCCACTCAGTAAAGAAGGTAAGAAGCTGTGAATGTATATCAATGTTGAAAGTTTATGATCTCTCTCTCTCTCTCTCTCCCTCTCTCTCTCTCTCTCTCTCTCTCTCTCTCTCTCTCTCTCTCTCTCTCTCTCTCTCTCTCTCTCTCTCTCTCTCTCTCTCTCTCTCTCTCTCTCTCTCTCTCTCTCTCTCTCTCTCTCTCTCTGCAGACACACAACGTGCTGTCTCCATTCTGGAAAGTCTCCTAAGTCAACTACATCTAGATGACATCTGCACCCCCGACCAACAATCTGTCGGAGACGACAATGTCATCCATGGTGATGACCTTAGCGACCTTAGGAGGCTGCAGTCAGCTGCAGATATGATGAGGAGCCCTCTATTTTCAGCCATAGTCGACATAAGATCGCAGCAAGCAAAAGTGAGGCTGCTAGCTCTTGTGATCGAAACTGTATACTATATAGGGGACTTTTTTGTGGGTAGATAGATGTTTCTGTGGATTGGACATTAATTAGCTATAGCAAATGTTGTGTCGACCCTGTACCATTTCCGCCCACATACAACCCGCAAAAAGCAAAATGTACTGCGTACTGTTAAGCCAAAATTGCATAATATTATATACACCTGCAAAATTCATACTTGTCACCTCAAGGAAATTGTTCTCATCTTCAGGACAAAATACAGCACTCTGGCCATGAATCCACACCTGCTACCAGCAGTGATGGAAGAACAGCTGCCACTGCCACCACTAATGGCGTAGCTACACGTACCTCGGGCTCTGCACCGCAACCAATGCACTTGAAGCAGACAGCAGGTCTGAGCAGCGGTACAGTATGGTCACTGCCGTTTGCAGCTGTCACTACTACGGAAGGCAATAATGGATTCAGCTCATTTGTGCTGAGATCAACATTTGCATCAGGTAATAATATTATAACACTCATTGTAGCTGGAAATTTTGGAGAGGAATTAAATTTGGCATAATATTATTGCTTCATGACTGCCAATTTTTTTTGTTATGTGAGAACAAAAAAAAAATTGGCGGTCATGAAGCAATTCGGTAAAGGATCACCATATGTACATGTACACATTATACATATGGTGATCCTTTACCGAATTGCCATTTATGCCAACACTCTTGCAAGGGCGAATTGGAACCCAATCTCCAAATTAATTCCACTAACTATAATTACAATTAATTAATGCATCAGGTGACCGGCTTAGCTGGGACAGCGACACATCCCTCACAGATGATACTTCAATATCAGACTCTCAAAAATCAACCGACAAGAGCTCACCACCACCACCACCACCTGCAGCAGGTTCCTCGCAAGCCATGAAGCCAAAGAAACCTTCATGGAAAGCTAGTACTAGCAGCGCACCTCTAAAGAGAGGGGGAGGAGAGAGGAGGAGAAGGGGTGGAGGAAGGAAAGATGTCAAGGTTAAGTCGGAGAAGAAGCCATCGTCGTTAACGTTGGGAAGGAGAAAGGGAAGAGAGGGAGGAAAGAGCGGTTCTTCAGGAGGGGTGGTGACATTGGCAGATTTGGCACAAAGTGTGCCACGATCGATATCGCGAGCCTCATCGTCGACAAGTGGTGGAATGGAATCGCCCAGTATCAGGAATGGGAGTATGGGACATGGGGATCAGACAGTGTGGAAGGGGAGTATGGAATTGGAGCTCTACGATGCTGCTACACCTAGTAGCGGCAGCAGAAAATCCTGCTATAGTCAGGAGGAAGAGGAAAGCTCTCTCTCTGAACGTGAGTTATGGTACTACTGTACCTGACACAGCTAAATTATACCGTATAGCCGGAAATAATATTGGCAGGGAATTAAATTTGGCAGTTTGGCGGTCTACATCACAACCGCCAAATTAAAATTTTCTACATGTACTTGCATACATACACGTACCGATCGCGAACCGCCAAATTTAAATCCGCTAATATTCTTGTAATAGCGATTTTGGGCTCAATCGCCAAATTTAATTCCCGCCAATATTTCTGGCTATATGGTAGTGTCAATTTGGGTGAGTTTTGCATAAATTCTTACGATTATTTCTGCAGTGTCAGCACTAATAGACTCCATATCAGTTCAATCCGAACCACTGCTAACGGACACGGGACATCGTTCGTCCGTTGCCACGACAATAGCCGTCGAAAAGCAAGCCACGGTGATCAGGAATTACGATGCACACAGCAGTGAATCAGTTGATCAAGTTGAGACGACTGATACACTGACCAACAAATGCCCGCTTGTACTTACAGGGGAAGGGGCGGAGCAGCAGGATAACATTGCCATGGCAACCATAGTTATAGAGAACAGAGACACAATGTCATGTAACAGTGTACCTGGCACACCTTTAAATGCCAAAGCTGTTTCCAAAGAAGGTACGTCATTATATAGTAGTGATCCTTTGGATTCACCAAGGGCAAAGGAAAGAAGTTGGGATTTGAAGACAAAATCAGAAGCTGAGACAGCTGCAGCTACATGTACTGCGACAGTGATAGAGAACCGTGATGCAGAGAATACTACAATTGCAAGCAGTGAGCCTATTATAGCTACTACACAACATGATGACCCAAGAGATCTAGAACTCAAGGAAGGTACATGTACCACCAGTATTCCTGAATCGGCGGATTTAGAGAGAGATCGGCATACTAGTGTAGACAGTGACGATGTAGATACTGGGAATTCGAAGAAGTCGGTGACCTCTGCCAAACGACGTCATGCGGCTGAAAATGGTTCACAGGAAATCATTGATAAGGGAATTGAGGGAAACCTGAGGGGGGGTCAGAAGAAGCAGCTGCCAAAGGATATCCTCTTTTTTATGCGGGATCAACAGAGCCAGACTCAACTTAAACAGGTATACCGCACGATCTAGCCTTAATCTAATTATGTGGATGTATAATTTAATTAGATTACGGTACAATTCAGAAATTTGGCACCACAACCATTACACCATTATAATAATAATAATGTGACGCTGAGGGAGTCTTTGACGACCCCTTTCCAGAAACAGCTTACATTTAAGGTGCCTCATCATCAAGCCTTGTAGTATATATACAGTGGAACCCTTCTACATATATTATAGCTATTCTGGACCTGCACCAGCTTAAAGTGTCCTGATTAATTAAAAGAGGTTTACTAATTTCAAGCCCTAGCTTGGATATACTTATAATCCTTGAGAACTTAATATTTAGTCTGGCCATAATTAATTGCAGGTGCTTGAAGGTATGCATGGTCGCTCGCGGCGCACTGTCGCCCTGGAGGTTCACGATGTCCCGTCCATCGCAGGGGGCGGGGCTAACATTGGGATCGACATTGTCGGCCTGAGTTCCACCGGAGTGTTTGTGGGTGGAGTTAGTAGGGGATCGTCTGCTGAGGGGTCAAAGGTCAAGACAGGAGATCAGATACTGGAGGTCAATGGAAGGAAAATTGGTGTGTCCTTGAAATTTGGACTGGTAAGCTAGGAGTTGATTATTGTCCTCTCTCTCCCTCTTTTTCTCTCTCTTTTTCTCTCTCTCTCTCTCTCTCTCTCTCTTCCACCCCCCCCCCCTCTCTTTCTCTCTCTTTCTCTCCCTCCCCCCCCCCTCTCTCTCTCCTGTCAGAGAACATGGCCAGCTTTGAGGTAGACATGTTACTCAGCGAAGCAGCCGTGGGAGAGAAGGTTCACCTCACTCTGCAGTACAATCCCTCAGGTACGCTAATTAAATATAACCATCTATTAGTAAATACTTCACATGATTATTATTACAGTTGCATAAGTGGACCAGTCATAATTAATTACTAGTATAATAATAGTTAATACAAGCACTAATTGCTACAATAAGTCCAGATTTTTGAAAGTACAAATTAATATTATTGCTATCTACAATAGTAATTAACATAGGATCATTTTATATACGTAGCATCATAAGCGCAGAGTAGCTAGCCTATAGGCTGCATAATTTAATTATTGCGTACATTACTACAAATATACGAAGGGAAAGGCAGGGGGGCTCACAATGGTAATAATCCCAACCATGTTGATAATTAAATTTTTTAATCCAATTAAGCACATCAAAGGGTCGTAGGAGAGGGGGGTAGGCATATGGAGGCAGCCATGCTACACCGCGTCACACGCTCGCCAACATGACCCTGTTAGTGCTGTAATTGCATTTCGCACTGTCCGAAAACACGATGGCTAGTTACCGTAGCAAATTGCACGTGTTCTGAATGTTTATTGGTCCGTAAAAAGTCGATAATGAAAGTCTAGACTGAATGGAATAATAATTATTACCATTATTGTGAAAGTCTTGTATGGTATAATTTTATGTTTTTGTATGAATCTATCTTCTATATTATAATAAAATTATATAGTCGAAAAATGACATGTATACATGTAACACTCGTACACAATCACATACCGTATTTATTCGAATACTAGCTGCGGCTACTATTAATTTCAGCCTTGCTGGAGTGCAGCTACTATTTGAGGGTGGCTACAAATCGGGCTGTGGCTTCTATTTGAATAAATACATATATGCACACTCACACACTCACACACACGTACACCTAATGGCTCTAAGGGTCGGTTGGTTACAGCAGGCAACTGATCTGTAGATCCCATTAATTGGCTGAAGTATCTAACTTGTTTACACTCGAGCATGCTGTAACAGTGTTGCTTAGTAACTTCTTGTATGTTGTTTCCTAAAGAACTAGATTTCTATGTAGAGGGATTCCAAGTAGCTTAGAACCCTTGTTTTTAACCAATCAAATCACAGTATTTGTGACAACTAGAGTCTAAGGGTCCATTGCAGCAGGCAACTGATCTGGCCAGCCTACATAGCTTAGACTACGCTATTATATTATATCATATTCTGTTAATGCAATTGTAAGTTATAATTATAGAATATTGAGGATATGGATAGTGTTGGAATAATATTATTATAGGTACCTGCTGCACCCTGACTATTAATTAAAAGTGTGTTGTCTGGTCTAGGGTAATATTATGTAATTATTGTAGTAACCCCTCTCCAGGTGTGGCTGTAATTATGACAATCATTAATAATTATCAGTAGAGCAGTTCCTTTATAATTAATTCTTCCAGCTACTACCTAAGTAGGTGTGTATCTACAGTGACACAATGGATCATGTCTCCTTCTTTATTAGTGTATTATATTATTTAATATATACACAGTAGTAGTGTGTGGGGTGTGCCAAATTGGCTGTTACAGGAGGCATGGTAATATTATTATTATTATGTAATTGGTGTATCTTGTGGGTACATGTAATTACATAGCAACAGGTACATGTACAGTGAGGGATGGTATTATGTAACACAATGCCCCACCCTTAGCCTACTGTCTCTGTTTTGGCAAAGTGATAGAGAGAGAGGGAGGGAGAGGGAGGGAGAAAGAGAGAGAGGGGAGGGAGAGAAGAAAGGAGAGTCTCAGAGCAAAAGAGAGAGACTAAAAATGAATTTTTGTGGTAGGATGCACACTATATTATGCCATGGTGCTCTTGGAGTGCAGCTGCTATTAATGATTTCTTCTCCCCCCCCCCCCCCCCCTCTCCTTTTCAAATTCAAGCAGACTGAAAGCAGTTATATAATATCATAATAGAGATGCCCCTGCAGTGCTGTGGAGAATTCTCCCTGTAGGTTATTCCCTCTAAGCCTTATATAAATAAATGTATTTTATAAGACTACCACTTCTAAGAAAAAGCCCCACTCCTTCCTCCCTCCCTCCCAGCCTAGCTGTAAGGCCTCTAAATGTCAGCAGCTGCAGGACAAAGGCATGCATCATTAGAGGTCTGGTTTTCACTGAATACCACACTAAGCTAGTTCTTAATATTGATAAGTGGCCTACATACATATATACATAATTGCAGCTGGCAGCTCTTAATATTTAATTTATTGTCGCATGCGTGACCTCATGGTTGTCTACAGGACCCTACACCCAATGCAGCGTGTCTTGGATTAAAAATAATTTGCATTAGTCTAAGAGAGTTTTTGGTACTGCTCTCTCTCTCTCTCTCTCTCTCTCTCTCTCTCTCTCTCTCTCTCTCTCTCTCTCTCTCTCTCTCTCTCTCTCTCTCTCTCTCTCTCTCTCTCTCTGCTTGACTAGCTTAATTCTTGTTCTGAATCCTTATAGGTCTCAAGCCATTCCAAGCTATGTACATGTATGCAAGGTAGTTGACTGAAAATCTATTTTTCTTAGCTGGAGCATAATAACATCATTGAGCAGCTGCCAGGAAGTATGGCTGACCTTAGCTTCCTTACCTTATAATGTCTTCTGGCATAGTGCATCAGGCTTACCAAGTGAGGCTGCAAGGCCCTCCAAGAACCATAGATAGTAGAATGGTAAACATAATATTATGTACTTACTTACACCTTCTACTATCTATGCAAGAATACACTGCTCTATAATGCCCTATATAGTAGCTGTGTAGTAGCTGTGTAGTAGCGCCGCATATTGAGCTAGCTGCAGCTGCTGCTCTTAATATTGCATTAATTTTTGTTGTCCTGGAGCCAATCACAAGTGACCTTTCAGTGTTGATTAAAATTTTAAAATTTGCATTAATTTCTGGTCAGTACTCTTATCTGGCTTCTGTTAGGGTAAGTGGACTGTGTAGATCTAGACCAATATTGGGTGTGCATCAGCCCATAAGGGGGTGCTCCAGGCCAGGGAAGCTATATAAGTATTATCAAAAAAATTAATGTCATTTTTAATTAGAAACAGCTGCTAGACCACAACCAGGTCAGGTGGATATTGAATTTTGGTTCCCTCAGCCTACAAGCAAGTACATGCACATGCATACAAGTACAAGTATGGTACATGTACATGTACATGTACAAGTACATGATACTTGTATGCATGTGAAAAATTACAAAATTAACAGTATAGTTGTCAAGATCCAAGTAAGAGGTTGACTTGGGTATAAATATGGGCATGAGTAATCTTATTATTAGTAATAATGCATGTGCATATACATTGCATGCCAACTGGACTGTGTATATTATTATAATAATATTATTATGTAACATTATTAGCGTTATTAAATTTGCATAATTATCATAATTATAATGTGCATGTGTATGTATAGCAACATTAGGGGCAAGATTTACAACTTTACAACCAGCTGTCAGGCCTGGAGGCGCCAGTGTGTGGTTGCCTGGGGGCATTTAGGCAGGCATGAGTTCTAGTGTGGGAGCTGGAGTGAAGTCTCAACAATGAGGATGGATTTGGACTTTTAATCCAAACTTGTTGAGGTTTCCTCCAGGTTAGTAGAGTAGCCATACTTCCTATTTTAAGATTAATTGGTACGCCCATATCCATGACTGTGCAGGTGGCTTTGCATGTCTTCTTTGTTTCAGGGGTGCTAGCTAGCTGCATGATCTCTGGGAAGGTATCCTTATTTCTCTTTCTCTCTCTCTCTCTCTCTCTCCCTCCCTAAATCTCCGCTATACATCCTTAAAAGCTGTGATATCTAAAAGTCACTACAAATCTCTGCTGCTAGACTGAACAACTTTTGATAATAATATTATTATTATTACAAGAGCACTCCAGTTATGTAGTCTGTGTCACGCATGCTGGAGATATTTCTATCAATGACTATCAAAAAGCTTTCAGACGGGAGCACGCTGGAACCTCCGATGAATTTGAAGTTAATGGGACGCCTAGCGACGCTGATATAGTAATGATATTATTAATTTCGTGGAAATTTTTGGAACCAGACGAATACCATGTTAAAAATTTGTTGTCGTAATTATTCAATCACTAATGATCCGACAAGGTTATGGTCCCCTGCCTTAATTTAGCATCATGTATATATCAATCATTACATCATGTCCATAGATAGCATTGTTGTTGTGTGTGTGTGCATGTGTGGAGAGAGAGAGGGAGAGAGAGGGAGAGTGAGAGAGAAAGGGGCGGGGAGAGAGAGGGAGAGAGGGAGGAGGGAGAGAGTATATTATGGTAATTAATGGCTCTGACTTCTATTTCATGATTATTGCACCATATATTTTTAAAATTTCTCTCATATATTATATACATGTGTACAGGTCTTGCTGAATATCATAGAATACAACGAAAAAGACACTGAAATTCAAACCACTTCAAGTACTACAGTAACAGTATGTTTTCAAACGGTACTTTTTATCACTCAGCTGTTACGTCAGCAGTTGATCACTGTGTGCTATTAATAGCACGGCAACCCGATCACTAATAATTATTAATAATTATTAACATGATAACGACCTACATGCTTAGTACATGCCCTGTGATTGATAATAACCAATTATGTCCGATGGTTGTAAATGTAATGGCAGCTGTGTTTACTTATTAATAATATTTCTCCCTCTCCCCGGCTGCCATGGCCGCGTGCGTTTAATCGTTTAATCGTTATGTTCTCAAATTACTCTGACAATATCTCGACTGTCACATAATTGTGCCAATCAGTAACTCGATCCATAGGTCTTAGTCTAGATCACCGGTAGCAACACGCTCGCTCGCTCGCTGGGTGGCTAGTACACACATACATGCAGCAGCTGCTCGATATTATAATTATTATATGAAGTTGTTACATGTTCCTGAATCAATTAGATGTACCTAGGGTGTAGCCTGATAAGTTAATAATTTCCTTTCTAATTTCCTCCTATACACTAAGCTTAAGGGGCACACACTCACACATACATGCACTCTTACATGACATATTATACTTGTAAGAGTGCATGTGTGTGTGAATAGGTCATGTAAGAGTGCATGTGTGTGTGAGAGGGGCTTGGTAGCTCAACTGGTAGAGCATCGCACCGGAAATGTGAGTTTGTGGGTTCGATCCCCACTGAAGTCCGGATATTTTCCTAGGAAAAAAAAAATCTTAGGGCTTGCATACAAGTGCTAGCTACAGCTTACGACATGTTGTGTATATCCCACCATGTTGTATATATCCACACAGACAGTATTCATAAATGGTCTCTAATTCTAGTCCCATAAACATTATAGCTCTGTCATCCGGCCTGCCCCTAGGCTAAGCTTGCAACCCTTGAATCTCTCTTGTTTATCGTATTTCCCCAAACTCCATCTCCACCCCCGTCCCCCCTCTCATAATTAGCAGTAGGGGAAGTTTCATCTCCCCCCCCCCCCCCCCCACCACTCATGGTATGTATGTGCCCCCCTCTCTTAATTAATAGCAAACAAGGGGGAAGCTTCATCCCCCCTCCCCCACTCATGGTATGGTATGTGCACCCCCTATCTTAAACAAGGGGGGGAGTTTCATCTCCCCCCTCATGGTATGTATGTGCACCCCCCTCTCTTAATTAATAGTAAACAAGTGGGGGGAGGTTTCATCATGCATGCACCCATAATATACCCTAGCTAACAGCAGCCAACAATGTTTGACAAATAACTACATGTAATGCATGCGTGCATTCATGTAGTAGCTTCTTCCCATCACACACGTACATACAGAAGTCATGCAACTTTTAAGACGTCCTAAATTATAATTATATAAGGCATTTCTGGTACAACATTCCGCCCCTGGTTCTCAAGGATTCGAATGCATGCATGCATGTATGTATCCGTTAATATTGATATGGTATGACATAATATATGCATGTATACATGTATACCTGTAAATTAAATAATTATAGTACATGCTGTGGCACCCTAGTGGCTTTGCAAATTAAGCTGGCCTGCAATACATGTCTAGTCTGAAGGTACATGTATACAAGCATTAAGCTTGAGTAACTAAAACCATACATTGCTACTGTTATTATGAAGTAATACAACACAAAAGTATGTTAATGAGACTATAGTACTTGCATAGTACTTGTATACGTAATATTGTACGTACGTATTATGTATATTATGTATCCATAACAATTATAATGTATACATGTAACATGCATGTATATACATGCATGTATACAACATGTGGCCATGGCACTGCATATGTATATGTATATGTACATGTGGAGCTAGTCTAGCCATGGCCAGCCAGCCCAGGCCAGGTGAGACTAGGCTGCATGGCACCACCTCTGTTGGCAATATTGGTCTCCAGTGTCTACACACAGAGAAGCTTTATCTGAATGGGCCATGGTCTGAGTTCACTCTCCCAAACTCAAAAATGATTTTCCCACAGGATACATGACCACCACTCACATAATTATATTATTATTATGATTATGTAAGTTAACTGCTTCTCAGGCACCAGGCCCAGGGATTTATTTAGAGGGTAAGGGGGGAGTACAGGGATCCCCCTCTGAGGTTGATTTCCCTTCTCTAGAATTTCTAAAATGTATATAGACTAAGATACTGGACCAAAAGTAAGATTTCCTTTCTGTTGTGCTTACCAAAACATGAGCTTTCCGACACATATTTGGTAGAGGATAGAGCAGAGTTTTTATAGAATAAATGTGTAGAAAATTTTGCCCTATTCTACACATTTCCTACATGCATGAAATTTGTCTAGCTAGCTAGCTAGAGAATTAAGTACTAAACTGTCTGATTCCCCCAACTCCTCCTCCTGAAGAACCAGTATTAATTTTGATAATTGAACATTCTCAAGGAGCTCCTGGGAGATTGGCTTATACAGTGCTTTACAGTAAACATTTGACAATGTGCAAAGAAGAAAAAGAACAGACCACCAAACCTATTAGCCTTGGTGTGGTTTGTTGTAGAGTTTACCTAAGTACAATTTGTGACTTTTTTTGCAAAACTGAATGTTCCTAGCTAGTGAGCTGAAATCCACAGTGCCCTAGCAGCTCAGATTTTGCAAAGTCAGTGCATTCCCAAATACTGTGTAGTACACCAGGCCACTACAACATGAGGCCTCAAATTAATTAAGAGCACTCACTTAAAAAAATTGAATTAAAATTTGGCCCACAAGTATCTATTGACAAATTCTCACTTAGTCTAGACTAAATATTATGGTTTTGTAAGGCAGGACTGTGCCATGGAGGCTGATTGGTCATGCACTTGGGGCCTCAGGATAAGGTCAAGGGTTCCAACTGCAATGAAATTAGGGCCTTTATAGGCATGCATATGCCCTATCAGGAGCTTATAAAAAATGCTTTATAAACTTTGTGCTTCCAGTGATTATGACAATATTACTTTCTTTTGAGTAATTCAATTTTTATGCTTCCTTTCTGCACACTCAGTCTAAGATTGGATCCTTGGCTGGTCCCCTCCCTTAAAAATGCATTTCTTTGACTGATTGGCACTTAGTCTATAGTGGGTACAGTACCTCCACATACAGCACAATAGCATGGTTATACAAACTTGGGCAATGGCCAATCAGATATGAGTTATTTGGCCAACCATAGATAGCTCAGTCAAGTCAGTATGTGTGTTGGAGCCCACACTCTGTGTACACAAGGCCCCCTCAGGCAAACTACCAGAGATGATGTGCCTTGATTACATCTACACATAATGGGCTCATATTGCTCACTCACTGACAGATAACTATTTTGTTGTATCTAGCACAGTTGGTAATGTAGGATTATGTAATCCTGCATACCTAATTGGATTGTGGCTAGAGTGTATGGCATGTACTCTAGGCGACTGCTCAACAACCAGTTCTATAAAACTCTTGAACACTACTCTACTGTACTTGGTTGCTTAGTAACTTACAACAAATAACAATGTTGTTATTATCTGTAACAATGACAATCATGCTCATAATCATACAAGTACAATGAGTCATGTACTACATCATTGTACATGTAGATGTATACAAGTACAATGAGTCATGTACATACTACATATACATCATACATCATTGTACATGTACAAGTACATGTACTTACATGATCCATACATGTGCAACCCTAGCTTGTGCTAGTGTGCAGGGCTAGGCTAGGCGGGCTGATCACTATCTCCCAATCTGTCTGGCAATTTGGGATTCAGTACTGGCCACCACTGACCTATATATAGTCAGGTAGGGTGGTAGCTACAACTTGCCTATTGTACAATGGCCCCTGAGAGTGATCCCACTGAATACACTGTGTTATCATGATAATATATGGCAATAGTGGCGGTATGCAGCCAAAAAAATTGATTTTTAAGAGCTGATCACACGCTCCTTCCTACACTTGCCATGCATGGTTAAGCCGGTTGCATACCACATGCACATGTACATGTACACTACCTGTGAGTCTTAATAATTATTTTGTCGTAAGCAAAAGGTCATTCTTAATGAACGCTCAGTGCCTACACTATAGCTACTTAGAAACCCTACAGGTTAGCTTGGACAACTGACTGCTGCTGGTTTCTTTGATGCTACTAGCTAGCTAAGTCTAAGTAGGTTCAGCTTCCTGGACAATTAGGCCATTTTTTGAAGCAGCTCAGTTTAGCTACCTACCTGAAATCACAACCATTCAATATAATAATATGAATTTTTAACTAGTCTCAGAGTTATAATTATTATTAAGACCAACTGCAGGTTGACTATACTATAGGCATAGTCCCATTCCCATGCGCCCAGGTTGGAATTGGAATGGGAACAATTAAGACTTAATAATCAGGAAACCTCCCTACACCCAGGGCCCCAGTGCACCCAGCTGCATCCTAGCTATTCCCAGCAGTTTTACAACAGAGCCGAGACGCGGTGCTACGGCTGTGTTTACCCTGCAGGAGGCACTGAATTTGGCACGGCACCACAGAGTAATCACGCACTGAGCCTGCATGGTGTGTATTATTATGAAATATTGACACATTATTCCCTGCCAACCTTGGACCAATTAGACCAAGTCACATAACATTAATAATAATATTATGAGAAGTTTACAACTATCAAACCTTAAAAAATACGATACTATTACAGCATTTCTATAGTATTCTCAATTTATTAATAGTGACACTACATATGCGCGTGTGTGTATGTATGTGTGTGTGTGTGTGTGTGTGTGTGTGTGTGTGTGTGTGTGTGTGTGTGTGTGTGTGTGATACACACATTAATTGGAATGCAACGCACACAGCTAGCAAAATCCATACCTCAAACATAATGCATCATAAATATACACATGTATATGCACATGCATGTGTGCATGCATGCGGTCTCCATGGCAACATTCGATACCATCTCAGGTTGCATCAATCGTTTTTAATGTTTCCTTTTTTGTTGAGCCACCGACACCGACCCTTGATAACCAGGAATGCACCTGATTGGTCAATCCCTACGCAGGAATGCGACCGACTGTTTGGTCAACAAACTACCCACAAACAAACATCAAAGGAATGACAGCTACGTAGTACGTAGTTCTTTTAACCAATGATCTTAAGCTTCTTACCTTTGCTCCAATATACAGGCTCCATGCATAAACACCGAGTACACAATAAGCATCTTATATAGCTTTGCTTAAGTTCCAAGATGTTACATTGTATAATATAATTTACTATTGAGCAACTGCATACATAATAATATTATAATGGTAATACTTAACATGTGGTAAAATGCAATTTTTGTTTTGTCCATAATTAGTTAAGCTTGTGGCGATGCTATTTATATATGCACGCCACTGGGGTGGCTCGCGTCTGATTGGTCATAAATGACGCCTTCTTTGATGAAAGATTTTTAAAAACTTCTAAGCTTTTGCTGATTACACTTGCTAGTTGTCCATGGCCAGAGAGTATAGCCACTGCATGGCTTAGAGTTCTGAGGGTTGAGTAGGACCAAAAATTAATAATATTGGCTTAGTTCAACTTAGCAAAATCACGATATTTGACTAGTATGCTGATCAGCTACATTGTATTATGAAGGTGACATGATCATGAAGTGAAGTTACTGAGATTAAATTCTTTTCCACAAGTATGGGTTGTTCCATTGTTGCTACAGGCCTGAGTCCAATAGTCTCTAGTACATAATGACCCTGTTCTCTAAGTGCTGTAAGATACAATTAGCACCAGTCAAAGAATAGCCGACTGAAAGTCGTCATAAAGTCTCGATCACCACAAAAATGGGCGTGGTTGTGGCTAGCATGTAGCATTACTAGCTGTCTAAAGGAAAATGAGTTAAGGCACCTCCCTTCCTTAGTCAATCACGGTCGACACTAAATACCGATCAGTACCATGATCCAAGGAACATTGTACATTGTACATACATACATGTACTGTAACATAGAGAAGTATACAAGATGTAACTACCCCTGAAATGAGGACACCTCCTTTAATCAGCTAGGACACTATGCATGGCCCCAGCTACTTACACAGAGAAGTGTACAAAGTACCCCTGAAATGAGGACACCTCCTTTTATTATTAATCAGGACACTCAGTATTCATGCATATGTAGGTGCGTAAACGTAGTGACTTTAGCCCAAATAGCTATAGTTACATGGAGTTAATTGATGCACGCCCATGCCCTTCCAAATAATATTTTTCCAAGATAATATACCGGGTACATACATACATACTTGATGAAGCCAGCTTCAATCTTACTAATAGAAAGTTAGCTACTCTTATCATGTAACTATGATAATAATTATGTAGATAGATACAACCTTGCATAAGGTGTGTGTAGTTTACAGGGTTCTGTGCCTCTTAGGAAGCCATGGGCCACTACAAGTGAAAATTAGCTGTTTCTGCTGTGGTTCCGTTGCAAACAGGATTAGTGGCATATCTTTCACCATATCAGGCAATCATGAGGGGGGGGGCACTTTTGTGATTTCCCCCTACCCCCTCGCCAGTCAGTGTAATTCAATCACAAGGGGGGGGGGGGAACAATTTTGTGTTTACCCCCTCATCCACATATTAAATAGCAACATACAAAATTGCATGTCCCGGGGACAGGGCTGTACATACATATATATATAATATACATTTATAATGCATACTAACTCTATATAATATTATAAAACCAAGAGTATATAATCTTGATAAAACTCAGCGAATGTTACTTATAATATCCATGACTACAGACTAGGTACAGGAGTTATGTAATGTTTCTCATGCAGTATAATGTCACTGCACATAGAGTTCGATGAGTTCAAGGGGAACATCATCATTCACTGGTGACTGATTAGTGCAGATCCTCAATTCAATGTCATCAGTTGTTGCATTGGTCAGGTTCTTTGTAAACCATGGAGGGTTGTTGAACTGACAGCATGTGCTGTTGGATGTACAGTTCTGACCATCCCAGAGAACATCATAGGGGTAGAGTATATACTGACCACTAAAGGGAGAGTTTAAGCCACTCTCACAAAAGAAATCATCTCCAACAAATGCAGGGACACGATCGCAATTATGTGTGTCACAAGGGCATCTAGCAGAAAGATAGCGTGTATCCACCTCTGTTGCTCCAACAGCAAATGTCCAAATATGCTGTCGGCTGCCAGCACCTCCATGAGTCAGACTTACACCATCAACATAGTAGCTACTGATTCCTCGAATATACTCAAGAAATCCACTAGTTGCTCCAAACTGGTATCCCCTTATTCTCCCACACACACGGCTGTATGGTAAACTTCCAACACTGAATGTGGTTGAAGAACATCCTCCCTGAGTTGTGTGTGATCGTCCACATGTCCTCTTGGAATATGATGTCAAGTTGAGTCCAGTAGGGCAGTTGTAGCTGGTGTCAGTCATGTTGATAAAAGCAACACGCCTCCATCCTGGTGTACCGTTGCAAGTGTGGATGTGGCCGGTTGTAGCTAAAATTGCAATTTGATTAATTTCATTTCTTGCTCTCTCTCTCTCCTCTGCTAAGGCACACTGCTGATCATCACCTCTGTCCAATACCTTAATATCCATCTCTCTTCCCTGACCACTGACTGATCCAGGTCTAGGAAGACAGAGAACTACAAGAGTCAAGTATGTTGCAAACAGGCTCATTTTAAATAAGCCCTTTTGATCAAAAATAGGCTCAATCCTGACTTATATGTAGTATATAATGTATTATAGCAAACGCTCGTCAATATGTTTATGTTTGCGATATGCTATGTGTGTTTATCCTAGTATGTGTAAAAAAAACCCATGCCTGCATTTTACCTTCACAACTACCAAATTATGGATACTTTACATTGCCAGAATGACAAAAAAACCCAAAAACTGTATACAATGTCGTAACAAGCTCTGATCTCACAACACATCGACCGAGCTAAGCATTAATTGATATACAAATTAAACTTGAGCTCAACGAGGGATCATAATAATAATTATCACAGTTACCAATGACATGAGAATAGAGAAGTTACGCCAGAGCTAGAGAGAGAGAGAGAGATCACTATAATAAAAAATATTATAGCTCCAAATTATAATAATTATTATAACTGACAAAATGTACACCATTGGTGCAAAACCCTCAGCGCTATGAGATTTATGGCACTATTAAAAGAAATAGTAGTGATGGAGTACAGCTAGTCTACATGTTGCAAATTTGTAAGCCAAAGAGTAACCACAAGAATGCACTAATACTGATTGCACAGTATTACATAATAGTACCACGTGCGTGCCAGATCATGGACAAAACTAAATCTGCTGCAGCAGATTTAGTTTTGTCCATAATTAGTTAAAGCTTGTAGCGTGGTGGTATTTATGCGCGCCGCTGGGGTGGCTCGCGTCTGATTGGTCATAAATGACGCCTTCTTTGATAACTTCTAAACTTTTGCTGACCATAGCACAGGTGCTAGTTGTCCATGGCCAGAGAGTGTAGCCACTGGTTTAGATCGGGTTCTAAGCATTGAGCAGGATCAAAACTTTTTGGCTTAATTCCACTTAGTAGAATCACGAGATTTTGACTATGCTGATCAGTTATTATGAAGGTGACATGATCATGAGGTGAAGTTACTGAGATTTCATTGTTGTGTACTGGTATACAGCCATTAATAACATCTACAGGCCTGAGTCCAATAGTCTCTAGTACATAATGACCTTGTTCTCTGAGTGCTGTAAGATACAATTAGCGCCAGTCAAAGAATAGCTGACTAAAAGTCGTCGTAAAGTCTCACCACAAAAATGGGCGTGGTTGCGGCTAGTGTGTACCATTACTAGCTGTCTAAAGGAAAATGAGTTAAGGCACCTCCCTTCCTTAGTCAATCACGGTCGACACTAAATACCGATCAGTACCATGATCCAAGGAAATTATACATACATACATGTACATAGAGAAGTGTACAAGATGTAACGTACTACCCCTGAAATGATCACCTCCTTTTTATCAGCTGGGACACTACGAATGGCCCCATGCAGCTACATACACAGAGAAGTGTACAAAACTAGCCCTGATCATGAAATGAGGATACCTCCTTTTATTTTAATCAGGACACTTATGTAGTATACATGCATACATGCGTAAACATAGTGACTTTAGTCCAAATAGCTAGTTACATGGAATTAATTGATACGAGCATACACACCCTTCCAAATATTCCAGGACTGAGTGGTACATATTTTTCCAAGATATCCCAGTTACATACATACATACTTGATGAAGCCAACTTCAATCTTACTAATAGAAAGTCAGCTACTCTTATCATGTAACCATATGATAATAATTATGTAGGTAGATACAACCTTGCATAAGGTGTGTGTAGTCTACTGGGTTCTGTACCTCTTATAATTAGGAAGCCATGGCCACTACAAGTGAAAATTAGCTGTTTTGCTGTGGTGGTTCCGTTGCAAACAGGATTAGTGGCATATCTTTCGTCATACCCGACAATCATAAGGGGGGCACTTTTGTGATTTCCTCCTCCCTCCCCCTTGCCAGTCTGTGTAATTCAATTATAAGGGAATAATTTTTGTGATTCCCCCCTAACCCACATGATCAAGAATCGCATAGAAACATACAAAGCTATAATAATTATTATTATTATAATATCCTGGCCATGGGGACAGGGCTGTACATACATACATTGATTCAAGAATTAAAGCTCGGTAAAAGCGGTAAACTAATGTCCATGACTACTCACTAGCTACAGGATTCATACAATGTTTTCAATTACAGTGTCACTGTACATAGAATTCAATGAGTTCAAGGGGAACATCGTCATATGATGGTACAAAATTAGTGCAGATCCTCAATTCAATGTCATCAGTTGTTGCATTGGTCAGATTCTTTGTAAACCATGGAGGGTTGTTGAGTTGACAGCATGTGCTGTTGGATGTACAGTTCTGACCATCCCAGAGACCATCATCGGGGAAGAGTATGTAATACGGAGGACTAAAGGCAGAGTTTAAGCCACTCTCACAAAAGAAATCATCTCCAACAAATGCAGGGGCACGATCGTAATTATGTGTGTCACAAGGGCATTGATCAAAAACAAGGCTTGTCTCCACCTCTGATACTCCAGCGGCAAATGTCCAAATATGCTGTCGGCTGCCAGTACCTCCATGAGTCAGACTTACACCATCAACATAGTAGCTATCAATTCCTTTAGTATAGTAATAAAAAGCAACAGTTGCTCCAAACTGGTATCCCCTTATCCTCCCACACACACGGCTGTATTGTAAACCTCCAACACTGAATGTGGTTGAAGAACATCCTCCCCGGGTTGTGTGTGATCGTCCACATGTCCTCTTGGAATATGATGTCAAGTTGAGTCCAGTAGGGCAGTTGTAGCTGGTGTCAGTCATGTTGATAAAAGCAACACGCCTCCATCCTGGTGTACCATTGCAAGTGTGGATGTGGCCAGTTGCAATTGCTAAAATTGTAGAATTAGCAATTTGATGAATTTCATTTCTTGTTCTCTCCCTTTCCTCCATTGGAGGACACTGCCAATCATCACCTTCTTCCAGCACCTTGGTATTTGTCTTTTGTCCCTGGCCACTGACTACGATGACTGATCCAGGTCCAGGAGAAAGACAGTTTAGAAGTACTAGTACCAAGTATGCTACAAACTGGCTCATTTTTTTCGATCAAAAAAATGGTCACTTATATGTAGTACTGTATAGCAAACAAGGTATTTGTGCCTATAAGCTGTGTGCTATGTGTGTATTAATTTTATTCCATCAGCCTTCACAACTCCCAAACATAATTTATCAATATCGTACTGAATTGCCAAATTATTATCAGATTCTATATTGGGGACCAAATAGTATGCATGTATTTGTCACTTTCCAGCTACAGAGTATACATAATATGAAATATTATAATGAATAACAAAAAACACGATTTAACAACTATCAAGCTTGATCTTTCCCAACACGATGAAGGAATTGAGACACAAACACATCTGATCCGATGCATACATAGACTCCATTATTAATAATATTATTATCATGAGAATAAAGAATTTATGTCAGAGAGAGAGGGGGGTTGAGAGGCCCACTATATACTGAGACTAAAATAATATGAATTTCATGCGTGTAGGATAGGGCAAAATTTTCTACACATTTCATATTAAACTTCTGCCTTATCCTCCGACAAACATGCATACTATACTGATGGGAAACATCTTGGTAAGCATGACATATTAATTAGTTTTGGTCCAGTGAGGAAGAGAGGGAGGGAGAGGGAGTCTACTGGGTTCTGTGCATGTTGGGAAGCCATGGCCACTACAAGTGAAAAATTAATTAGCTGTTTCTGTTCACAGTGGTTCCATTACAAACAGGATTAGTGGCATATCTTTCACCATATCGGGCAATCATGAAGGGGGTACTATTGTGATTTCCCCCCTCACTGATCAAATACGAGGGGGGCACTTATGTCATTTCCTCCATCCTAGCCTTCCCCCTTGCCAGTCTGTGTAAATCAATCATGAGGGGGGCACATCTGTGTTACCCCCTAGCCTCACCCACACGAATCAGCAACATACAAAGCTACACGTCCATGGGGACAGGGCTGTACATACATACATTGATACAAAGTAGTGCATACCAAATCTAAGATAATAATAATTAAAACTTGGCGAAAGCTACTTAATTATTATCCATAAGCACCAAGCACGTTACAAACCAGATCATTTTCAAACTTTTAATTTGATCAAAACCTGAAGCAATCTTGACTTATATGTATAGTAATGTATAGCAAATTAAACAAGGTGAAAATTTTCATGTATTCCAGCAATTGTTGGCCGAAATGTACATGTACATTCTGGTCATAATATTAGTATGTTTCATTTGCATTTTGTCAGCTTTAATAGGTAACTTTATGTTGAATATTGGGGTTGATAAGTGAAGAATAATTATTTGAATAACGATCAAATTTAAAGGAATATTTGGCCCAGGCCTAAGTAATGCATGTATATAGCAAACATGGTGTTTGTGACGATGATATAATTATTATTTCTTGAATGCATACAAAATCAGCTGCTGTGTAGCTGTGTTTGTGTGGTCAATTACCTTATCAGTGGATGCTATACTTTTCCGTTTGATACAGGTTAGATTCCAGGAATGATAATAGTTCTAAGCTACTTTAATATCAGTGTATGCACATGCATGCTACTGTGCTTGACTAAGCTATAAGACAGTACATGCACCAGCTAATTAATTTTAATGACTTCACAACTACCAAAATTAACTATAATACTCAAATGACTCGACTCTATAGGCTCCTGCCAGCTTCCAATGAATCATTGAACCAGATCCCTGTATGATACTTTTCAAAAACTTCCTGTCTTTGTGACAGGGCTGTACATACATACATAATAATATACTAGCTATGCTCTAAAACATATAAACTTCAGCTAAAGATGCTTAATATTGTATCCACTACAGCAATGTTCTCAGTATTATCTATTACAGTGTCACTGCACATAGAGTTCAATGAGTTCAAGGGGAACATCATCTTGTTCTGGTAGATAACTAGTGCAGATCCTCAATTCAATGTCATTAGTTGTGGCATTGGTCAGGTTCTTTGTAAACCATGGAGGGTTGTTGAGCTGACAGCATGTGCTGTTGGATGTACAGTTCTGACCATCCCAGAGAACATCATCGGGGAAGAGTATATCTTGATGACTCCAGGGAGAGTGTAAGCCACTCTCACAAAAGAAATCATCTCCAACAAATGCAGGGACACGATCGTAATCATGTGTGTCACAAGGACATCCAGCGGAAAGATAGCGTATAATATAATATTTATCCTCCTCTGTTAATCCAGCAGCAAATGTCCAAATATGCTGTCGGCTGCCAGCACCTCCATGAGTCAGACTTACGCCAGTAAGATAGTAGCTATCGATTCCTTGATTTCGATTAAAATAGCCCCAAAAAGCACCAGTTCCTGCAAACTGGTATCCCCTTATCCTCCCACACACGTGGCTATATGGTAAACCTCCAACATTGAATGTGGTTGAAGAACATCCTCCTATAGTTATGTGTGATCGTCCACATGTCCTCTTGGAATATGTTGTCAAGTTGAGTCCAGTAGGGCAGTTGTAGCTGGTGTCAGTCATATTGATAAAAGCAACACGCCTCCATCCTGGTGTACCATTGCAAGTGTGGATGTGGCCAGTTGTGGCTAAAATTGCAGAGTTAGCAATTTGATGAATTTCATTTCTTGCTCTCTCCCTTTCCTCCGCTGAAGCACACTGGCAATCACCACTTTCTTCCAGTACCTTGGTACTTGTCTTTTGTCCCTGGCCACTGATTACGATGATCGATCTAGGTCCAGGAGAAAGACAGTTTAGAAGTACTAGTACCAAGTACGCTACAAACTGGCTCATTTTTTTTTCAATCAAAAAATGGTCACTTATATATGTAGTACTGTATAGCAAACAAGGTATTTGTGCCTATAAATTGCATGTGTGCTAAGTGTGTATGTAGTGAAACATCAATCATCACAATTCCCAAACTTTAAAATTATTGTTATCGATATCGTACTGAACTGCCAAAATTTAATTATCGTCAGATTCTATATTGGGGACCTAATAGTATGCATGTATATTTGTCACTTTCCAGCTATAAAAACACGATTCAATAAATTTAACAACTATCAAGCTCGATCTCTCCCAAAAACACGATGAAGGAATTGAGACACAAAGACATCTGGTTCAGAGTCCATTATAATATTATCATGAGAATTATCAGAGAGAGAGGGGAGGGGGTGAGAGGCCCACTACTGAGACAAAAATATGGATTTCATGCATGTAAGGATAGGGCAAATTTTCTACACATTTCATATTAAAATTTCTGCCTTATCCTCTGACAAACATGCATACTACGCATACTGATGGGAAAGGTCATGTTTTGGTAAGCACAACATAATTAATTTTGGTCTAGTGAGGAAGAGAGGGAGGGAGAGGGAGTCTACTGGGTTCTGTGCCTATTGGGAAGCCAAGGTTGTTACAAGTGAAAATTAGCTGTTTCTGCTCACAGTGGTTCTGTTGCAAACAGGATTAGTGGCATATCTTTTGCCATATCGGGCAATCACGAAGGGGGCACTTTGTGATTTCCCCCTCACTGATCAAATACGAGGGGGGCACTAATTGTTTCATTCCCCCCATCCTTCCCCCTCACCAGTCTGTTTATATCAATCACGAGGGGGGCACATCTGTGTAACCCCCTCACCCACATAAATAGCAACATACAACATCCTGGTGGGGACAGGGCTGTACATACATACATTAAATTAATGTTAAAACTTGGCAAAAACTACTAAGTCTTAATTATCATCCATAAGCACCAAGCATGTTACAAACCAGCTCATTTTCAAATTTTTAAATTTGATCAAAACCTGAAGCAATCTTGACTAAGCTATTTGTATGTACATGCATGCTACTGTGCTTGAGACAGTACATGCACCAGCTAATTAATTTTGATGCTTTCACAACTACCAAATTATAACACTCAAATGACTCGACCCTATAGGCTCCTCCCAGCTTTCAATGAATCATTGAATCAGATCCCTGTACTATAATAATATTATAATTAAATATTTTTATATTAGCTTCTGAATCATGTCTTGCCATAGGGACAGGGCTGTATATATAATTATAATATACATATATACATGCATAGTACATACAATGCTGTATACTACCTACTACACATATCAAACCTCAGCTAAAGCTATTGATATCCATGACTATATACACACACTAGCTACAGGAGTACTGTAATATTCTCAGTATATATTCATCACATGTCACTGCACATAGAGTTCAATGAGTTCAAGGGGAACATCATCAGATATTGGTCCACTATTAGTGCAGATCCTCAATTCAATGTCATCAGTTGTTGCACTGGTCAGGTTCTTTGTAAACCATGGAGGGTTGTTGAGCTGACAGCATGTGCTATTGGATGTACAATTCAGACCATCCCAGAGAACATCATCAGGATAAAATATAAGCTGGTAACTCCAGGCAGAGTGTACGCCACTTTCACAAAAAAAATCATCTCCAACAAATACAGGGACACGATTGCGACTATATATGTCACAAGGGCATTGACTATCATAATGGCTTGTGCTCCCCTCTGTTAGTCCAGCAGCAAACGTCCAAATATGCTGTCGGCTGCCAGCACCTCCATGAGTCAGACTTATACCATCAACATAGTAGCTATCAATTCCTTGATTTCGATTATTATAGGCCGAAAAAGCACTAGTTGCTCCAAACTGGTATCCCCTTATCCTCCCACACACACGGCTGTATGGTAAACCTCCAACACTGAATGTGGTTGAAGAACATCCTCCCCGAGTTGTGTGTGATCGTCCACATGTCCTCTTGGAATATGATGTCAAGCTGAGTCCAGTAGGGCAGTTGTAGCTGGTGTCAGTCATGTTGATAAAAGCAACACGCCTCCATCCTGGTGTACCATTGCAAGTGTGGAGCTGGTGGCCAGTTGTGGCTAAAATTGCAGAGTTAGCAATTTGATGGATTTCATTTCTTGCTTTCTCCCTTTCCACCACCGAAGCACACTGTGCATCGCCACATACTTCCAATACCTTAATATCTGTCTTTTGTCCCTGGCCACTGATTACGATGATCGATCCAGGTCCAGGAGATAGACAGTTTAGAAGTACTAGTACCAAGTACGCTACAAACTGGCTCATTTTTTCGAGTCAATCAAAAATGGCCACTTATATGTAGTACTGTATAGCAAACAAGGTATACATTTGTGCCTATATATAAGCTGTGTGCTGTGTGTGTATTTATTCTAGTAGCTAGTGTATATAACATCAACCTTCACAACTCCCAAACATAACTTTAAAATTATGATTATTGATATCATACTGAACTATACCAAGTTATCATAATAGTATCAGATTCTATATTGGGGACCTAATAGTACGTATTTGTCCCTTTCCGGCTATAGAGTATATATACATAATATGAAATAATATTATTATAATGAATAATAAAAAAAAAAAACGATTCAATAAATTTAACAACTATCAAGCTTGATCTCTCCCAATACAATGAAGGAAAGATCATGTTTTGGTAAGCACATAATTAGTTTTGGTCCAGTGAGGAAGAGAGGGAGGGAGAGTGAGTCTACTGGGTTCTGTGCCTGTTGGGAAGCCATGGCCACTACCAGTGAAAATTTAGCTTTTTCTGCTGTGGTGGTTCCATTGCAAACAGGATTAGTGGCATATCTTTCACCATATCGGGCAATCATGATGGGGGCACTTTTGTGATTTCTCCCTTCCCCCTCACTAATCAGTGTAATTCCATTATAAAAGGGGGGCACTTATGTCATTTCCTCCATCCTTCCCCCTCACCAGTCTGTGTATATCAATCTTGAGGGGGGCACATCTGTATTACCCACTCGCTCACATGAATAGCAACATTTTTACAAAGCTATACATGTCCATGGGGACAGGGCTGTGCATACATACATTAATTGATACGTACTAACTCTAAGATAATAATAATTAAAACTTGGCGAAAGCTACTTAATTATCATCCATAAGCACCAAGCACGTTACAAACCAGCTCATTTTCAAATTTTTAATTTGATCAAACAATGCTGCACAACAGCTGCTTTTGTATGCATTCAATTAAGAAATATTTATATCATAGTCACAAGTTAACACCTTGTTTGCTATACATGCATTAATTACTAAGTCTATGCCTTTGTTATAAGTCAAGATTGCTTCAGGTTTTGATGCAGTCAATTACTTTTTTCAGTGTATGCTCTACTTTTTCCATTTCATACAGATTAGATTCTAGAGTAATAGCTAATAGTTGTAAGCTACTTTAATATCAGTGTATGCACATGCATGCTACTGTGCTTGACTAAGCTATAAGACAGTACATGCACCAGCTAATTAAATTTGATGCCTTCACAACTACCAAATTAAATGACTCAAATATAATATCGGGAAATCATAAGGGGGCACTTATGTGATTTCCCCCTCCCCCTCGCCAGTCTCTGTAATTCAATCATGAGGGGGGCACTTTTGTGTTTACCCCCTCACCCACAACATATACAAGGCTACATATGTATGTCCTAGGGACAGGGTTGTACATACATACATACATACATATACCTACCGTAAATCGTGAATATTTCGTTGTTAAAATATTTTCAGACAGACCGGCTTATGTGAAAATTAAAACGCGCGAAAATACATACGCAATATTAATGATAATATTGCGGTATAGGGTCGTTTGTCCGAAAATTATTTAATGTGAAAAATTATTGCACGAAATATTTTAGACAAGAAATATTTGTGATTTACGGTATTACATCACTACACATAGAGTTCAGTTTTATTTACTGGAAAATTAAATTTACTAATGTTCATGACTACACACTAGCTATAGGAGTCATCAAAGTCCTCGGTATTGTAGTCACTGCACATAGAGTTCAATGAGTTCAAGGGGAACATTGTCAGTATCTGGAAAGCCAGTAGCGCAGATCCTCAATTCAATGTCATTAGTTGTGGCACTGGTCAGGCTCTTTGTAAACCATGGAGGGTTGTTGAGCTGACAGCATGTGCTGTTGGATGTACAGTTCTGACCATCCCAGAGAACATCATCGAGGTAGAATACATACCGATAACGCCAGCGAGAGTGTAAGCCACTCTCACAAAAGAAATCATCTCCAATAAATGGAGGGACACTAGAAAAATTATGTGCATCACAAGGGCATTGATCGGAAACAAAGCCTGTGCCCACCTCTGTTATTCCAGCGGCAAATGTCCAAATATGCTGTCGGCTGCCAGCACCTCCATGAGTCAGACTTACACCATCAACATAGTAGCCATTAATTCCTTGATTCCGATTAGCATAGGCCCAAAAAGCACTACCTCCTCCAAACTGGTATCCCCTTATCCTCCCACACACACGGCTGTATGGTAAACCTCCAACACTGAATATGGTTGAAGAACATCCTCCCCAAGTTGTGTGTGATCGTCCACATGTCCTCTTGGAATATGATATCAAGTTGAGTCCAGTAGGGCAGTTGTAGCTGGTGTCAGTCATGTTGATAAAAGCAACATGCCTCCATCCTGGGGTACCATTGCAAGTATACATGGAGGGCATGGTTGTTGCAGAGGTTGTGGTTGAAGGCATGGTGGAAATCGAGTCTGTGGTGGTGGTGCCCAAAGTGGCTGTAGTTGACATGTCAGTGGTTGTAGTTGTGGAATCTGATGTAGCTATTTCAGTTGGCATGGTTGTTGCAGAGGTTGTTGTTGAAGGCATGGTGGAAGTCGAGTCTGTGGTGGTGGTGCTCAAAGTGGCTGTAGTTGACATGTCAGTGGTTGTAGTTGTGGAATCTGATGTAATTGTTTCAGTGGGCATGGTTGTTGCAGAAGTTGTGGTTGAAGGCATGGTGGAAGTCGAGTCTGCGGTGGTGGTGCTCAAAGTGGCTGTAGTTGACATGTCAGTGGTTGTAGTTGTGGAATCTGATGTAATTGTTTCAGTGGGCATGGTTGTTGCAGAAGTTGTGGTTGAAGGCATGGTGGAAGTCGAGTCTGCGGTGGTGGTGCTCAAAGTGGCTGTAGTTGACATGTCAGTGGTTGTAGTTGTGGAATCTGATGTAATCGTTTCAGTGGGCATGGTTGTTGCAGAGGTTGTGGTTGAAGGCATGGTGGAAGTCGAGTCTGCGGTGGTGGTGCTCAAAGTGGCTGTAGTTGACATGTCAGTGACTGTAGTAGTTTTAGTGGGAATGGTTGTCATAACGACCATGGCAGCAATTACAGAGTTAGCAATTTGATGGATTTCATTTCTTGCTCTTTCTCTACCTTCCACTGAAGCACACTGCTGATCATCACCTCTGTCCAGTACCTTAATATCTATCTTCTGTCCCTGGCCACTGATTACGATGGCTAATCCAGGTCCAGGTGAAAGACAGCTCAGAACTATAAACACCAAGCACATTATAAACCGGCTCATTTTTAAATTCTTTAATTTGATCAAAACCTGAAGCGATCTTGACTTATATATGCATATTATTATTATAGCAAATAAGGTGTTTGTGACTATGATATTTGTATAATTATTTCTTGAATGCATACAAAACCAGCTGCTGTGCAGAGTTGTTTGTGTAATTAATTTAGCTGTTTCTGCTCACAGTGGTTCCGTTGCAAACAGGATTAGTGGCATATCTTGCACTATTCCGGGTAATCACAAGGGGACACTTTTATGATTTCCCCCTCCTCCCCTTCCCCCTTGCCAGCCAGTGTAATTCGATCATGAGGGGGGCATTATGTGAAAGTTCCTCCATCCTTCCCCTCGATCACCAGTCTGTGTATATCAATCACGAGGGGGGGCACATCTGTGCTTATCCCCCTCACCCACATGAATAGCAATACAAAGCTACATATCCTGGGGACAGATCTAGAGCTTACATACATATTGGTACAAAATAATACATATCGTAAATTGCAGATATAATTTTCATGTAAAATAATTTTAGGATAAAATTAATGACCCTGTACCACAATATCGTTAATACTGCACATATATTTTTGTGTGATTATTTAAGCCAGGCTGTCCGAAAATATGTTAACAATGAAATATTCTTGATTTACGGTACTATTAAACTCTAAGATGTGTAAAACTCAGCAAAAAACTACTTAATATTATATCCTTCACTACACGCACTAGCTACAGAAGTACTGCAATGTTCTCTAATATCATTGCACATAGAGTTCGATGAGTTCAAGGGGAACATCATCTAATTCTGGTGGATAATCAGTGCAGATCCTCAATTCAATGTCATCAGTTGTGGCACTGGTCAGGTTCTTTGTAAACCATGGAGGGTTGTTGAGCTGACAGCATGTGCTGTTGGATGTACAGTTCTGACCATCCCAGAGAACATCATCGGGGAAGAGTATAAACTGAAAACTCCATGCAGGGAGAGTGAAAGCCACTCTCACAAAAATAATTGTTTCCAACAAATGCAGGGACACGATCGTAATCATGTACGTCACACGGGCATCTAGCCATATGATAGTATGTGTCTGGATGCACCTCTGTTAGTCCAGCGGCAAATGTCCAAATATGCTGTCGGCTGCCAGCACCTCCATGAGTCAGACTTACACCATCAACATAGTAGCCATCAATTCCTTGATTATGATTAATATAGCCCCAAAAAGCAGCAGTTGCTCCAAACTCGTATCCCCTTATCCTCCCACACACACGGCTGTATGGTAAACCTCCAACACTGAATGTGGTTGAAGAACACCCTCCCCAAGTTGTGTATGATCGTTCACATGTCCTCTTGGAATATGATGTCAAGTTGAGTCCAGTAGGGCAGTTGTAGTTGGTGTCAGTCATGTTGATAAAAGCAACACGCCTCCATCCTGGTGTACCATTGCAAGTGTGGATATGGCCAGTTGTGGCTAAAATTGCAGAGTTAGCAATTTGATGGATTTCATTTCTTGCTTTCTCCCTTTCTTCTCAGTATTAGAGCACATTCTCTGCCCTTCACTGAGGCACACTGCCCATCATCACTTTCTTCCAATACCTTGGTACTTGTCTTTTGTCCCTGGCCAATGGTTACGATGATCGATTCAGGTCCAGGAGATAGACAGCTCAGAACTACAAGAGTCAAGTACGTTCTCATTTTCAAAATTAATCCTTTCGATCAAATTCTGGCTCAATCTCACTTATTATAATATTTATGTGCATGTACAGTAAACAAGGTGTTTGTAGCTACCTTTGATATTATAACATATGTGTTTATTGCTATGTGCATGTAAAGAAACAGTCACACTGTTTATGAAACATTATATGAGTGATTGTCATGAGATTTTATCATGCACAGAGAGAGGTGGGTAAGAAGCCCACTACTGAGATATGAGAATATTATGGACTTCATGCATATAGGATTATATTATAGGATAGGGAAAAATGTTCTACATATAATATTTGCAAGAATTCTGCCCTATCCTCTGACAAACATGTGTGCATAGGAAAGATCATGCTTTGGTAAGCGTAACATAATTAGTTTTGATCCAGTGAGGAAGAGAGGGATCGAGGGAGAGGGAGTCTACTGGGTTCTGTGCCTGTTGGGAAGCCAAGGTCACTACAAGTGAAAATTAGCTGTTTCTGCTCACAGTGGTTCCATTGCAAACAGGATTAGTAGCATATCTTTTGCCATATCGGGCAATCACAAAGGGGGTACTATTGTGATTTCCCCCCTCACTGATCAAATACAAGGGGGCACTTATGTCATTTCCTCCATCCTTCCCCCTTACCAGTCTGTGTATATCAATCACGAGGGGGGCACATCTGTGTTACCCCCTAGCCTCACCCACATGAATAGCAACATACAAAGCTACACGTCCATGGGGACAGGGCTGTACATACATACATTGATACAAAGAGTAATGCGTACTAACTCTAAGATAATAAAACTTGGCGAAACCTACTTAATTATCATCCATATTGAAGCACCAAGCATATTACAAACCAGCTCATTTTCAAATTCTTAATTTGATCAAAACCTGAAGTAATCTTGACTTATTATGCATAGTAATTAATGCATGTATAGCAAACAAGATGTTTGTGACTATGATAATATTTTTTATCGTATATTGAACTTTGACCCGTAATACAAACATATGGGAAACGCGTGGGTGGAAACACGTTTGATAATTTCCCATATATATCAGTCGTGTTCGTCACGTGCAAAATCCGTATCAGTCGTGTTCGTCACATGATCGCCATACACAATGGTTGAATGTTGAGCGCCAGAGAAGAAAGTGAGTTGCTGCTATCAGTCATTTTTGTTGCCCGAGTTAGATAAATGAGCCACGGTGCCGCTGCTCTTACCTTACTTAGCTATACGCCTTAGTCTTCGGTGCCTGAAATGACAGTGGCCATCGCCAAAACTTAAAGCAGTCCCTTCTTAGCTTTGCCGCTCGAGCTACTAAAGCTCCAGTACAGAATAGGCTTCTTAAATATACGATAAATACCTTATTGCCATAGTAGAACGACGATACCTCGGAAATACCACTCGTTCATTGCCTTTTGCATTGTTACTCGTGCTTCGCACTCGTAACAATACGCGGCAATGAACTCGTGATATTTCCCGGTATCGTAGTTCTACTATGGCAATAAGTATATATTTTATCATTATTTCTTGAATGCATACAAAAGTAGCCGCTGTGTAGCATTGTTTGTGCAGTCAATTACCTTATCAGTGTATGCTGTACTTTTTCCGTTTGATACAGATTAGATTCTAGAATGATAATAGTTCTAAGCTACTTTAATATCAGTGAATGCACATGCATGCTACTGTGCTTGACTAAGCTATAAGACAGTACATGCACCAGCTAATTAATTTTGATGCCTTCACAACTACCAAATTATAATACTCAAATGACTCAACTATCCCAGCTTTCAATGAATCATTGAATCAGATCCCTGTATGATACTACATGTATTTCAAAAACTTCCTGTCTTTGTGACAGCTGGGCTGTACATATACTTACATAATATGATATGTCGTATGCTATATACTATGCTCTAAAATACATAAACCTCAGCTAAAGATATACACTTAATATATCCACTGGCTACAGCAATATTCTCAGTATTATCTATTACAGTGTCACTGCACATAGAGTTCAATGAGTTCAAGGGGAACATCTTCATATTGTGGTAGAAAAGCAGTGCAGATCCTCAATTCAATGTCATCAGTTGTTGCACTGGTCAGGGTCTTTGTAAACCATGGAGGGTTGTTGAACTGACAGCATGTGCTATTGGATGTACAGTTCTGACCATCCCAGAGAACATCATCGGGGAAAAATATAAACTGAAAACTCCAGGGAGAGTGAAAGCCACTCTCACAAAAATAATCGTCTCCAACAAATCCAGGGACATGATTGCCATTATGCATATGTATATCACAAGGACATCTTTCGGAAAGAAAGCCAGTACCCACCTCTGATACTCCAGCAGCAAATGTCCAAATATGCTGTCGGCTGCCAGCTCTTCCATGAGTCAGACTTACACCATCAACATAGTAGCTATCAATTCCTTGAGTATGGTAATAAAAAGCAACAGTTGCTCCAAACTGGTATCCCCTTATCCTCCCACACACACGGCTGTATGGTAAACCTCCAGCACTGAATGTGGTTGAAGAACATCCTCCAGTTATGTGTGATCGTCCACATGTCCTCTTGGAATATGATGTCAAGTTGAGTCCAGTAGGGCAGTTGTAGCTGGTGTCAGTCATGTTGATAAAAGCTACACACCTCCATCCTGGTGTACCATTGCAAGTGTGGATGTGGCCAGTTGCAATTGCTAGAATTGCGGAATTAGCAATTTGATGAATTTCATTTCTTGCTCTCTCCCTTTCCTCCATTGGAGGACACTGCCAGTCATCACCTCTTTCAAGCACCTTGGTATTTATCTTTTGTCCCTGGCCACTGATTACAATGACCGATCCCGGTCCAGGAGATAGACAGTTTAGAAGTACTAGTATCAAGTATGCTACAAACTGGCTCATTTTTTTTCGATCAAAAATGATCACCTACGTATATGTTAGTACTGTATAGCAACAACTGAAGGTATTTGTGCCTATAAGCATGACATTGTGTGCTATGTGTGTATTTATTCTAGTAGTGTAATATCAACCTTCACAATTACCAAACGTAACTTTAAAATAATGGTTATCGATATTGCACTGAACTGCCAAAATATTATCAGATTCTATGTTAAGGACCTAATAGTATGCATGTATTTGTCACTTTCCAGCTACAGAGTATACATAATATGAATTTTATTATAATAAACACGCGATTTAATAAATTTAACAACTATCAAGCTCATTGATCTCTCCCAATTATGACGCAAACACATCTGATCCAATGCATACATAGACTCCATTATTAATAATAATATTATCATGAAAATAAAGAATTTATGTCAGAGAGAGAGAGGGAGATGAGAGGCCCACTATACACAAAATGAAAATATGGATTTCATGCTCGTAGGATAGGGAAAAATTTTCTACATGTTTCTTATCTTACAAAATTCTGCCTTATCCTCTGACAAACATTCATGTATACTGATGGGAAAGGTCATGTTTTGGTAAGCATAAAATAATTAGTTTTGGTCCAGTGAGGAAGAGAGGGAGTCTACTGGGTTCGAATTCTGTGCCTGTTGGGAAGCCAAGGTCATTACAAGTGAAAATTAGCTGTTTCTGCTCGCGGTGGTTCCATTGAAAATGGGGGATTAGTGGCATATCTTTCACCATACTGGGCAATCACAGGAGGGGGGGGGGCATTTTTATGATTTCCCCCTTCCCCTTTGCCAGCCAGTGTAATTCAATCACGAAGGGGGTACTTATGTGAAAGTTCCTCCATCCTTCCCCCTCGCCAGTCTGTGTATATCAATCTTGAGGGGGGCACATCTGTGTTACCCCCTAGCCTCGCCACATGAATAGCAACATACAAAGCTACACGTCCAATGGCCATGGGGACAGGGCTGTACATACATACATAAAGTAATAATAATTAAAACTTGGCGAAAATTACTTAAGCATCAAGCATGTTACAAACCAGCTCATTTTTCAAATGCTTAATTTGATCAAAACCTGAAGCAATCTTGACTTATATGCATAGTAATGCATGTACAGCAACCAAGGTGTTTGTGACTATGATAATAATTATTTCTTGAATGCATACAAAAGCAGCTGCTGTGTAGCATTGTTTGTGTGGTCAATTACCTCATCAGTGTATGCTGTACTTTTTTCATTTGATACAGATTAGATTCTAGAATGATAATAGTTCTAAGCTACTTTAATATCAGTGAATGCACATGCATGCTACTGTGTTCGACTAAGCTATAAGACAGTACATGCACCAGCTAATTAATTTTGATGCCTTCACAACTACCACAATGTCATTATAATAATGATTCAACTCTATACGCTCCTCCCAGCTTCCAATGAATCATTGAATCAGATCCCTGTATGATACTATTTCAAAAACCTCCTGTCTTTGTGACAGGCCTAGGGCTGTACATACATACGTGCTTAATATATAATACAATGTTGTGTACTATAATGTTATATTATGCTCTAAAACTCGGCTAAGATAGCTACTTAATATATCCTCTGGCTACAGCAATGTTCTCAGTATTATCTATTACAGTGTCACTGCACATAGAATTCAATGAGTTCAAGGGGAACATCGACATATTGTGGTGTGCCTCTAGTGCAGATCCTCAATTCAATGTCATCAGTTGTAGCATTGGTCAGGTTCTTTGTAAACCATGGAGGGTTGTTGAGCTGACAGCATATGCTGTTGGATGTACAGTTCTGACCATCCCAGAGAACATCATCGGGGTAGAGTATGTACTGACCAATGCCGGTCCAGGGAGAGTGTAGCCACTCTCACAAAAGTAATTATCTCCAACAAATGCAGGGACACGATCGTAGTTATGCGTGTCACAAGGGCATCTATTGGAAAGAAAGTTTGTGTCCACCTCTGTTAGTCCAGTGGCAAATGTCCAAATATGCTGTTGGCTGCCAGCACCTCCATAAGTCAGACTTACACCATCAACATAGTAGCTATCAATTCCTTGAGTAGAACGATAAAATGCATCAGTTCCTCCAAACTGGTATCCCCTTATCCTCCCACACACACGGCTGTATGGTAAACCTCCAACACTGAATGTGGTAGAAGAACATCCTCCTATAGTTGTGTGTGATCGTCCACATGTCCTCTTGGAATATGATGTCAAGTTGAGTCCAGTAGGACAGTTGTAGCTGGTATCAGTCATGTTGATAAAAGCAACATGCCTCCATCCTGGTGTACCATTGCAGGTATACATGGAGGGCATGGTTGTTGCAGAGGTTGTGGTTGAAGGCATGGTGGAAGTTGAGTCTGCGGTAGTGGTGCTCAAAGTGGCTGTAGTTGACATGTCAGTGGTTATAGTTGTGGAATCGTATGTAATTGTTTCAATGGGCATGGTTGACAAGGCGACCGTGGCAGCAATTGCAGAGTTAGTAATTTGATGAATTTCATTTCTTGCTCTCTCCCTTTCCTCTGCAGAAGCACACTGCCCATCACGACATGCTTCCAGTATCTTAATGTTTGTCTTTTGTCCCTGGCCACTGATTACGATGATCAATCCAGGTCCAGGAGACAGATGGCTCAGAACTACAAGCACCAAGCACGTTACAAATTGGCTCATTTTCAAATTTTTAGTTGGATCAAAACCTGAAGCAATCTTGACTTATATGCATAAGTAATGCATATTATTATTATAGCAAGCAAGGTGTTTGTGACTACGATATTTATATAATTATTTTTTGAATACATACAAAACCAGCTGCTGTACAGCATTGTTTGTGTGGTCAATTATCTTATCGTATATATACTAATACTTGTTTCCGTTTGATACAGATTAGATTCTAGTCTAAGAATGATAATAGCTCTAAATAATATTGAATATTCAGTGTATGCATGTGCCATGCTACTGTGCTTGACTATGACAGTACACCAGCTAATTTAATACCCTACCTTCAAATTAATTTAATTGACAGGGCTGTATATACATACATAATATTATATACAATATCGTATACTAAATACTATGCTCTAAAACACGTTTATTAAACCTCAGCTATACGTATCCCACTTCCCCCTAGCCAGTCAGTGTAATTCAACCACAAGGGGGGGGGGGGAAGTATTTTTGTGTCCCCCCCCCCCTCACCCACATGAACAGCAACATACAAAGCTACGTACATGTCCTGGGGACAGGGCTGTATACATACATTGAATACGCACTATTAAACTCTAAAACTCAGCTAAAGCTACTGATATCCATGACTACAGACTATAGCTACATCGAGAGTTATGCATGCAACGTGCATTCTTAGAATTATCTATTATTATAGAATTATGTCACTGCACATAGAGTTCGATGAGTTCAAGGGGAACATCATCTACTCCTGGAGACTGATTAGAGCAGATCCTCAATTCAATTTCATCAGTTGTGGCACTGGTCAGGTTCTTTGTAAACCATGGAGGGTTGTTGAACTGACAGCATGTGCTGGTGGATATACAGTTCCGACCATCCCAGAGAACATCATTGGGGTAGAATGTATACTGACTACTCCAGAAAGAGTTTAAGCCACTCTCACAAAAGAAATCATTGCCAATAAAATTTAATGCAGGGACACGATCGTAATTATGTGTGTCACAAGGACATCTATTGGAAAGAAAACCTGTATCCATCTCTGATAGTCCAGCGGCAAATGTCCAAATATGCTGTCGGCTGCCAGCACCTCCATGAGTCAGACTTATACCATCAACATAGTAGCTATCAATTCCTTCGGTATAATGAAGAAAAGCAACAGTTGCTCCAAACTGGTATCCCCTTATCCTCCCACACACACGGCTGTATGGTAAACCTCCAACACTGAATGTGGTTGAAGAACATCCTCCAGTTATGTGTGATCGTCCACATGTCCTCTTGGAATATGATGTCAAGTTGAGTCCAGTAGGGCAGTTGTAGCTGGTGTCAGTCATGTTGATAAAAGCAACACGCCTCCATCCTGGTCCACTGCAGGTATACATGGAGGGCATGGTTGTTGCAGAGGTCGTGGTTGAAGGCATGGTGGAAGTCGAGTCTGCAGTGGTGGTGCTCAAAGTGGCTGTAGTTGACATGTCAGTGGTTGTAGTTGTGGAATCTGATGTAGTTATTTCAGTGGGAATGGTTGTCAAGGCGACCGTGGCAGCAATTACAGAGTTAGCAATCTGACGGATTTCATTTCTTGCTCTCTCCCTTTCCTCCATTGGAGGACACTGCCAGTCATCACCTCTTTCAAGCACCTTAGCATCAGTCGTTCGTCCCTGGCCACTGATTATGGTGATTGATCCAGGTCCAAGCGAAAGACAAAGAACTACAAGAATCAAGCACACTATAAAGTGATTCATTTTTATAATCCTTCCAATCAAAAATAGGCTCTTAACTATTATATATATATGCACAGCAAATTAACAAGCGAAGGTGTTTGTGTCACTAGCAGGCACGTGTATTTATTCTAGTATGTACAAAGAAATAGCTTTTTGATTACTCAACTTTCACAATTAACTACCAAATTATGACAGTGTCATTTTATTATATGGTTATCTAAAAATCCACCCATTTATAATAACAATACTGTCAGATTTAGATTCTATATTGGGGGTCTAATAGCATACACACTTAGAGAGAGAGAGAGAGAGAGAGAGAGAGAGAGAGAGAGAGAGAGAGAGAGAGAGAGAGAGAGAGAGAGAGAGAGAGAGAGAGAGAGAGAGAGAGAGAGAGAGAGAGAGAGAGAGAGAGAGAGAAAGCTTGAAGGGGGAGGGGGGATATTGGTGGTGGTGGAGCTACATCGTAGCTATAGGTCACACATGTAATAATTATAAAATTATATATAGCTCAGATCGTGATCACTTTTTATTATTACGGCTCAAAATTTAAGTGCTAATGCATGCACGCATACATGTATGTAGCTTGAACATAATTAGCATGTGCATGTTGTAGCTGCGCATGTACTATATTATGTAGTTTAATAATCATTTGCAGCTGTGAGGGCGTGAGATTGCTGTGTGTGTGGTATTTCCTGTCAGGAAGTTTACCACAGAGAATTCTTGGCTGACAGTTTGGCGCCACACTAGCTGTGGCGGCCGCACTCCCTCCACACACCGATCATCATGGCATATAATATTATCTCTCAGACTAGCAGTCGCACTACAGCAAGTATAGCAATTTTGTTGGACATGCACATGCACTCTGCTAAATGGTCATGTATCAAATTAAGCCAGTGGTCCATTTGGGGCAGGGTCAAAAGGTCAGGTCACCATTATGCAATTGGAGTGTAATCCTGTCTTTAGACTACACCAGAGTCCATGCAAGTCATTTAATTGTCAATATGGCTAAGTAAGGTTCAGTTAAGGGTCAACCAAGGTCGTTTACTAGAGGATATATGCCCCCTCCCCCCATAACAGGGGGTGCATGGGTGCTATAATTCGATACAACATTCAGGGAGGTGTTAAGCAGGGTCACTTTAATTGGGGGAGATGAGACCAGATAATTTGGACACCAGCATCTTATTAATCAATTCCAATGGGTGCACATGTAATTGATAGGGGCACAATTTAAGGGGATGAAGTTCATACAATAATATTATTATGATGATACAGATCATATTATATTGAATGCTCACTGGCATCAAATTGAGCTCAGACTATACATACATACATACATACGATATTGGTTGGAACTGGGGTCCTCATTATTATATATAATATATATACATCTGTAAAAGGGCCATTTATGCATTCAATATCTTAACTTATAATAGTTCCAGTACCTATACCTAGCTGCAATATATGTCACAGTACTCAAAGCATGCATGCAGGTATACTAGGTGGGCGTCTAATAATGATGATTGTAATTGATACGAGTATTTAAGGAGGGGGAGAGCTCACTTTAAAGTGCTCCAAATGAATGCATGTCTATATACAATGTCATAATGTACACTAGCTTGGACATAATCCCAGAGGCTTGGTGGTGGTATGTATACAATGCGTGGCAGCTTGTCGGAGCTATCTTAGTGTCTCCCATCCATCATCCGCTCAGCTGCTGGCCCATGGCTGAGCGGATAATAATATTATTATACTGTATGATAGTATAATTATTATGACATAATATAATATAATAGTACTGAGTGATTACACCACATGGGAATAGATATAGTGCCAGGCTATATATAGCAGATGATGGATAATTTGTATTAGGGGTGTACAGTGACAAGGGTTCAACTGTAATTGGACAAGCTACTAATGATACCCAACCACCTAACTTTTATTGATAATATTATACCCGAGGTCCCCTCCTAGCAGGCTGACTGCCTGGCTGCTCAGCTAAGTCAGCTTTTGAAAACAAGTCACCTTCGAAAACAACCTTACAATTGCTGCTGTATTTTATGATCTAGCAGTAAAATGATGCTCTGAGCTAGGCTCTCTACTAATTGATACTTTTTGCTGGGTAGGCCGCAAGTTACAGTATCATTAATTGATGTGGATGCCGGCTGCCTATGATTGATTCATTTGGTTTAATTAATGAATAAGAAATACTGCTCCATAAAGTACGTAAACTAGGAAGATGCATAGCCAGTGACAAAGAGAATTATTAAAAAAAAACATTGTCTTTTCTTACCACAGAATATTACATAGTACCACCTATAATATAGGCAGCAGCAATGAATACTATACATGTAGCCAACACAGTGATACTAATACCGTACCTATAATATTAAATAGCGGCATATAAAATAATTATTAATATGCACACATTGGGCTTGATGTTACGTAATAATAATTGTGTGTAATCACAAATGAGTCTCTTGTGACTGTCTAAGCCTGGCTAATGGTAGAATTTGGCAGTGAAGATAGCGGCTTAGAGTAGCCTTCACTACTGCCGCTGTGACGAAGAATTTAGACTCTTTGGTTATGTCATCATCACTTCATTACTGTACTGAAATTACCACCACACAGTCTGGCAAGGTGTTATAGGCTCCAAGATGGCTAGACATGTACATGATAATAATTATTATGTACTGTACATGTAGAATGTAATAAATGTATTTGAGACATGTCATCAGTGTACATGTACATGTACTAATATCATGTATACAAGTATTAGAGACATAATATCACCTGTATACATGTGCATGTACATGTATCATGTATACAAGTATTAGAGACATATCATCTGTATACATGTGCATGTACATGTACTAATATCATGTACATGTATACAAGTACTATAGGGACATGTCATCAGTATGTACATGTACAAGGTGATTACATAACACTGACCCCCTGCACATGTATGTAAACAGCTTACAATGTGATGTTCAATAATAATTATTAGCAGTCACTAGATGTGTAAGGTTACAGGGAGCTACAGCAAAACTGTGCCATCTCCATGGCAACGGGGCTCCCATTAGCATTAAAAATGCTTTTTCTTGGTGGCGGCCTAGTTATAATAATGCTATTCCTGTACACAAGTAGTACACATAAAGATTTGCATCCACAGCTAGATGGAAGTCCATATTTAGAATACCCTAAAGCGCTCTATAGTAGGGAATACCACAAAGCTACAGTACAGTATAATAATAGTATTTAGCACAGCTGGTGTGCATGGTTCAATAATTGAACCAGGCCATGCCATGCCATGTAACCCAGATTATGTCAATACTGTAGTGATAATGCTCAATTGCCCTGATTGTGGTCCAGCACACTACTGATAAGGATCTAGCCCTGCTATGCTGTGTACACACTCCAGCTCTGCACACAATGTGATATTGGGCAAGCTATGGTCTGAAAGCATGCAGGATATTAAACCATGTCCTCTCAGGGTGTTAGGACTGTCTGTAGCTATGTAGCTAGCTACCCCCTTTTGCATCCTTAGCCTTTCTAAACTGCACATGCAGTTGAAAAGAACAGACGAGGCGCTATCATCCCCAGCTAGCCAGATTGATGAGAAACTGGAATAGGTCTGTGTGTGTGTTAGGGGAGGGGTGGGGTTGGGGTGCTCCTAAAGATCGATATCTTTGTTAGTTTGTGCCTAGTAAAGATCGGGGAGCCTGGGTACGAGGCTAGAGAGTTTTAACGTTGAAAAGGGTAACTTTTTGGGGGGAGGGGGGGGTATTCTTATGAAGGTACTCAGGAAACGTAATCCGCATGTACTGTGCTAGCTGCGAGTACGTACGTACATACATATGGAGGAGTGAAATATTTTGAATTCAGCACATCTATCAAAATAATAGATCTTTTTTTCTTGACAGGTGAAATGATTAAAAAAATGTCAACATACTGTAACATAAAAAGAATATACATATACAACACAAAAAATGAGGGTTTCTTGATCGAAGGAAACTTGATAATATTCGCAATGAAGGTAATATGATTTTTCGGACCTGTTTGTATAATTAGAGCCAAGCCAGAGGATCGAGATACATACGTAGAAGGTAGAGAAAAGGTACAAGAGTAAGAAGTACACACCACTGATCTTCTCCTTAACTTCCAGAGAAAGCGAGAGAGAGAGAGAGTGAGAGACATCACAGAGAAACTGAGCCAACTTTGTTTATGCTGGATCTGCCATATGGAATCCATCGACTATCAGGTTAGCAACCCGACTTGATTGAGAGAAAAACACACCATACCAAGGCTGCTGCACAGTATGGCACACACAGAAGTTAACCTAGTTGAGAGTTTGGTCCGCTCCTGTGCCAAGATCTGAGGGCCTTCAGGTGCAATAGAAGCCGTATAGGTGACCAACATCAGTGACATTGGCAGACATTGGCATGTCACACACCAGAAACACCATATTCAGCAAAGCACAACAAAGCTTCACGCTCTCTCCAGTGATAGCTATATGTTCAATATTTTTACAGCCATGATAATATAAAATAGTAAGATAAGGTCACAGATGGTGGGAAGAAAAGTAGGGAGGGGGAGTAGAGGGAATAAAATCCAGTGAAATTGACTTCTGAGACACAATATTAAAATAGATTCCACATTTACACACACACACATAATATAATATATAATATAATACATAAGAACATATACCATGGGACGTATGATAGGGTTATAGAAAAGCAATGGATATCTGACAAATATGTACACACACACACACACACATGTACACGTACACACAGTGATCATACGGATGTCATGATACCACTTTCGCGTAATTTATCCGGAGTGGACGGTGCCAGAGGAGAAGTTCTTACTAGTCTTGGACTCGATCTTATACTTTTCGGACTACTTCTGATACTGCTCGAGCTACTGGCACTGTGCACTGGCGTGCTGGTGTGCCTCAACAGTTCTAGCATACTCTGGTGGTTCAAGTATGCTGTAGTGCCGCTGCTCATCCCTGACATATACGACGATCTTGTGCTATTCGAAAACCCCCTCCCCGATACGAGTCCACTTTCGGAGTTTTCCGAACCCTGATTTTCGCCAGACATTCGTCTCTGTTTTGTTGTGCACACGCCGAATAACAGGAAACATGACGAAAATGCGACAATCCCTATTACAACTCCTATCGCTATCAGACCGATAGTTAGCGGATTTAGCGTCGCTCCTTCCGACTCGCGATCACCACCGATGTTAGTCTCTTCTGCTCTACACTCCTCAGTCTGGACCGGTACAGTGCAAGTGGGGCCAGTGTGACATCGATTGCAGCGACAGGTTTCGACGCCGTCCAAGCAATCTCCCCCCTCACATTTCGTACAGTCGGTGATGATGCACTTATTGTCGTTCACACTCCAGTGCTGCAGCTCGGGGTTGGAGCAAGATGGAATGCACCTTGTGTCATGAGTGGCATTGCATTGGTCGAGTACCGCTTCATTTACTGCACTACAGTCCGTACATTGCATGCAACAGGAGGTGGTAGAGTTATAGAATTGGTTCTGTGAGCACGTACCATCAATCGGTTGACCGATGCAACGTTCTGCTTGAGCTTCGGATGAGCTAGCTGAACTGACAAGAAAGACAAGTAAAACTAGCAAGTAGTTTAGACAACAACACGGTCTACTTGCTGGATGGAGTTTTTGAACTGATCTCTTGGACAGAAGAACTTGTTGACTAACGAAAGCCATTATCATTAATTTTTACTCCTTCAAGAGATAGAGAGAGTTGCTTAGAAGTTGTCAGTGACTTTCACCAGTGGTTCTAATGGGAGTGACTTTTTTTACACAACAAAACGGCACACACCCAGTCCCTTGCGGTAAATTAGCACTCTCTGAACGGAGATAATTTAGTACGTCAATGTCTGCAGCTCAACCTTGCGAGTAATTTGATTCTACAAGCGTACACAATATTTTTTTTCTCTTTATTTATCACAAACTTTCTGAAACTCTTCACTGCTGTGGAGCACCGTATATTCAGTGGATATTTTTATCTTCTTTCTCTCTGTCGGTACTTTCAGTAGTTGTTGAAATTTAGCCAGGCGAAGAGTCAACTAATTAGCGTTCCCGCAAGAGCACGGTTCAGAGATGGCTACACTGATTACTTTACTTTGCATCACAGCGCTCTAGCCAGAGCTAGAGCGAACAATACTCTTTAGATGATAGTAGTAGTAGTAGTACGTTTCGGCACTAGCTCAGAAAAGAGCTGTTAGGGATCTGAGTCCACGATATATATCACCGTGGGAGGGGTGGAAAGCGCAACCTCTCGTGTTTCCGATGATCCGAGGATATCTCCCAGGCAGATTTTCTCGCGATCGTAGCGAGCGATTTCCCCTTTCTCCAACGTTGGATCTCGACGCTGTATGAGGCACTTCTTGCTTGCCTTTTCGAGCGATGATCTAGCGCTTAGTCACCGAGATACGGTTGGATTTCAACTGCGATCCGGAAACGGTGCTGGATTAATTTACCAATCAAGCCACCCAAGTGAATTCATGTCGCGAAAATACCCTGTGTAGGCTGCTCTGCTAAGTACAGCGTGTGACTAGGTCTGCACTTAATTCGATAGCCGCAAGATTGTCATTACACCGTGCGGCTTCGTTTGATCACTATGTTTGTGTGCAAACCCTATGGACGCCTGCCATGTCGGTTACGCGTAGTTATGTAATAGAATGCATGAAAATTCATTTTTAAGGCGAGAGCGAGTTCTAATTGAAGCGCACCAGCCTCGCCCGCGCAAATTTCTCGGAAAAGAAAAATGCCGCGTGCACAAATAGCATTATCGTAGAGCAGCGCGGAAATTAAAGTGTACGGTTTCTGTTGTCGCATACCTTTTGGGTGTGTATATCAACTCAATGCGACCGTATTACCGGCTACTTCAAAGAGCCAAAGATACCGCAAAACCCCACAATTCACACGCCAAGGAATTGATATTCAGCCTCAACTAGCCTGCTTTGCAAAATTTCAATTTCTGTGATCAGGTCCCCCACACAGCTTCTGCAGCTAAAATCATACCAGCCACACCTACATCAACAATGCAAGGAGAGCCACTCAAAATCATTTTTTGTTGATGCATGCATACAAGAGTAACAATTTTAAATTTTGATGCCCATGTATGCAAAAGTACGTACACGCAAGAAGGGCTGGCTACTGATTAGATAAGCTAATATTATAATATTATGGTGTATGGGTTCATTCAGAATTTTTGGGTACATGGCTAGCCCACGGCCAGCCAGCTGCGTACGGAATCATTTCACGCAGTAAACAAATCAGCCCCGGGCCTGTACATGTAGATGGTGCATACAAAGATTTCTGGCCCTTTCTCTCTCCCTCTCTCTCATACCTACCAACCATCTAGCTTTCTGCTTGATTTCAAGCAAAAATGGTACCCATCCCTCACAAGAATCACTAAATCCCTCATTTTTTGGTGAGAACCGGGCCCATATATGCTAATACATTTTGGAGAAGCTAGTAGCATTTTCAAGCAAAAATGCCCCGAATCAAGCACATTTTATAGCACAAGACTATCCGAAGGTTGGCAGGTATGCTCTCTGCAGCGCTACCTGTATGTAAGGGAGGAGAGAAGTGTGATGATGTTGAAGTCACAGCAGGTCTAGTCGGACTCTGTAGAAATTCCTCTAAAGCCATACTATCAATGCGTGAGTGATTGACATAATAATATGCATCACAACTGCATGGGTGGTGTTGGCAAACTGAGCTGTATAGGTCTTGCAGTTATCCAATTTCCTTTCGCTGCAGCCATAACTAGTGTGCATGCACAGGCATTAATATTCTTGCACCACTTAATACCAAGCTTAAGAATACTGTCACAACCAAGATCGAAGTATCATGCATGCATATAAATCTCCCACTAGCAGAATTTAGAAGGTATAATAAATTAAGTATTCCTTGAAGTATGTATATATAGCTAACTATATATTATAATAATATTATTATTATGCCCCATATATTAATATCAATGTTATGTATCCGTTCCATGCAATGCATGGCACACCTATGAAATTAATGTATTTTTGTAGACCAAAGTGCATGATATTGCACTGCAGGTATATAGTAGCATCTTAAACTTAAGGCCCATCAGCTTCTACAGTAATCAAATAGACAAGGACTGACTGGTATGCTGCTATTCCCTTATAAGCGAGACATTCCACTTAACCAGTTGCGTTGCCAGTTGACTCAGTCCCAGACCATTAGTTTGTGTAAATCAGATGCAAGCATGCGACTCTGATTTCATTAATCTTATGTAATATTATAGTGCATGGGCGTTGCTGAATTGACTGAATGTGTATAGACGTGGTATTAAATATTCTTTTTTTAAGCGGTGGCATGGAGCTAGTGCAGTGACCCACAGCATAATCCTTTCCACATCACTGGTCACGAAGTATACATTAAAAGCGTTTTTTTTTTTTAACGTAGCTACCATAAAAATTTGTACTGGCAGAATAAATACGTGCGCTTCATGTGCATAATTATAATAATATAGCCTTGTCGACGTCCCCAGGACCTCCAAGCTGACTAGGGCCTATATCTAGCTAGCTAGCTGCATGGGAATGAATCAGTGACGACGGACATTAATTAATTAATTACTAACTAGGCCAGCACTATAATTATTTGGAGTTTTACTGCCACTTTCCTGTAATCTGATTGATCAATAGGAAGTATAACTAAGTAGCTTAGTTACTTATGTAGGTTTTACTTAGTTACTTGTAAATTTTGGCCAATAGGATCCATGGTATTATGAGAGCTCCTAGGCAAATAGCTGTATACTACTATAGCAACAGTTGTAAAGTTCTAAATAACTTAGCTAAAGCTACAGTGGCCCTTAGTACACGCACTAATATTACAGTCTATACTAGGTAGTATAATCGAGACAATCGTTGACAAGATCGACATGTCAAGAGGATGTGAATTAAATTTTAAAGTTGTGAAGTTTACTATGATTTTCCTTTGATGACAGATGAGTGGATTCAGATGGTAAACTTTTCACCCATACAACTGATTTCTATAGATCGCAAACTGATACGATAGTCGTACAAGTGCAACAGCTACATTGTACCTATATGCGTATAAGGACTCATTAGAAGCACGAGTGTATACTGTGTATCAGTATAACAAGTCATTATGATGAGTTGATGGTGCTAAACCGTGGGAATTGTGTTGGTTCGAAGTTGGCATGCATGCATGCACGAACATGCAAGCATGTTTACGTGCATATTACATGTATGTAGCATGTAGAGTACATGTGTTTTTGTGTTCTCTCTGTCGAGCCAGTGTTTTGGAACAAGTCGTTAGTTAGCCGCACTGTCCGAGCTCTTTGAGACGTCTCAAGGTGTGAATACTTTATGAGGAGAAGATCAGACTCATTAAGAATAATATTATGTGCATCGTTGTCACTGCACTAGCTGTGTTAATATTACTAGCTACTGTCATAATTAACAAAAAATTAGTGCATACGCTATAATATATTATTATTATAGCAGTGCATGGCTATAGCTTCAAGTTAGGATCCCATTCCCTATTATAGAGATCGATTGTACATAATTATTATACATAGTCTAGCCCATTTCTAATATTATTATTGTTATTGCTCTAGACTGTTGTGCTCCAAACATTCTAAAATCCGAGACACACATCTTCGGGCCAGAGGTGCGGCAAATCATTAATAATTTGATTCAAATTCCACCATATTATATCCATCGCACAGAGAGAGAGAGAGAGAGAGAGAGAGAGAGGGAGAGGGTTGGGGGGGGGGGGGAGGAAGTTTCTGTCATTGTCTAGTAATTTCAAATCATCACCAGCGACAAATTTCCTGCAACTGATTTTCTACGAGCATCTCGGCACCAGATCGAACGTAAACGGTTCAGTGGTGATACGATTTGTCGTTGAAATTTGTTCGCGAGCAGCAAAGACCAGCTGTCTATTAATAGAACAAAGCCACCACCACATGTTATGACGGACATGATCATTCGTAATAATAATAATATACAATACATGGGGAGGATGAAAGATTTGGTGATTAAGATTCGTGACGCTACGGTTATATAACATCCAATGATCCCCAGCCATGCCATGCAGTACATATATATCTGTACACTGTGTGCCATACATCAATAACATTATTATAATAATATATTATACACCTTCTAGTCTTTAAAGCAGCCACCTTCATCTAACACCGCCACTAGCTGATTTTTGGCCCATAGGTGACCTCAGTTAGGTATGTGAAATCGTAAGCCTATAATTCCTTTTGAAACCTTTCAACTCACTTCTAAAGTCTAATAAACAGCACGTAATGATACGTACACCATGCATGCACGCGTGCACCACTGATTGAATGATGGTTGCATGGATGGGTCGTGGTCAACTATGCAGTAAGAAAGGAGCTTTAAGTTTAGTATTAGTTGCCACAATATACGCTGTTTTAATAATTAAAACCCGAGCCAAGTGTCTGCTGCCGCTGAAACTCAATACATAAATTGATTTCAACACACGCATGCCAAACTTTGAACGATCAAACTGTAACCATATCAAGGTATAAGAATCATTAGAAAGCGTGCAAATAATAATACAGTTAGATACAAGGTATGCACATCAAGATAAGAAATATTATTGCATATTATACACTTAGTTGTATATACCATGCCCACGAGGGCTGTATGGGATTTATTGCCCGAGCCCGAGGGCAAAGCTTAAGTGGCCGGGCAATACTCGTATTGCCCTAACGACATCCTGGGTGATATGAGTATTGCCCTCGTCTTGGTCAACTTTGCGGCGTATAGCGGAAGTGCACGGCACTTTGATCCACCCACGCAGTTGTAGGCTTTAAGATAATTATTATTAGTTTGCCAGCCATTGAACTTCTATACATTAATTTTAGTCTGACATGCAATGTTATATAAGAGATGGTCTAGATTACGTAATACATCTCCTTAGCAACAGTAAATGTACGCAATAATTATGTATACATCTGCACAAGAAAGTACATGGAGATACTATGACATGAAAGTATATTATGGTTTAAGATATTTGACTAAAGAATTTGACAGCGCTATAAAAGTTAGTTATAATAATACTGTGAACATGATCTGGTGACACTGAAACCCTATCAACTAGCTACTGCATATCAACCACGGCTTGTTGGACGCGAAAACTTTGAAGTTCAAGACACGAAAAAACAAGCAGTCGTCCTTAAGGTACATGACCTGCCCCCCGGCATTTCCCACACCTCCGGGACTTGTAGGTCCCACCGCTACCGGCCCGGACCCAGGTCCGATCCCCTCTGACCCCTGGCGGCCCCCCTGGGGCTGGGGGGAGTACAAAGTGGAAGTGGGAGGCGGAGTCACGAGGTGATCATGTGACACGAGCCGATTGAAGCCCCACCCTTGGGCACTCCTCTCCCCCGACCCCTGACCTTTCACGACTCGACTATTGTACTCGTTTGCGACTTGAAAATCAAATGGTACCGTCCGCGTGATGTGGTCGCAGTCGGCAGCCTGGTTCAAGAGTTCAAAGGTCACCTGGCCACGAAACGGCCACTCTAATAGGTCGTCATTTTCTCCTCTCATTCGGTAGACGTAGACGGAGAGATGCGTCCCCTCTCCGTCTCCGTTCCCCGAGGGCATTACTCCGAGACAGAACTTGTAGCCATTAGTGGCGTTGGAGAAGAAGGGGCTACTGTACCACCATTTCTTGCTCGATTTCAGGCCAGAGTAGTCCTTCATCTTGAAGGTGGCCACGGGTCGTTGTAGGATTCTCACCACCTCCATGGCTAGGTGAAGGTGGTGCTCTAGACGCTGAGCGCGGTGGAGGGCCACATCTTTGCGCTTCATTTTTTCCTTGCACCCAACGTCACTGTATTCACAGGGGACAACCTGAAGATGAGGATGAGAGAGAGGGAGAGGGAGAGAGTGAGAGAGAGAGAGAGAGAGAGAGAGAGAGAGAGAGAGAGAGAGAGAGAGAGAGAGAGAGAGGGGGGGAGAAAGAGAGGGAGAGAGAGAGAGAGAGGGAGAGGGAGAGAGAGAGAGAGAGGGAGAGAGAGAGAGAGAGAGAGAGAGAGAGAGAGAGAGTGAGACAGAGAGAGAGAGAGAGAAAGAGAGGGAGAGAGAGACTATTATTGCACATCTAATTTTGGGTGTGTGTGTGTAAACATGTAAAATGTGTTTTAATTTATATACCACCACATGTACATGTACTTTGACCCCATACCATTATGACGCACGCATGTATGGTATGCGCAGGTGTAGCGCGGCGTAACGCGATTAGACCGACGAGATTTAATGCATCCAAATGGGTTAATTAAGAAGCACATTCACACGTTAATAGGCCTTTGAAATCCACATGTAGCGGTAACAGTAATACTATTATCGCTAATACATTCACACTCACATCTATACATTAACCACTAGGCATCGATTGTATAATATACATCACTCTTACACACACATATGCATTACAGTGATGTGGCACCCCCTCCCCCCTTCCCCCTTCCCCCCCCCCCCACACACACATACGCATCACAGTGATGTGCGTGGCACCCCCTAGCTCTCCCTTCCCCCCCTCACACACACATCACAGTGATGTGGCATCCCCTTCCCCCTTCCCCCCTCCCCCACTACACTAACATCACAGTGATGTGCGTGGCACCCCCTAGCTCTCCCTTCCCCCCTCACACACACATCACAGTGATGTGGCCCCCCTTCCCCCTTCCCCCCCTACACTCAGACTGCATAGCATAAGCTTAGAATGTCTCAATATGCTCTAGTATACGTGACGTGTATCAGCGCAGCTAGCGTAGAACAATATACGATATTACGTGCATCAGATCTAGACGTGATGGTCGACATCTGCGTACGTATTTTCGTTCATTAGATGAGAGAAAGTTATGAAATAGTTTGTAAACTCACCTGGCTACGACCTACACCAACACATTTGGCACGGACCCCGCATACCATACCAAGGGCGCCACCAAGTAAAAATTACCAAACGGTATACAGTATAGTATAGTACGATTATGTAGGATTAGTAAGTAGCCTTGTCACCTCGGTTAACAACAGCTGACGGCTGTGCACAACCTTTCACCTTTTGGCCCGTTGTACATAGTCACCTGTTAATCGTTAACCGAGGTGATAGGGCTACTTACTAATCCTATATTATAATCGTTATGACGTACATGTACTATGGAACCCCTCAGAAGAGCACTTCGAGCAATTAAGGGGAATGGTATTAATACAGTAGTAGTGGAGCTAACATCCTAGTAGCAAATTGTCTAGATCACCTGGTGCAGAGAAACACACGCTATAAACAGCTCCAGATAGCTAAATCTATTAATGTAAAAGACGTACATGTAGGTATGCGTGAGATTCATAAGACAGCTGTATTTGGCCAAAAACTTTCACTGGACAAAATTGCATGACATTGTACTAGCTGCATTGCATGCATGCATGTCCATCATACATCAATAATATAATTATGAAATAGTTCACGGGATTATCATTTTAGGATACTATAGCTATAATTAGATTTGTCTCAATATCATTCTTTCAACTGCATTAAATTTCATTTTTTTTTCTTTCTGTATAGTAATAGTATTGTTAATTACCTGATTAGGGCAGACTTTACAGTGGTTTGCCTCCAGGCGTCTGGTGATCGGCACGAAGCCACACCCATTCGGGCACGGGACCACGCCCTCGGGGCACTGCTGCTTGTGCTCAGTGGTGATGTAATGATGGGTACCGGACTTGCCGCAGTCGGGACAGGAGAAGTGGCGGAGAGGACACGCCCCCTTCAGGTGGGTCTCAAGGTTGCCACGGGATACGACCATCGAGCATCTGAGGAGTAAAAAAAAAATTTTTAAGGTTGAAATTGCAACAAAAATAGAGAATTAAACTTAATTCCACATCAACAGCAGGTTGGAATACTAAAAATAGCACAGTATAGGTAATTACAGTATTAAAAATAGTATTCTGATGTTAATAATAATTATTATTAAACAGGAAAGGTGTGTTATGATTACTGTATTTCTAGTTTGTAATTCAAGTAATTGATGCACACGCTAAAATTAATTAGCTGTAGGTTTGCATGGCATAATTATTACTCATAATTGATTTTTAAAGGTTGCCAAACAATTTCATAAGTATGACGACATCATCATTACATCACTTTACTAAATCTGTATGTACATAATTACAGACAAATTGATACAAAACCACCCATTTTTGCTGCATGCAAATGTTATAGTATATCACCATAGCAACATACCCATGCAGGTATAATAATCTATACCATAGTTAATTGAATACAATGTATGATCCGATTTAACGTAAGAAATTCTCATAAAGTATACATATGGAGTGATTGACGACCTTTACCAGAAAAGCGCGCGTTTTTCAAAATAGCCTTTTTTTCCATATGTAGTATTAGATTAAGTACGGTATTTAATAATAATGCTGGACCAACCTGTTAGGGCACTGAACTTTGGAATGAGGACACTCGGACAGGTGGTGGTTGAGGTTCAACAGCTCTCCCTCCCACTCGCAGCCGAGCTCCAAATTCGCACACTTTACCTTCAGACACTTGATATTCCGACTCCCACGCTTGTCGTGAAAAGTATTCGCCCTTCTCCGACAGTTTGGGCAATTGAACTTTCTATTTCCTGTTAGCTCTTCGTGCTTGCGTCGATAGTCGTCTATGCATCGCTTGCAGTAGACACGCCCACAGCACGTTGATTGGTAGGGGTGTTGCGCGACGAGGGTGCAGATTTGACACACTAGTTCGTCCGGGGGGTCCTCGATGAAATTGCAGTCGTATCCCCCTGAGTTTGGACGGACACGGGCCGGAGAATTTTGAGTAGTAGTGCTGTTTCGATCGTTATTGAGTTGGGTAAGTTGAATCACAGTCGTGTTTGACATTACTTCCGACAATTTTCGCTGAATATTAATCTTGCTGCTGTTGTATTGAGGTTTTCTCTGCTAACTTAACTTCTTTCAACTCTTCATAAATTAAATTAAGCAACTATATTATACTACGCAGGCTAGTTAGCTAATTAGAGGTACTGAAAGTTAGGTTAGTTGGACATTATTTCCGATAAAACAATTTTCGCTGAACGTTAATCAATTTTTGCTGTCCTTTTGCTGTTATTCTCTTTTCAGTTCTTCATAAAATTACCACTACATAAGCTAGTTAGCGGTTAGAGATACTGTAAGTGGCAATTACAACATGTACTACTGAGATAGCTAGCAACAGAATGATAGCACGTGGTGAATTCGAATCAGACATCAGTCCTAGACTTTCAGCTAGCTAGAAGCTAGCTCCTAACCAACACTTCGAGATTATTCTTCTGAAGGAGCATGCATGCATTGAGGACTATTATAGTCAGCTAGTGCCTCAGTGCATGATGATGGATGGAGAGTCATCAATAATGCTATATCTCTACAATAGGCTTGAATTGGCAAATGACAATGGAGTGGTTTTCATGCAAGAGTGCACCCCACAATGGAGGCCATAATAATTATAAGCAATTTTGGTGCCTTGAAAGAGTTCACAGTAAAAAGATGAATATCTAGTACTACAATAGCTATATAGAATTATAACATTTTGTACCTTGAAACATACATGCAGTGAAAGATTTACGTATTTGTACTTTAGCTACATGTACCATGAATGGTCTACAGAAACAATGGGCCATGTTGTAGGCTGCCTCAGGGCTGAAAGAAAGGCACCATTAGTCGTGAATCGTAGTACGTAAGTAAAATGCCCTGCAGCAGCTTCAAGAGCTAGTATTGATTGATATCGTTGCACGTGATGTAGCAGTACTGCATACTGTATGTGGTTATCGTGTGCATTACGGTAGTTATGCCACTAAAGATTAGCGTATACCAGCCAAAAAAAAACTTAAATTTAAAGATCTCTCTCACTGCACGCAGTAAAACTATTGATAATCCTCAAAAAGAAAGTGAAAGTGATCACACAACGAATGGCACACATGACTATTATTATTATTCAACGTAAAGATGGGCTAAAACCTGTAGGCATGATTCTACTATAATATACAACGAAAAATTTTCAAGTTTTCAGACGGTCATTTTTAAAGATTAAAATAAATAATAAATATCACTCTGATCAGTTTCAGTCACAAGCTTAAAACACTCACTGTATAATTATATATAGCTGTGCATAAAAAAATAATTTACTGCACCATGTATACATGAACTGCAATTAAAAATAAACCATTGAAATTAATTTTGATCCTACAACAGTACTTTGTGATGGATGATACTAGAGGACTTTGGGCTTGGTACTGTTCAGAATATCTGGAGTAGAAATTGGGGGATATGTAGACTGAGATCAGATGGATCAGGTTTGAAATCAGTGTAGTTAATTCGCTTACAAGATTTTTATAATAATATTGTAACTATGAAACGATTACCACATCCCATTGTATAATATGGTAAAGGGTCACTAAGTATGTAAGTAGCATACTTAAGTTATGCAATGTTACGTAATATTGTCAAATGCTTTAAAGTGGCATAACTTGAACATGAAAACACGTGACAAACTTTAAAATATTTATCGAACCATTTTCCATATTCACCTATGTCTGTGCCAAATTTCATGATTCGATACCCTTACTGTTTCAGAAAAGTAAATTGCTACTAGGGATGCAATAACTATACTATAGGGATGTACCAATAATATTATTATAGTTAGATGACGTACCTTCCATGAGGACATACCAAGGCAGCTGGATGTAGGTGAGGTAGGCGAACATCAAATCACCACTTCCCTCTTCTTTGCTGGAAAATAGAGAAAAAAGTTATATTATACTATCTGTAATTTTGGAGGGTGTGGTCTGGGAGGAGTTTGTGACTAGTGCTCCTCTATAATATATCCCCACAAATCATAGAAGTTTATACCAAGGGTCCCTACTTGCTAAACACATGCATATTATAATTATGGGAAAATAAAAAATTTGCGCATAAACTAAAAATTTCAATTTGATGCTTACTACTTTCTTGAGCCTTTGGTGAATGTAAGAAAGAGGTCCTTCATGCTATCTGTAAGGTTCAAAGTACAAAATAAAGATGATGATAGCCATCATAATAATAATTATGGTATTTAATTTTCATTCACCTCTGGGCTTGTCTTTTGTTGAATGTTGCAAACTACTCGACGATGATTTATTGTGCTTCTCCGATGTTCTCGAGTGGCCACGCCCCTCCTTAAAGACCACACCCCTTTTCTTGTAATCAGGTACATCCGAGTGGCTGTACATTGAGCGGGCGATGTATTCATCATCTCTGCCGCCATCACTGATCAAACCTGTTTCACTGGAGCAACTACCTCGACTGATTGGACTGGTGGGTGATAAAGGAGTAGTGTGGTCTCTCTCCATTTCCCCTCGAGATGATGATGCCCCCGAACTCTGTCCAAGAAAGGCCTGTCTCAATTTTGGGCTGTACTTGCCCCCTTGCACGGATCCCCCCTGACTGCTAGTTCCCCCCACACCAATACTTAAGGAATTGGTTGCTTGGCTATTATCGCTAGAACTCAAAGTCGGCTCCGATGTCGATGGTTGAAACACACTGAAATGGGAATCCAAATCATTGGAATGGGAATCAAGTTCTTGGGAATGGGATTCCCCACTGTAGGTGAACACTCCAGGCTGCTCTACGTAGGAAGAGTCTCGTCGTATGACGGCCATTTCTGCATATCCCTTTAGCTTAGGCCCTCTCATTTGAACAAAGTGGTAGGAGTGTTGCGCGTTGTACACCTTACTGCTCTTCGACCTTAGCGACAGCTGCTTCTTCAACTTTGAACTCAGCGAGACCTGCAGTAGCACATAATTACACGGAGATGACAAGATTCCAGAGGCGGTTTAGAAAAGGACGTCTCATTAATTTTATGCTAGTTACCACCCAAGAGTGATAAATTAACAGCTATCCAATAGTACTAGAGCAGAAGCTGAAGGCTCAAATTGGTGATTCATTTTAGCTCATTAATTTTATGTACTTGTTCTTTCTCCTCAACTGTTTCCACCAACGTGGTGTGATCAATGGCTCCAAGAAATACCAACTTCTTTAGGGACACACTCTGAGAGAGAGAGAGAGAGAGAGAGAATAAAAAAAGGATACTATGCTACTTAAATTTTATACTGTACTTAATCTTATACAACGTATGGAAAATAATTTCAATTTTGAAGGATAAGCGTTTTCCTGGTAAAGGTCGTCAATCGCTCCATACATAAATGCTATGAGAATTCGTTTAATGCTAATTTCTTACGCTAAATTGGATCATACATTGTATTCGATTAATTATTTTGCCCCCTGCTTACATCATTAGTAGCCAAAAGTTGCACGGCGACCTTTTGACCTTGCTGGGAGGTAAAGATTTGACTGAAGATGTCTTCAAAATTATCGACACAGAAGACGACGTTTGGGTAGGCAACTTGAGCCACTTTACCCTTAGAGTCCATTCTACATGCGTTGTAGGTGGGTGGAGGATGTGGGTGCACATGTGTGTTGGCATGGCAACAAAGCTAGGGTAGAACTTACCTTCTTTCGATGGGAGAAGGATAGACTTTCTGTGAATTTGAGAGAGAGAGAGAGAGAGAGAGAGAGAGAGAGAGAGAGAGAGAGAGAGAGAGAGAGAGAGAGAGAGAGAGAGAGAGAGAGAGAGAGAGAGAGAGAGAGAGAGAGAGAGAGAGAGAGAGAGAGAGAGAGAGAGAGAGAGAGAGGAGAGAGAGAGAGAGAGGGAGAGAGAGAGAGAGAGGGAGAGAGAGAGAGATTCAATGTACATACTGTAATCTGATAACACCCCTATGTACTGTACCTGGTTAACTTTGGTCATGATTTTATCAACGCTGTCTGACTTTGGCTTAACAGTCAGTACTGCACTACTCACATGATAACCAAACTGTAAGAAAACAACTTATTAATATCACACTTCTATAATTAATAACTTATTTTTCTATCATCTTGGAGAAAGATGGCTGATGTACCTCGTGGAGGAGTACATTAAGGTACAGCGTCTGTTCCCATAGCACCCCTCTGTCGGTACGCCTGATGGTGGTGATGATGTAATAATAATGTCATAATAACCGGTCTAAATATAGCGTACTCACTTTGGGAGGGATTTGGAATCTCTTCTCAACACTTCAACTACTTCTGTGTCCTAAAAATAGGATATTATCATTAGGACAAAATCTGAATTCTGTGCAGCACTGTTTTTTGTTACATGTCGCTGTGCATTTTAATTACAGTATCGTGCATCACTTTAACAGAATGGTATATGTGGCAGTCCCATATAGAAAACGAACATTATTCCTATCACATTTTGACCACTATTTCTACACTATATGATTGTACCTCTGCTGTGGAATCTCCCAGAAAGCTCAAATTTAGGCTTTAGTAACTTCAATCTATCTGCTAGGGGTGACCCAACTTCTGGTCACAGCATAATATTAGGAGAGCTAAGCTAATTAAAAATGGAATAATGTTCGTTTTCTACATGGGACTGCCACATGTACATTGTACCTGCTTGGAGTCTAGTCGGACGTAGAAGAGTAAGTCATCTCTCCCTCTCTTACCCTCGTCCACCTCAACGTAGTGGCGATAAAATGACTCCACCCAAAATGAGTCATGTGACTGAACTGCACGGTGCAGGGTGGCCGTTAAAATGTGGTTCATTCATTGATAGTGTGCATTTTAATACACATAATTATAAGGATTGAAAAAGTTATATTGGCAACTTTTTTCCAAAGATTGTATTTAATTTTTCGCAGTGTCTAGAGTGCCGGCAAATTTATATTGCCATATGCAGGAGGGGGCGGGGACTAGGGCTACGTAAGAGTACAGTATTTTATATGGACTTACCGGCACTATAACGCTTAATTTGTGGTGCCGGTACCGGCACTGTAGACACAGCGTTAATTTTTCATACCCCCAGTTCATCAACCAATCACGCTAGCAACCCTCAGTGATGCCATAATATCAGCTAACTAGCGAAAGAGCAGTAGAGGACGTGTGAAACCACGCCTCCTTTTATCACCTTGGTAATAAAACCTAAAGAAAAAGCGATCCCACCCCCACACTTGTCTAGTACCTGGCTTTTTGCTGTCCCTGAATCTTTCGTAGTCGAAACTGCTCCTCAAATCGTCGAGGAGCGACTGGAGATCTCCTCGTTCCATAATTAGTTACACCTGCCTCCTATAATTTTTGCCGACTCAGCACTTATGACCTGGACATACCACGCCCACAAAATAATGTTGACGATCTTTACCCGTTCCTAAACTTTGTCATTTTCATTTTTCTGACTCGACGATCCTTAACCAATTCGAGCAGTATGGCAAATCACAGGCAGCGTCATGGCACCATGTAGGCAGGTACAAGGGTGATCACCTCATGATATCGATCAATCGGACCTCCATAACATATTAAATTATAGTACAGGCAAAAAAAATCTATGCATGATGACGTCATTACCAGTTGTGTGTACGTACGTGTGTGCCCTATGGTGTGTGCTCTAGAGCTAGAGAGCTGTGATTACATGCTTGTCATGATCAATTAACCCTGAGTCTGGATGTGGCACTTCTGAGAATACATGCATGAGACTGATATTCTCCAGTATATAATCATTATCACTGAAGTTCACAACTATTCTTGGTATGTATTATCTTATATATCCCACCTAAGTATACCTAAGTATTATATCAGCCGGGGTATAACTAGGATATTTTCCCTCCCTGAGGGGTACAAGGGAAAATATGATCCATATTTCCCTCCCTCTGGCAATGACCTTGACCAATCAGAGCCATTGTTTTAGTTCACACAAGCAGTCACATCATCATACCTACTATATGTGCGTGTGCATCAGCACAGTGCTACTTCTCATTGCACCATGGTTGCACACACACTCCACTGTACGTAGGCAGTAGACATTGTTTACATAGACACGGAAACACACGCACACTAATTGACACTAATCAGGAACCAATTAGCTAGCTATCACTCGATCTGGCAGTTCTACCACGTGGCAAGTTCAACTGCAAGTGAACTGTACTAGCTGCTAGTCCAAGTCTCAGTAGCCATTGCCCGAGTTTGTTGAACAGTGAAACTATTCTATTTGTTTTCGAAGCTACCTGACTGTCTTCTGTTCACGGAAAGCTGAAGCACTGATTGATTCAACTAGCCATGGTTCCGTGACTCAAGCCATCCGTCATCGGTTGTTTCTTTGCTGGTTTGTTTTTACTGTGCAACTCTCTTTCTGTTCGGAACTATTGTTGCTAGGTTAGAACGGTTGTTGCTATGCATGTAGACTATGGTGCGCGTGACTTTTAGCCAATCAGGTGGGATATATAATAGTTATAGCACGGTTGCCAAGGATTTATGGCAACGTAAACCGCCCTTGTCCTCGGGCTACGCCCTCGGACTCGGGTCGGTTTACTGCCATAAATCCCTGGCCCCGTGCTATAACTATAACATATAATTACCCTCATCTCTGCATGGGGACATGGCCAATATTAGCTACGCCCGTTGCTCCATACTCCTATAGAATCTTCTTCAGTACTAGCTATCAAGTTTCCAACTTTTCTTGGTATGTACCTTAAAGCTTAAGCCTAGGGCAATTACTGACTATAAGTGCGATACAGTACAACAATTATTAAATAATTAAGTTTTCCTATTTTTGTTTTCTCAGGAACTGGCAATTAAAGAATCTTATGACGATCATAAGCTATGTTATAGTTATAGCACGGGGCCAGGGATTTATGGCAGTAAACCGACCCGAGTCCGAGGGCGTAGCCCGAGGACAAGGGCGGTTTACGTTGCCATAAATCCTTGGCAACCGTGCTATAACTATTATATATCCCACCTGATTGGCTAAAAGTCACGCGCACCATAGTCTACATGCATAGCAACAACCGTTCTAACCTAGCAACAATAGTTCCGAACAGAAAGAGAGTTGCACAGTAAAAACAAACCAGCAAAGAAACAACCGATGACGGATGGCTTGAGTCACGGAACCATGGCTAGTTGAATCAATCAGTGCTTCAGCTTTCCGTGAACAGAAGACAGTCAGGTAGCTTCGAAAACAAATAGAATAGTTTCACTGTTCAACAAACTCGGGCAATGGCTACTGAGACTTGGACTAGCAGCTAGTACAGTTCACTTGCAGTTGAACTTGCCACGTGGTAGAACTGCCAGATCGAGTGATAGCTAATTGGTTCCTGATTAGTGTCAATTAGTGTGCGTGTGTTTCCGTGTCTATGTAAACAATGTCTACTGCCTACGTACAGTGGAGTGTGTGTGCAACCATGGTGCAATGAGAAGTAGCACTGTGCTGATGCACACGCACATATAGTAGGTATGATGATGTGACTGCTTGTGTGAACTAAAACAATGGCTCTGATTGGTCAAGGTCATTGCCAGAGGGAGGGAAATATGGATCATATTTTCCCTTGTACCCCTCAGGGAGGGAAAATATCCTAGTTATACCCCGGCTGATATAATACTTAGGTATACTTAGGTGGGATATATTGTAGTCATCTGAACCAGTTGACAAGCTAAGCGTGAATGAATGTCTCTCTCTATGTATAGCAACTAATTATGGGACAAAATTTATGGCTGCACTCAAGTACTCCCACTAATCTATAAGTAATTGAATTACTATAGTAAGCTATATAGCTATAGTAATATTATTAGCATGGGTGTACGTATAGTGTGGGAGTCAATACTTTCTAAGAAAACGATTCAGTGATTGATGATCGATGATGATGATGCTTTTCCACGAAAGCTATGACTGGTATATACAATTATTGTCTGTGGGATGATAATTCTGTCCTGTATCTGAGGGATGATCGTCATGCACATCCAGAATACAGGACCCAAGATTATTTAAGCCCATATGAGCGAGTTTATATAGCAGATCAGAGTACAAAGTGAATGCATTGACTGAAAGTTTCAGCAACCATAACATAGTTGGCTACTCTTCTGAGTCAAGATCAGTTACTGTAATAATACTCTGAAGCTGAAGGAATAGAGAGGACAGCTACAGCTAATTTGTACTACACACATCAGAAAAGCACCCTACTCAAGTATCATCAGCTATAGCTAGCTATCTGCTGAAAGCTACAAGTTGAATAACACTGTTCGATCTGGGACCTGACACAATAATGGTGAGCTATGTTATATCTTATGCTATAGCAGCTACACAGTGTATACCAAATAGTTCCCTGACCAAGCAAAATTTAGTATTATTATCTAATGAATCAGATGTAGTAATAATAATTATTAATGTGTATGACCAAATCCACACTAGATCTTGCAATGCTTGCATGCATACATGATATTCGTCGCATTCATAATAATTCAGATGGCCAAACTCTTCCTATGTTTGATCATGAGTTTCCTCGCTGCTGACAGTGTCATTGCAAGCTACATCATCCAACCTTCACAGATACAAAATTGTGATGATCATGTGGAATGTGATTGTGGTAATCTCACACTTTCTCAGTTTGTCAACAACTTGAGCAGTTATCTCAGAGTCACAAGTGACACAACACTGATCTTTTTGCCAGGAAACCACAGTTTGGAATCGGAGTTTCTTGTTGAAAACGTTCACTCATTCTCCATGTACGGATCTTCGTCGAAGGCTACGATCACCTGTCATCACAGTGCAAGGTTTGAATTTAGGAACGTTAGCACTGTAACCGTGAGTGGATTAGAGTTTGTTGGATGTTCTGAAAATCGCGTGATATCTATTGATCAATTTCAATTTGAAAATTCAGGATTTATTGGCAATGGAATAATTCCTGGCACTGTACTGAGTATAGAAGAAAGCACGGCAAAATTGGATAGAGTCTTATTCCTGTCACAAAATAGGAAATTTTGTGCTGCAATAATTAGTGTAATTAATTCTAACCTAACAGTCAGTCACAGCACATTCAAAAGTAATATTGGGTCAGGAGATGTTCTAAAAGTTGGGAATACAAATAATATGAGCCTCAGATGCAGTGAATTTGTCAGTAATCAGAATGGATATTATGGCAGGACCAGCATTGAACATACTAAGTTTATCAACAATAATGGATCGATACTGAGAGCTAGTCATACAGAAGTGAGCATCAGCTATAATGAATTTCTCGGCAATAATGGTTTTCATTTATTAAATTTTGATGAAGTGCTCACTAGTATTGATCATAGTAAGTTCATTAACAACACTGGATACTCAGTCCTGCGTGTAGTGAACACAGACATGATAACTCTACATTTAAATGAATTCATCAACAATAAAATTACTCGTGTAGTGTCACACAATACTACAGCAGAGAATTTGACGGATACATATTTTTTTACGGGTATTATTGCAGTAGTATACATACGCCACCATATATCAGCAAAGAATTTGACAGGCAACGTATTTATAAACAACAGTGCAGCATATGAAATATATATTAGTTCAATCTGCAGACCAGGCCTTAGTCGTTCTTTGGGCAGTTCTCGTTGTATTCCATGCTTTGATCACTGGCGTAGAGAGCTGATAGGAATTGTGGCAGCTTCTTTTGTAGCTGGTATAGCCTTAGTTATCCTTATGTTAGCTCTCAACATGACCGTGGCTGTTGGTACCCTCAATGGAATACTCTTTTATGCTAACATTGTAGCAGTAAATGCTGATATTTATTTTTTGCCAGCCACGACTCCTAATTTTGTCACTGTATTTATTTCATGGCTTAATCTTGACATTGGCTTTGATGTTTGCTTTACTAAGCCTGCAGAGAGGTCGGATGTCGACAGTATACATGAACTTTATAAAAGTCTATTGCAATTAGCCTTTCCTGTCTATGTCGTATTTCTAGTCATCATTGTAATAGTGGCCAGCGAACGTTCTTCCAAGTTTGCTAAGATCATTGGCAAAGGCAACCCAGTGGCAGTCCTTGCTACCATGATCGTGGTTTCTTCGGCTAAGTTGTTAAATGCAATCATTGCATCATTCTCTCTGGCGTACCTTCAACCAGAATATGGTTCACGCAATGTTGATGTTACAAAAATAAAATATGACCTTGGATCTCTGAATACTGAAGAAAGTGTGGACATTGAAGCTACCACTTATTCTATGATAACTATTGGCATACTGCTTTTTCTCTTGTGTGTTATTTATGTTGCACTTATCTTCCACTGGCAGTGGCTTCTACGATATCAAGACAAGGCCATCTTTAAGTGGGTGAGGTACCAGAAACTGCGCCATTTCCTAGAGCCTTACCACGCTCCCTATACTGCTCAATATCGCTACTGGACTGGCTTGCTGCTGTTTGTACGTATACTCCTGTACCTTATTTCAGTCTTGAATTTCTCACTCGATCCACGAGTAGATCTCCTGGCGACGATCTTTATCGTTGGTGGTCTAATACTCCTAAAGGGAGTGACTGCAAAGAGAGTCTACAAGAACTGGCCACTTGATGTCATGGAAACTGCTATCTACTTCAACCTGGTTGCTTTTTCAGCTCTCACATGGTACAACTTAGACTTTGGAGGGAACCAGGTTGCTTTGGCCTACACATCTGTCATGATCATTTTCATCCTCTTATTGGGGGTCATTATATTTCATGTCTTACGCTACACCAGACTTTATAAATACTCTTTCGTTAAGAAGTCATTCGAGTGGACATCTTCAAAGCTACTGCCAGTGGAGAAAAAGCCTAAGGAACAGCCACTAAACGACGCCCCAGAGGAACTGGACGGATATCGACTGGAAAGATCTGCTGCTGGAGATCAAGAGCTAGTACCGACCATAACGTACTCGGTGGTTGAAATCAATGAACCAGCTCAGAGTCAAGACTCAGGGGAAAAAAAATACACCAAATGATGAAGAGCAAATTAAAATTTTGTCACGCAACATGCACGCATTGTTCAGTAGCTAGTTATTTTCCGCCAGTCATAATTAAATTTGTGTGTGTGCATTACTTTTATAATAATAATATTATATATTCGTGTATTTACTGTATCTATTTTTGTTGGAAGTTACTAAGCAACCAAGTACAGTAGAGTAGTGTTCAAGAGCTTTGTAAAACTGGTTGTTGAGAGCACATGTCATGCAGTCTACCCACTATCCAATTAGGAGTGTAGGCTTGCATAGACTTTGGGTTAACTTCCAACAAAATAGTTATCTGTCAGTGAGTGAGCAATATGAGCCCTTGCAGGGCTCATATTGCTCACTCACTGACAGATAACTATTATATATAGAAGTGACCCCTTATCTAGCATATAGAGTTAGTTGTACAATATAAGTCTCTGGTACATAGTATTATCTAGTTGAATAATTTTGACATTCTGTGACCAATTATGGAGGGAATTGCGTGTGTGTACTAATAATAGTATTAATTTTGTGATAAAAATTGAGTGTTAATTGGATGATGTTATGGTACTCACTAGTGGGTTGATATTTCATATAAGAGTCACGAAATATGCAAAGTCAGCATTTACACACTGTATATATATTGTATTGTGATATAGTATCTTGGTGTTGTTTGTGCCTCTGGTGCCTCTGGTGCCTCTGGTGCCCTTGGTGCCCCTGGTGTCGTTGGTGCCTCTGGTGCCTCTGGTGCCCTTGGTGCTCTTGGTGCCCCTGGTGCCTCTGGTGCCCTTGGTGCCCCTGGTGCCTCTGGTGCCCTTGGTGCCCTTGGTGCCCCTGGTGTCGTTGGTGCCTCTGGTGACCTTGGTGCCCTTGGTGCCCCTGGTGCCCCTGGTGCCTCTGGTGCCCTTTGTGCCCCTGGTGTCGTTGGTGCCTCTGGTGCCTCTGGTGCCCTTGGTGCCCTTGGTGCCCCTGGTGCCTCTGGTGCCCTTGGTGCCCTTGGTGTCCTTGGTGTCCTTGGTGTCTCTGGTGTCGTTGGTGCCTCTGGTGCCCTTGGTGCCCCTGGTGCCTCTGGTGCCCCTGGTGTCGTTGGTGCCTCTGGTGCCCCTGGTGTAATTGGTGCCTCTGGTGTCTCTGGTGCCCTTGGTGCCCCTGGTGTTGTTGGTGCCGTTGGTGACACCAACAACGTTAACACCAGAGACACCAAGGGCACCTTAGGCATCAAGGGCATCAGAGGCACCAACAACACCAACAACACCAGAGGCACCAAGGGCATCTTAGGCATCAATGACACCAGAGCCACCAACGACACTAACAACACTAAGGACACCAGAGGCACCAAGGGCACCAGGGGCACCAGGGGCACCAGAGGCACCAATATGGCACCAGGGGCACCAACGACACCAGAGGCATCAAGGGCACCAAAGGCACCAGGGGCATCAGGGGCACCAGAGGCACCAACGACACCGGAGGCATCAAGGGCACCTTAGGTACCAACGACACCAGGGGCACCAAGGGCACCAGGGGCACTAAGGGCACCAGAGGCACCAGGGGCACCAAGGGCACCAGAGGCACCAACAACACCAGGGGCACCAAGGGCACCAAGGGCACCAGAGGCACCAGAGGCACCAGGGGCACCAAGGGCACCAGGGGCACCAGGGGCACCAAGGGCACCAAGGGCACCAGAGGCACAAGAGGCACCAACGACACCAGGGGCACCAAGGGCACCAAGGACACCAAGGGCACCAGAGGCACCAGAGGCACCAGAGGCACCAAAGGCACCAGAGGCACCAGGGGCACCAAGGGCACCAACGACACCAGGGGCACCAAGGGCACCAAGGGCACCAGAGGCACCAGGGGCACCAGAGGCACCAACGACACCAGGGGCACCAGGGGCACCAGAGGCACCAACGACACCAGGGGCACCAAGGGCACCGAGGGCACCAGAGGCACAAACGACACCAAGATACTATATCACAATACAATATATATACAGTGCGTAAATGCTGACTTTGCATATTTCGTGACTCTTATATGAAATATCAACCCACTAGTGAATAGTAATTACCCCGCGCGCATGCGCAAGGGGTAAAGCAATTGTTGTCGTTGTCGTTGTCGGCACGAAAATCGCCAGATCTCGCGTTCTAGGCATCTATGCGTGCTGTAAGCACAACCCATCGGTAGATATCGGTACAAAACTGGTTTATACGCGCTTCGAATTGCTCAAAAAGGCTTAGTAGTGCTACAAATCGTGTATTTTCTATTCAGCATGCCTGTGGTTTATCGACCACGCCCACTCTTTTAGCATAATAGCAAGCTGATGCGACTGCGCATGCTCAAGCTCAGTGTTGGAAAGGGTCGTCAAATCATGAAACAGCTATGCCTCAGAGCGTTGCAATACTACGCTACAGTGGCTACAGAGCGCGCGGGGTATGTGCTCTAGTTTCAGTTTGTGCTGCCAGTTTGAACATGTCTCTAGAGTCCTCCATTGTCCCCTGTCTCCCCAGCACCTCTCCACAGTAGTACATAGTCAGCCAGTGATCTGGCTGCAGCTCCAGAGCTGAGGAGACAAAAAATTTGACATCACTTTTTCTCTCCCTCCCCCTCTCTTTCTTTCTCTCTCTCCCTCTCCCTCCTAGTCTCATCCCCAGACCCCGTCCCAAAAAGAAGGGGAAAGGGTCTGGGGACTGGCGAGCGTTTTCTTGGTTGTGCATCATCAGCAGTTTTGTTTTCTGGGTAAACCAATCAGATCACAGCTTTGGCATGGTCATATGACTCACTACCCGCAGGAATGTAACAGTAGAGCCTACTAACCAATCAGATTCGAGGTTTGTTTGAGCGCTGGCGGTGTCAGCGCGCGCACCCAAAGCCGGCCGAACCCAGCAAACGCTCGCCAGTCCCCAGACCCTTTCTCCTTCTTTTTGGGGCGGGGTCTGGGAACGAGACTATCTCCCTCCCTCCCTCTCTTTCTCATCCATTACATGATACCCCTACACACACTATTATTATTAATTTTGTATGAGTTGGATCAAGTGGCAAGAACGGCCCTGCGAAAATTTTTGAACCATAGAAGATACCGTTGACCTAAAACCCTGTCACAATAGCATGCAAACATTTGGGGGCCGTTTATGCCACTTGACCCGATGAGTTAATTATTAAATCTTTCTTATAATCCTGTTCAGCACTGCTGTAGTCCCCCAGGGAGTAGTGTAGGTTGCCTCGATTAAAGTACAATGGCGCAGAGAGTGGATTAAGCTCTATGGCAAGGTCAAAGTCCGCTTGGTATCTCTGAGAATGCTATGAACTATGCCTCTGGTGGGAGAAGAGAGCTCGAGTGTAGCTGTCAGTACATCATTAAAGGGTCTTACCCTCTTGCGTGAGTTCATCCTCACTCGACAAAGAGCTCTCTATGAATCCCTTGCGTCGATCTCTCCCTCCTCCTGCCTGTCCAGGGCCTCGTCGTCTTTTGGAGCTTCCTTTAGAGCTTGCTTTGCCTGCAAAACATCGACGACAAAGTGGGAATCTTGTAGCCAGTCAGACTCACCACATTACAAAGAACAACAGACCATTCAGCCGGATGGCCTAATTCCTAGGTGAGATGGTCCTGGTACGTATGAAGGGCATTTTGTTTATGCAGTTGTCTGTTATGGCTGCTATTTAAATACCACCACTCCAAGGGTAGCACGACATGTACTCAATCAAAATTTTAATCAGACTAAGGCAAAGATACTATACAGTAGGGACTGCGTATAACATTGAAAATGTGGGAGTGGCCTGGGTACGAGGCTATATAGCTACACCCCATAAACAACTGTGAAGGAATTTTAATGAGATGCAAAATTAATAATAATTCAGCGCCCTTTCAGGAAGTTCCGGCCAGGTTCCTGTCACGCCCATTGGTGGGAATCAAATGCATTACGCGTATAAAGATAATGTATAGACTACTACGAAGGTTATACAATGACCCCTTCATGTGAATAAAGCGTCCATAGCTATGACAACCATTCTAGGACGCTATAATTATAAAGACTAATAGCTAGTACAAGTTTGGGCTTGGCATCCTGTCTGAGGTTAGTACAGGGATTACCTTTAAGTTACTCCAGTGTGCCGGGCTTTGAGGTCCATCCATGCTACTATCTACGGTTAGTAGCTACTTTCTTTCTGAAGGTTAACAAGTGACTTCGAAGCCACACTGGCCTGAGTAAGGTATTCCTGTACTAACCTTATTTAAGCCCATAATAATTATTATAAGAGCGAGTTTATAACTTATAGCAGATTAAGAGGCAATAATACATTATATATACTATAATAATATTATTGTTACAATGTACATGTGCATGTAGCTACCTACATCTACATGTACATGTACATGCACAGGTACATGTAAATGCATGTAAGTTTTCTCAATTTGGCTGCCGGCTTAATGATTGAAAAGTTTCAACAACGGTAACATAAGTTGGCTACTCAGTTCCGAATCAAGATCAGTGATAATAGTCAGAAGCTGAAGAAATAAAGAGGACAGCTACAGCTATACTCTGTAATACACACATCGGAAATTTAAAGTACCCTATACTCAAGTATCATCAGCTATAGCTAGCTATCGATTCTGCTGAAAGCTATAGCTAAATATTATTGAATAACATTGATTTTGATCTGGAACCAGACACAATAATGGTGAGCTATATAAATATTATTATCTTGCGCTATAACTACACAGTGTATACAAATTTAATAAGTAAAAATTTAATATTAATGTGTTTGACCAAATCCACAAGATCTTGCAATGCTTGCATTTATGACAATCATTGCATTCATAATAATTCAGATGGCCAAACTCTTCCTATGTTTGATTGTGAGTTTCCTCGCTACTGACAGTGTCATTGCAAGCTACATCATCATCCAACCTTCACAGATACAAAATTGTGATGATTGTGTGGAATGTGATTGCTGTAATCTCACACTTTCTCAGTTTGTCAGTAACTTGAGCAGTTATCTCAGAGTCACAAGTGACACAACACTGATCTTTTTGCCAGGAAACCACAGTTTGGAATCGGAGCTTCTTGTTGAAAATGTTCACTCATTCTCCATGTATGCGTGGCATGGATCTTCGTCGAAGGCTACGATCACCTGTCGTCACAGTGCAAGGTTTGAATTTAGGAACGTTAATACTGTAACCATGAATGGATTAGAGTTTATTGGATGTTCTGAAAATCGTATGATATCTGTTGATCAATTTCAACTTGAAAATTCAGAATTTATTGGCAATGGAATAATCCACGACACTGTACTGAGTATAGAAGAAAGCACGGCAAAATTAGATAGGGTCTTATTCCTGTCACAAAATGGGAAAATTTGTGCTGCAATAGTTAGTGTAATTAATTCTAATCTAACAGTCAGTCACAGCACATTCAAAAGTAATACTGGGTCAGGAGATGTTCTGAAAGTTGGGAATAGAAATAATATGAGCCTCAGCTGCAGTGAATTTGTCAGTAATCGGAATGGATATTATGACAGGACCAGCATTGAACATACTAAGTTTATCAACAATACTGGATCGATATACTGACAGCTAGTCATACAGAAGTGAGCATCAGCTATAATGAATTTCTTGGCAATGATGCATATAATCGGTATTTATTAAATTTTGATGGAGTGCTCACTAGTATTGATCATAGTAAGTTCATCAACAACACTGCAGCTGGATACTCAGTCCTGCGTGTAGCAAACACAGACATGATAACTCTACATTTAAATGAATTCATTAACAATAATATTATTATTACTCGTGTAGTGCAACAAAATACTACAGTAGAGATTTTGATGGATACATATTCTATTATTACGGATATTGCAATAGTATACATACGGCACCATACTACAGCAGAGAATTTGACAGGTAATGTATTTACAAACAACAGTGCAGCATATGAAATATTTATTAGTTCAATCTGCAGACCAGGCCTTGGTCGTTCTTTGGGCAGTTCTCGTTGTATTCTATGCTCTGATCACTGGCTCCGAGAGCTGATAGGAATTGTGGCAGCTTCTTTTGTGGCTGGTATAGCCTTGGTAATCTTTATGTTAACTCTCAATTTGACTGTTGCTGTTGGTACTCTCAATGGAATACTCTTTTATGCTAATATTGTAGCAGTAAATGCTGATATTTATTTTTTGCCATCCACGACTCCAAATTTTGTCACTGTATTTATTTCATGGCTTAATCTTGACATTGGCTTTGATGTTTGCTTTACTAAAATTGAAGGTTCGAATGTTGCAATTGTTGTTGACAAAGATATCCTTTATAAAAGTCTACTCCAATTTGCCTTTCCTGTCTATGTCATATTTCTAGTCATAATTGTGATAGTGGCCAGCGAACGTTCTTCCAAGTTTGCTAAAATCATTGGCAAAGGCAACCCAGTGGCAGTCCTGGCTACCATGATCTTGGTTTCTTTGGCTAAGTTGTTAAATGCAATGATTGCATCATTCTCTCTGGCATACCATCAACCAGCATATGGTTCACGCAATGTTGATGTTACAAAACTAAAATATGACCTTGGATTTCTGAATGCTGAAGAAAATGTGAACATTGGAGCTACCACTTATTCTTTGATAACTATTGACATACTGGTTTTTCTCTTGTGTGTTATTTATGTTGCACTTATCTTCCACTGGCAGTGGCTTCTACGATATCAAGACAAGGCCATCTTTAAGTGGGTGAGGTACCAGAAACTGCGCCACTTCATAGAGCCTTACCACGCTCCCTATACTGCTCAATATCGCTACTGGACTGGCTTGCTGCTGTTTGTACGTATGATCCTGTACCTTATTTCAGTCTTGAATTTCTCACTCGATCCACGAGTAGATCTCCTGGCGACGATCTTTATCGTTGGTGGTCTAATACTCCTAAAGGGAGTGACTGCAAAGAGAGTCTACAAGAACTGGCCACTTGATGTCATGGAAGCTGCTATCTACTTCAACCTGGTTGCTTTTTCAGCTCTTACATGGTACAACTTAGACTTTGGAGGGAACCAGGTTGCTTTAGCCTACATGTCTGTCATGATCATTTTCATCCTCTTATTGGGGGTCATTATCTTTCATGTCTTACGCTACACCAGGCTTTAAAAATGCTCTTTCGTTAAGAAATCATTCGAGTGGACATCTTCTAAGCTACTGGAGAAAAAGTCTAAGGAACAGCCACTAAACGACGCCCCAGAAGAGCTGGACGGATATCGACTGGAAAGATCTGCTGCTGGAGATCAAGAGCTACCGACCATAACGTACTCGGTGGTTGAAATCAATGAACCAGCTCAGAGTCAAGACTCAGGGGAAAAATACACTGAATGATGAAGAGCAAATTAAAATTTATCACGCAACATGCACACATTGTTCAGTACTTCATTTGCCGCCAGTCATAATTAAATTTGTGCGTGTACATTAATTTTAATAGTCGTGTATTTACTGTATCTATATTTTGTATAAAAGTTAGTAATACCCCTTATCTAGCATATAGAGTTAGTTGTATAATGTACATGTAAGTCTCCGGTAGAAATATATGTATTATGCATATATAGTTGAATAATTTTGACATTCTGTGACCATGGTTACCAATCGTGGAGGGAATTGCGTGCGTACCAATAATAATATTAATTTTATGATAAAATTGACTGTTAATCAGATGATGTTATGGTACTCACTAGTGAATGGTAATTTCAGTTTGTGCTGCCAGTTTGAACATGTCTCTAGAGTCCTCCATCTTCCCCTGTCTCCCCAGCACCTCTCCACCGTAGTACATAGTCAGCCAGTCATCTGGCTGCAGCTCCAGAGCTGCATGAGGAGACAAAATTTGACATCAGTCTCTCTCCCTCCTTCCCTCTCTTTCTCTCTCCCCTCACCCCCTACTCTCTCTTTCTTTCCCTCTCTCTCCCTCCCTCTCTTTCTCATCCATACCTGATATCCCTACCCCACTACAAATTAAACATACAATATTACTGGCATATTGAGTTAATAGTAAAACCTTTCTTATAATCTTGTTCGGCACTGCTGTAGTCCCCCAGGGAGTAGTGTAGGTTGCCTCGATTGAAGTACGATGGTGCAGAGTGTGGGTTGAGCTCTATGGCAAGGTCAAAGTCCGCCAGAGCCAGTTTGGTATCTCTGAGAATGCTGTGAACTATGCCTCTATTGACTAGCACAGAGTCATCCTGGTGGGAGGAGAGAGCTCGAGTGTAGCTTGTGATGGCTTGTATCGACAAGAAAACAACAAGCATAAATAAAATAGAGTCTTAAAATTTATTAGTGTGTCATTGGTCCAGGAATAACAAAGTACTGCATTTCGCCAATTTCACCACCTGCTCTCCTTAAGTTTGAGGAAATTTTTTAATTTCTTCGCCAATACGGTCAAGGTCACCATTTACATGGGACAAAAATTAGCATGATAAAAAAAATTTGCCAATGAGAGTAGGTAGCAAAATTGGTGAGAATTCTTTCCTGGTAAAAATTTCTATGTATACGTATACAGTATAATCATGCGCCCAGTGACCTGCTTAAAGTGTCTCTGTTGAAATAGCACATTTCCAATGTTGACGTGAGCTAGAGAGTAGTCTGGCTGGATGGAGACTGCCTTCTGGTAGTCCCTCATGGCATTGATTAGGTCTCCTATGAACTGGTGGACCACTCCTCTGTTAGTCAGCAAGGCTGCACTCTCCTTAACCTGACAATTTCAATACAAGCAATCAATCACTATAATTTTTTCTCCATATAGAGCACAAACGTTTTGTGCTAAAACTTCATATGGCTTGCATAATGATTTTTTCTTGGTAGCTATGTACCTTAAAGAATATTGACTATCTTTACCCGCTCCTAGATCGTAAAGATTTTTTTTCATTTTCTGATTCAACGATCCTTACCGATTCAAACAGTATGGCAGGAATCCGGAAAATCACAGCCAGCGTCATGGCACCATGTAGGCAGGTACAAGGGTGATCACCTCATGATATCGATCAATCGGACCTCCATAGAATATAGTATAGGCCATGCATCCTAAAAAATCTATGCATGATGATGTCATTACCAGTTTTGTGTACGTGTGTGTGTACGGTGACCTATGGTGTGTGCTCTATAGTCTTGTCCCCAGACCCCACCCCCATTGAAAAGGAGAAAGAGGGGATTTGCATGGAGCTGGGCTCTAGAGCTAAATACATGCTTGTCAATTAACCCTGAGTCTGGATGTGGCACTTCAGAGAATTAATGCACGAGATTAATATTCTCCAGTAGCTGATAGCTAGCTAATCATTTAGCTATCACTGAAATTGACGATTATTCTGATCTTTTTGCCAGCAAACCACAGTTCGGAATCAGAGCTTCTTGTTGAAAACGCTCACTCATTCTCCATGTATGGATCTTCGTCGAAGGCTACGATCACCTGTCGTCACAGTGCAAGGTTTGAATTTAGGGGAACATTAGCACTGTAACCGTGAGTGGATTAGAGTTTATTGGATGTTCTGAAAATCGCGTGATATCTGTTGATCAATTTCAATTTGAAAATTCAGGATTTGTTGGCAATGGAATAATCCCTGGCACTGTACTGAGTATAGAAGAAAGCACGGCAAAATTGGATAGGGTCTTATTCCTGTCACAAAATAGTGAATTTCTTGCTGCAATAGTTTGTGTAATTAATTCTAATCTAACAGTCAGTCACAGCACATTCAAAAGTAATACTGGAGCTGTTCTGACGTTTGGCAATACAAATAATATGAACCTCGGCTGCAGTGAATTAATCAGTAATCAGAATGGATATTATGGCAGGACCATCATTGAACATACTAAGTTCATCAATAATACTGGATCGATACTGAGAGCTAGCCATACAGAAGTGAGCATCAGCTATAATGAATTTCTCAGCAATGTTGCATATGGTTGGTATTTATTAAATTTTGATGGAGTGCTCACTAGTATTGATCATAGTAAGTTCATTAACAACACTGGATTGTCGGTCCTGCGTGTAGCAAACACAGACATGATAACTCTACATTTAAATGAATTCATTAACAATATTATTACTCGTGTAGCACAACAAAATACCACAGCAGAGATATTGATGGATACATATTCTATTGCAGTAGTATACATACGGCCCTATACTACAGCAGAGAATTTGACAGGCAACATATTTACAAACAACAGTGCAGCATATGAAATATTTATTAGTTCAGTCTGCAGACCAGGCCTTATAGTCTTTCTTTGGGCAGTTCTCCTTGTATTCCATGCTCTGATCACTGGCGTAGAGAGCTGATAGGAATTGTGGCAGCTTCTTTTGTAGCTGCATGCATGTAGTCCTCCAGGGAGTAGTGTAGGTTGCCTCGATTGAAGTACGATGGCGCAGAGTGCATGTGGGGTGAGCTCTATGGCAAAGGTCAAAGTCCACCAGAGCCAGTTTGGTATCTCTGAGAATGCTGTGAACTATGCCTCTATTGACTAGCACAGAGTCATCCTGGTGGGAGGAGAGAGCCCGAGTGTAGCTTGTGATGTCTCTCTCAGTCTATGTATAGTAACCAATTATGGGACAAAAATTTATGGTCAAGGCACAATGTCATACTATAATACCATGCTGCACTGAAGTACTCCCACTAAGAAAAATGCAGTAATTGATCGAATTACACTCTCATTGATATGGAATGAGTAAGCTGTATTTAATGTAGTATTATTAGTATAATGCATGCCATGGGTGTATAGTGTGGGAGTCAATACTTCCTAAGAAAACTATTCAGTGATGATCGATGATGCTTTTTCCGCGAAAGCTAGTCAGGGACAATTCTCTCCTACATCTGAGGGATGATTATCACATACATCCAGAATACAGGATCCAAGAGTATTTAAGTCCATAAGAGTGAGTCTATATCGCAGAAAAGTAAAAGTCTGACTTGAAAATTTCAGCAACCATAACATAATTGGCTACTGTACTATAGATAGTCAAGGTCATCAGAAGCTGAAGGAATAAAGAGCTCGAGGGCAGCTAGCTACTCTTATATATACTTCAGAAAAGCATCCTACTCAAGTATCATCAGCTATAGCTAGCTATCTGCTGAAAGCTATAAATTGAATAAAAATTTGATCTGGGACCTAGGCCTGACACAATAATGGTGAGCTATAATATAGCTAATAATTAATACTAGCTACATCTTAAGCTATAGTTACGCAGTGTATACGTATACCAAAATTAATAGTTCCCTGATCTATTATAGCAACAGTTACTAATGAATCAGATGTAGTAATAATAATATTAATCATAATGTGTATGACCAAATCCACACTAGATCTTGCAATGCTTGCATGACATTGTATGATATTGCATTATTAATAATTCAGATGGCCAAACTCTTCCTGTATTTGATCGTGAGTTTCCTCGCTACTGACAGTGTCATTGCAAGCTACATCATCCAACCTTCACAGATGCAAATTTGTGATGATCGTGTGGAATGTGATTGCGGTAATCTCACACTTTCTCAGTTTGTCAATAACTTGAGCAGTTATCTCAGAGTCACAAGTGACACAACACTGATCTTTTTGCCAGGAAACCACAGTTTGGAATCGGAGTTTCTTATTGAAAATTTTCACTCTTTCTCCATTTATGCGTGGCACGGATCTTCATCGAAGGCTACCATCACCTGTCATCACAGTGCAAGATTTGAATTTAGGAACGTTAGCACTGTAACCGTGAGTGGATTAGAGTTTATTGGATGTTATGAAAATCGCGTGATATCTGTTGATCAATTTCAACTTGAAAATTCAGGATTTATTGGCAATGGAATAATCCCTGGCACTGTACTGAGTATAAAAGAAAGCACGGCAAAATTGGATAAGGTCTTATTCCTGTCACAAAATAGTCGATTACGTGCTGCAATAGTTTGTGTAATTAATTCTAATCTCTCAGTCAGTCACAGCACATTCAAAAGTAATACTGGGACAGGAGATGTTCTGAAGGTTGGGAATACAAATAATATGAGCCTCAGCTGCAATGAATTAGTCAGTAATCAGAATGGATATTATTATGGCAGCACCAGCATTGAACATAGTAGGTTTATCAATAATACTGGATGGATACTGAGAGCTAGTCATACAGAAGTGAGCATCAGCTATAATGAATTTCTCGGCAATGATGGTTGGGATTTATTAAATTTTGATGGAGTGCTCACTAGTATTGATCATAATAAGTTCATCAACAACACTGGATTCTCAGTCCTGCGTGTAGAGAACACAGACATGATAACTCTACATTTAAATGAATTCATCAACAATAAAATAATTGGTGTGGTTTCCATAATGGCGCACAATACTACAGCTGATAATTTGCCACACAACACTACAGCAGAGAATTTGATGTATACATATTATTATACTATTTCTAGTATACGTAGTACTACGGGTTTCGCAGTAGTAGACATACAGCACCATACTACAGCAGAGAATTTGACAGGCAACGTATTTACAAACAATAGTGCAGCATATGAAATATTTATTAGTTCAGTCTGCAGATCAGGCTTTAGTCTTTCTTTGGGCAGTTCTCGTTGTATTCCATGCTCTGATCACTGGCTCCGAGAGCTGATAGGAATTGTGGCAGCTTCTCTTGTAGCTGGTATAGCCTTGGTCATCTTTATGTTAGCTCTCAATTTGACTGTTGCTGTAGGTACCCTCAATGGAATACTCTTTTATGTTAACATTGTAGCAGTAAATGCAGATATTTTTTTTTTGCCATCCACAACTCCAAATTTTGTCACTGCATTTATTTCATGGTTTAATCTTGACATTGGCTTTGATGTTTGCTTTACTAAAACTGTAAGTTCCATACTAGATGACCTTTATAAAAGTCTACTTCAATTAGCCTTTCCTGTCTATGTCATATTTCTAGTCATCATTGTGATAGTGGCCAGCGAACGTTCTTCCAAGTTTGCTAAGATCATTGGCAAAGGTAACCCAGTGGCAGTCCTTGCTACCATGATCTTGATTTCTTCGACTAAGTTGTTAAATGCAGTCATTGTATCATTGCCTCTGCTATACCTTCAACCGGCATATGGTTCACACAATGTTGATGTTGCAAAAATAGAATATGACCTTGGATCTCTGAATACTGAAGAAAATATGGACATTGAAGTTACCGCTTATTCTTTGATAACTATTGACATACTTGTTTTTCTCTTTTGTGTTATTTATGTTGCCCTTATCTTCCACTGGCAGTGGCTTCTACGATGTCAAGACAAGGCCATCTTTAAGTGGGTGAGGTACCAGAAACTGCGCCACTTCATAGAGCCTTACCACGCTCCCTATACTGCTCAATATCGCTACTGGACTGGCTTGTTGCTGTTTGTACGTATGCTCCTGTACCTTATTTCAGTCTTTAATTTCTCACTCGATCCACGAGTAGATCTCCTGGCGACGATCTTTATCGTTGGTGGTCTAATACTCCTAAAGGGAGTGACTGCAAAGAGGGTCTACAAGAACTGGCCACTTGATGTCATGGAAACTTTTATCTACTTCAACTTGGTTGCTTTTTCAGCTCTCACATGGTACATCTTAGACTTTGGAGGGAACCAGGTTGCTTTAGCCTACACGTCTGTCATGATCATTTTCATCCTCTTATTGGGGGTCATTATATTTCATGTCTTACGCTACACCAGACTTTATAAATACTCTTTCGTTAAGAAGTCATTCGAGTGGACATCTTCAAAGCTACTGCCAGTGGAGAAAAAGCCTAAGGAACAGCCACTAAACGACGCCCCAGAGGAGCTGGACGGATATCGACTGGAAAGATCTGCTGCTGGAGATCAAGAGCTAGTACCGACCATAACGTACTCGGTGGTTGAAATCAATGAACCAGCTCAGAGTCAAGACTCAGGGGAAAAAAAATACACCAAATGATGAAGAGCAAATTAAAATTTTGTCACGCAACATGCACGCATTGTTCAGTAGCTAGTTATTTTCCGCCAGTCATAATTAAATTTGTGTGTGTGCATTACTTTTATAATAATAATATTATATATTCGTGTATTTACTGTATCTATTTATTTAGACTCTAGTTGTAACAAATTCTGTCATTTGATTGGTTGGAATCAAGTATCTAAGTCACTTAGTAAGCCTACAACTTAGAAAGCTTACAACTTAGAATACTTACAACTTAGAAACCCAGTTTTTGATACCTAGGGCAACAACTTGCATCATGTTACTTAGCAACCTCATGCTAGAGCCTAAATAAGTTAGACACTTCAGCCAATGGGATCTACAGTCTTTAGAATACTTCAGATACTTATAAAACCCTCAGGCTTCGCCTTCGGGATTTTATATCAGTGTCTTCAGTATTCTAAATCCTGTAGATCCCTTGGCTTCAGTGTCTAACTTATATATAGAAGTGACCCCTTATCTAGCATATAGAGTTAGTTGTACAATATAAGTCTCTGGTATACATAGCTAATATTATCTAGTTGAATAATTTTGACATTCTGTGACCAATTATGGAGGGAATTGCGTGTGTGTACTAATAATAGTATTAATTTTGTGATAAAAATTGAGTGTTAATTGGATGATGTTATGGTACTCACTAGTGAATAGTAATTACCCCGCGCGCATGCGCAAGGGGTAAAGCACTTGTCTGTTGTCGTTGTCGTTGTCGTTGTCGTTGTCGTTGTCGGCACGAAAATCGCCAGATCTCGCGTTCTAGGCATCTATGCGTGCTGTAAGCACAACCGATCGGTAGATATCGGTGCAAAACTGGTTTGTACGCGCTTCGAATTGCTCAAAATGGCTTAGTAGTGCTACAAATCGTGTATTTTCTGTTCAGCATGCCTGTGGTTTATCGACCACGCCCACTCTTTTAGCATAATAGCAAGCTGATGCGACTGCGCATGCTCAAGCTCAGTGTTGGAAAGGGTCGTCAAATCATGAAACAGCTATGCCTCAGAGCGTTGCAATACTACGCTACAGTGGCTACAGAGCGCGCGGGGTATGTGCTCTACAGAGCTCTAGTTTCAGTTTGTGCTGCCAGTTTGAACATGTCTCTAGAGTCCTCCATTGTCCCCTGTCTCCCCAGCACCTCTCCACAGTAGTGATCTGGCTGCAGCTCCAGAGCTGAGGAGACAAAAAATTTGACATCACTTTTTCTCTCCCTCCCCCTCTCTTTCTTTCTCTCTCTCCCTCTCCCTCCTAGTCTCATCCCCAGACCCCGTCCCAAAAAGAAGGGGAAAGGGTCTGGGGACTGGCGAGCGTTTTCTTGGTTGTGCATCATCAGCAGTTTTGTTTTCTGGGTAAACCAATCAGATCACAGCTTTGGCATGGTCATATGACTCACTACCCGCAGGAATGTAACAGTAGAGCCTACTAACCAATCAGATTCGAGGTTTGTTTGAGCGCTGGCGGTGTCAGCGCGCGCACCCAAAGCCGGCCGAACCCAGCAAACGCTCGCCAGTCCCCAGTAGGCCTTGGCACATTATGCTCAAAAATTGAGCTATTATGCTATGCTCCTATGCTCTAAGAATCACACCATTATGCTTCCTAGTCCTGGTTATTATGCTCTCAATGTAACCCATTATGCTCCATTATGCTCAGGAAAAGTGACGTTTGACCATGTCATGTGATCTATCACATGGACTCGGCCTCTGTTGAATGAGTTTTTTTTTTATTTTAAAAAGACATTTTTCGCAATCCCAGCAATCAGCACTTCAAGACTACATTGAAGTTGGAGTGATGCTTGAATTAAACAACACTTAACTGTTAATTAACTTTTGTACATTAATTTTTATTGTGTCATTGACTCATTATGCTCACAAAATGTTGCTATTATGCTCAATTATGCTCAAGTCAGAGAAGAGAGCTATTATGCTCAAAATTATGCCAGCATAATGTGCCAAGGCCTAGTCCCCAGACCCTTTCTCCTTCTTTTTGGGGCGGGGTCTGGGAACGAGACTATCTCCCTCCCTCCCTCTCTTTCTCATCCATTACATGATACCCCTACACACACTATTATTATTAATTTTGTATGAGTTGGATCAAGTGGCAAGAACGGCCCTGCGAAAATTTTTGAACCATAGAAGATACCGTTGACCTAAAACCCTGTCACAATAGCATGCAAACATTTGGGGGCCGTTTATGCCACTTGACCCGATGAGTTAATTATTAAATCTTTCTTATAATCCTGTTCAGCACTGCTGTAGTCCCCCAGGGAGTAGTGTAGGTTGCCTCGATTAAAGTACAATGGCGCAGAGAGTGGATTAAGCTCTATGGCAAGGTCAAAGTCCGCTTGGTATCTCTGAGAATGCTATGAACTATGCCTCTGGTGGGAGGAGAGAGCTCGAGTGTAGCTGTCAGTACATCATTAAAGGGTCTTACCCTCTTGCGTGAGTTCATCCTCACTCAACGAAGAGCTCTCTATGAATCCCTTGCGTCGATCTCTCCCTCCTTCTGCCTGTCCAGGGCCTCGTCGTCTTTTGGAGCTTCCTTTAGAGCTTACTTTGCCTGCAAAACATCGACGACAAAGTGGGAATCTTGTAGCCAGTCACCACATTACAAAGAACAACAGACCATTCAGCCGGATGGCCTAATTGCTAGGTGAGATGGTCCTGGTACGTATGAAGGGCATTTTGTTTATGCAGTTGTCTGTTATGGCTGCTATTTAAATACTACCACTCCAAGGGTAGCACGACATGAGGCTCTATCAAAATTTTAATCAGACTAAGGCAAAGATACTCATACAGTAGGGACTGCGTATAACATTGAAAATGTGGGAGTGGCCTGGGTACGAGGCTATGTAGCTACACCCCATAAACAATTGTGAAGGAATTTTAATGAGATGCAAAATTAATAATAATTCAGCGCCCTTTCAGGAAGTTCTGGCCAGGTTCCTATCATGCCCATTGGTGGGAATCAAATGCATTACGTGTATAAAGATAATGTATAGACTACTACGAAGGTTATACAATGACCCCTTCATGTGAATAAAGCGTCCATAGCTATGACAACTGTTCTAGGATGCTATAATTATAAAGACTAATAGCTACTACAAGTTTGGGCTTGGCATCCTGTCTGAGGTTAGTACAGGGATTACCTTTAAGTTACTCCAGTGTGCCGTGCTTCGAGGTCCATCCATGCTACTATCTATGGTTAGTAGCTACTTCCTTTCTGAAGGTTAACAAGCGACTTCGAAGCCACACTGGCCTGAGTAAGGTTTTCCCTGTACTAACCTTATTTAAGCCCATAATATTATAAGAGCAAGTTTATATAACTTATACTAGCAGATTAAGAGGCAATAACACATTATATACACTATAATAATAATATTATTATAATGTACATGTGCATGTAGCTACCTACATGTACATGTACATGTACATGTAGCTACCTACATGTACATGCATAGGTACATGTAAATGCATGTAAGTTTTCTCAATTTGGCTGCCGGCTTAATGATTGAAAAGTTTCAACAATCGTAACATAGTTGGCTACTCAGTTCCGAGTCAAGATCAGTGATAATAGTCAGAAGCTGAAGGAATAAAGAGGACAGCTACAGCTATACTCTGTAATACACACATCGGAAATTTAAAGTACCCTATACTCAAGTATCATCAGCTATAGCTAGCTATCGATTCTGCTGAAAGCTATAGCTAAATATTATTGAATAACATTGATTTTGATCTGGAACCAGACACAATAATGGTGAGCTATATAAATATTATTATCTTGCGCTATAACTACACAGTGTATACAAATTTAATAAGTAAAAATTTAATATTAATGTGTTTGACCAAATCCACAAGATCTTGCAATGCTTGCATTTATGACAATCATTGCATTCATAATAATTCAGATGGCCAAACTCTTCCTATGTTTGATTGTGAGTTTCCTCGCTACTGACAGTGTCATTGCAAGCTACATCATCATCCAACCTTCACAGATACAAAATTGTGATGATTGTGTGGAATGTGATTGCTGTAATCTCACACTTTCTCAGTTTGTCAGTAACTTGAGCAGTTATCTCAGAGTCACAAGTGACACAACACTGATCTTTTTGCCAGGAAACCACAGTTTGGAATCGGAGCTTCTTGTTGAAAATGTTCACTCATTCTCCATGTATGCGTGGCACGGATCTTCGTTGAAGGCTACGATCACCTGTCATCACAGTGCAAGGTTTGAATTTAGGAACATTAGCACTGTAACCGTGAGTGGATTAGAGTTTGTTGGATGTTCTGAAAATCGCGTGATATCTGTTGATCAATTTCAACTTGAAAATTCAGAATTTATTGGTAATGCAATAATCCCTGGCACTGTACTGAGTGTAGAAGAAAGCACGGCAAAATTAGATAGGGTCTTATTCCTGTCACAAAATAGGAAATTTTGTGCTGCAATAGTTAGTGTAATTAATTCTAACCTAACTGTCAGTCACAGCACATTCAAAAGTAATATTGGGTCAGGAGATGTTCTAAAAGTTGGGAATACAAATAATATGAGCCTCAGATGCAGTGAATTTGTCAGTAATCAGAATGGATATTATGGCAGGACCAGCATTGAACATACTAAGTTCATCAACAACACTGGATCGATACTGTCAGCTAGTCATACAGAAGTGAGCATCAGGTATAATGAATTTCTCAGTAATGATGCGTATGGTTGGTATTTATTAGCTTTTGTTGGAGTGCTCACTAGTATTGATCATAGTAAGTTCATCAACAACACTGGAATGTCAGTCATGAGTGTAGCAAACACAGATACGATAACTCTACATTTAAATGAATTCATCAACAATAAAATAATTATTGTTACGGTTGCACACAATACTACAGCAGAGAATTCGACTATTACGGGTATTGCAGTAGTATACATATTATGGGACCACACTACAGCTGCAGAGAATTTGACAGGTAATATATTCACAAACAACAGTGCAGTATATGAAATATTTATTAGTTCAATCTGCAGACCAGGCCTTAGTCGTTCTTTGGGCAGTTCTCGTTGTATTCCATGCTCTGATCACTGGCGTAGAGAGCTGATAGGAATTGTGGCAGCTTCTTTTGTGGCTGGTATAGCCTTAGTCATCTTTATGTTAGCTCTCAACATGACCATTGCTGTTGGTACTCTCAATGGAATACTCTTTTATGCTAATATTGTAGCAGTAAATGCTGATATTTATTTCTTGCCATCCACAGCTCCAAATTTTATCACTGTATTTATTTCATGGCTTAACCTTGACATTGGCTTTGATGTTTGCTTTACTAAAACTGAAGGTTCGAGTGCAATTTTTGCTGTAGATGACCTTTATAAAACTCTACTGCAATTAGCCTTTCCTGTCTATGTCATATTTCTAGTCATCATTGTAATAGTGGCCAGCGAACGTTCTTCCAAGTTTGCCAAGATCATTGGCAAAGGTAACCCAGTGGCAGTCCTGGCTACCATGATCTTGGTTTCTTTGGCTAAGTTGTTAAATGCAATCATTGTATCAGCTTCTCTGGCATACTTTCAACCGGCATATGGTTCACGCAAAGTTGATGTTACAAAAATAGAATATGACATTGGATCTCTGAATACTGAAGAAAATATGAACATTGAAGCTACCACTTATTCTTTGATGACTATTGACATACTGCTTTTTCTCTTGTGTGTTATTTATGTTGCGCTTATCTTCCACTGGCAGTGGCTTCTACGATATCAAGACAAGGCCGTCTTTAAGTGGGTGAGGTACCAGAAATTGTGCCACTTCATAGAGCCTTACCACGCTCCCTATACTGCTCAATATCGCTACTGGACTGGCTTGCTGCTGTTTGTACGTATGCTCCTGTACCTTATTTCAGTCTTGAATTTCTCACTCGATCCACGAGTAGATCTCCTGGCAACGATCTTTATCGCTGGTAGTCTAATACTCCTAAAGGGAGTGACTGCAAAGAGAGTCTACAAGAACTGGCCACTTGATGTCATGGAAACTGCTATTTATTTCAACTTGGTTGCTTTTTCAGCTCTCACGTGGTACATCTTAGACTTTGGAGGGAACCAGGTTGCTTTGGCCTACACGTCTGTCATGATCATTTTCATCCTCTTATTAGGGGTCATTGTCTTTCATGTCTTACGCTACACCAGGCTTTATAAATGCTCTTTTGTTAAGAAATCATTCGATTGGACATCTTCTAAGCTACTGGAGAATAAGCCTAAGGAACAGCCACTAAACAATGCCCCAGAAGAGCTGGACGGATATCGACTGGAAAGATCTGCTGCTGGAGATCAAGAGCTACCGACCATAACGTACTCGGTGGTTGAAATCAATGAACCAGCTCAGAGTCAAGACTAAGGAGAAAAAATACACTGAATGAGCATGCAATTTAAAATCTTGTCATGCAACATGCACGCACTGTTCAGTACTTTATTTGCTGCCAGTCATAATTAAATTAATTTTGTGTGTGTACATTAGTTTTAGAATAATATTATATAGTCGTATTTACTGTATCTATTTGTATAGAAGTTACCCCTTATTAATTTTAGCATATAGAGTTAGTTATACAACTCTGGTACATATTTAATTGAATAATTTTGACATTTTGTGACCATGGTTACCATGCAATCATGGAGTGTGTTTGTGATAAAATTGACCGTTAATCAGATGATGCTATGGTACTCACTAGTGAATAGTAATTTCAGTTTGTGCTGCCAGTTTGAACATGTCTCTAGAGTCCTCCATCTTCCCCTGTCTTCCCAGCACCTCTCCACAGTAGTACATAGTCAGCCAGTCATCTGGCTGCAGCTCCAGAGCTGCATGAGGAGACAAAAATTTGACATTACTGTTTCTCTCCTTCCCCCTCTCTATCTCTCTCTCTCTCCTTCTCCCTCCCTCTTTTTCTCATCCATTACATGATACCCCTACACAGATCAAGTGGCAAGAACAGCCCCGTGAAAACTTTCAACCATAGAAGATACTGGTGACCTAAAATCCTATCACAATAGCATGCAAAAATTTGGGGGCCATTTATGCCACTTGACCCAATGAGTTGATAAATCTTTCTTTTAATCCTGTTTGGCACTGCTGTAGTCTCCCAGGGAGTAGTGTAGGTTGCCTCGATTGAAGTACGATGGCGCAGAGTGTGGATTAAGCTCTATTGCAAGGTCAAAGTCCGCCAGAGCCAGTTTGATATATCTGAGAATGCTGTGAACTATGCCTCTGTTGACTAGCACAGAGTCATCCTGGTGGGAGGAGAGAGCCCGAGTGTAGCTTGTGATGGCCTGTATTGACAAGAAAACAACAAGCATAAACAAAAATTAATAGAGTCTTAAAATTAACTAGTATATCATTGGAACATAAAATACTGTATACGTACATGTACATGCAGAAATTCTCACCAGGAGAAAAAATTTTTCACCAATTTCACCATCTGCTCTCATTGGCGAAAAGTTTAAAAAAAATTTCTTTGCCTATGCAGTCAAGGTCACCATTTAATATGGGACAAAAATAATGAGAGTAGGTAGCGAAATTGGTGAAACTTCTTTCCTGGTGAAAATTTCTATGTATACGGTATAATTATAATTATGCACCTGACCTGCTTAAAGTGTCTCTGTTGAAATAGCACATTTCCAATGTTGAAGTGAGCTAGAGAGTAGTCTGGCTGGATGGAGACTGCCTTCTGGTAGTCCCTCATGGCATTGATTAGGTCTCCTATGAACTGGTGGACCACTCCTCTGTTAGTCAGCAGGGCCGCACTCTCCTTAACCTGACAACGTCAAAAAATTAATACAAGCAGTCAATCACTATAATATTATTATTTACAATGATTTTTTCTTCGTAGAGCACAAATATTTTGTGCTAAAAAGTCATATTGAATATTATGGCTTGCATAATGACAGAATCTTTTTTTGTATGAGTTTTCTCCTTTAATTGCTTCCAACGTAATTGTACAATTAATTATATTATTAAAAAAAATGCATGTGTGTGCTGGGGGTGGTGGGGATATAATATTATGCATATCTCAGGAGAAAATTGACAGAACTCTCATTGATAAAAGTAGTATACCCCATAATAATATTATTATTGTGTTAGTTGCAGTACAGACGAGAGACTCCTCAACACAAGACTAGTTAGTACATGTCTAGCTATGTATATATACCTCCAGTAGACCTTTTTCATCCGATGACTATTTTAGGGGGCACTTAATTCCAAACTAATTTTGGAAAAATTAACGTCATTATGACATTAAGGGGGAAGGGGTTGACAGTCAGGGACATGGCCACTGTAAGTACTTCCTTTCTGAAAATCAACAAGCGAGTAAGGTTGGAGTAAGGTTATTTCCTGTACTAACCTCAGACAGGATGCCAAGCCCAAACTGCAACTAGTAAGTTGTAGTAATTATTATGCAGTGTGGGAGTCTATCCATCACTGAATAGTCTTCTTAGGAAGTATTCTACACCCATGCTAATAATAATACAATATTTACTGAGGTTTGTACGGGACAAAATGGTCCCACAGACAATAATTGTACCATGCAGTCATACATACTATGAGTCATAGTATGACTGCATGGTACAATTATTGTCTGTGGGACCATTCTGTCCTGTATCTGAGGGATGATTGTCGATTTAAGCCCTAAGAGTGAGTTTATAATTAATTTATAGCAGATCAGAGCAATTATTACAAAGTCAAAATTAATGATTGAAAAGTTTCAGCAACCATAACATAGTTGGCTACTCAGTTCCGAGTCAAGATCAGTAATAATAGTTTGAAGCTGAAGGAATAAAAAGGGTAGCTACAGCTACTCTGTAATACACACATCAGAAAAGCACCCCACTCAAGTATCATCAGCTATTCTATCTGCTGAAAGCTATAAATATTGAATAACATTTGATCTGGGACCTGACACAATAATCATGGGGGTGAGCTATAAGCTTATGTAACTACGCAGTGTATACCAAATAGTTCCCTGACCTAGCAAATATTTAATTTTAGTATAACCGGGTATTATCTAATGAATCAGATGTATAATATATTATTATTATATAGCAATAATGTGTATGACCAAATCCACATTAGATCTTGCAATGCTTGCATGTATGACATTCATTGCATTCATAATAATTCAGATGGCCAAACCCTTCTGGATCCTATGTTTGATCGTGAGTTTCCTCGCTACTGACAGTATCATTGCAAGCTACATCATCATCCAACCTTCACAGATACAAAATTGTGATGATCGTGTGGAATGTGATTGCGGTAATCTCACACTTTCTCAGTTTGTCAATAACTTGAGCAGTTATCTCAGAGTCACAAGTGACACAACACTGATCTTTTTGCCAGGAAACCACAGTTTGGAATCGGAGCTTCTTGTTGAAAATGTTCACTCATTCTCCATGTATGCGTGGCACGGATCTTCGTTGAAGGCTACGATCACCTGTCATCACAGTGCAAGGTTTGAATTTAGGAACATTAGCACTGTAACCGTGAGTGGATTAGAGTTTGTTGGATGTTCTGAAAATCGCGTGATATCTGTTGATCAATTTCAACTTGAAAATTCAGAATTTATTGGTAATGCAATAATCCCTGGCACTGTACTGAGTGTAGAAGAAAGCACGGCAAAATTAGATAGGGTCTTATTCCTGTCACAAAATAGGAAATTTTGTGCTGCAATAGTTAGTGTAATTAATTCTAACCTAACAGTCAGTCACAGCACATTCAAAAGTAATACTGGGTCAGGAGATGTTTTGAAAGTTGGGAATTATACAAATAATATGAGCCTCAGCTGCAGTGAATTTGTCAGTAATAGGAATGGATATTATGGCAGGACCAGCATTGAACATACTAAGTTCATCAACAACACTGGATCGATACTGACAGCTAGTCATACAGAAGTGAGCATCAGCTATAATGAATTTCTCGGCAATGATGCATATAATCGGTATTTATTAAATTTTGATGGAGTGCTCACTAGTATTGATCATAGTAAGTTCATCAACAACAGTATCACTGGATACTCAGTCCTGCGTGTAGCAAACACAGACATGATAACTCTACATTTAAATGAATTCATTAACAATAATATTATTATTACTCGTGTAGTGCAACAAAATACTACAGCAGAGATTTTGATGGATACATATTCTATCATTACGGGTATTGCAGTAGTGTACATACGGCACCATACTACAGCAGAGAATTTGACAGGTAACGTATTTACAAAAAACAGTGCAGCATATGAAATATTTATTAGTTCACTTTGCAGACCAGGTCTTAGTCGTTCTTTGGGCAGTTCTCGTTGTATTCCATGCTCTGATCACTGGCGTAGAGAGCTGATAGGAATTGTGGCAGCTTCTTTTGTAGCTGCATGCATGGTATAGCCTTAGTCATGTTTATGTTAACTCTCAATTTGACTGTTGCTGTTGGTACTATCAATGGAATACTCTTTTATGCTAACATTGTAGCAGTAAATGCTGATATTTATTTTTTGCCATCCAAGACTACAAATTTTGTCACTGTATTTATTTCATGGCTTAATCTTAAAATTGGCTTTGATGTTTGCTTTACTAAAACCGAAGATTTGAATGTAATTTTAAATTTTGCTGTAGATGTCCTTTATAAAAGCCTACTGCAATTAGCCTTTCCTGTCTATGTCATATTTCTAGTCATCATTGTGATAGTAGCCAGCGAATGTTCTTCCAAGTTTGCTAAGATCATTGGCAAAGGCAACCCAGTGGCAGTCCTTGCTACCATGATCTTGATTTCTTTGGCTAAGTTGTTAAATGCAGTCATCGTATCAGCTTCTCTGGCATACTATCAACCGGCATATGGCTCACGGAATGTTGATGTTACAAAAATACAATATGACCTTGGATTTCTGAATGCTGAAATGACGAAAATGATATCAGTCTCTCGCGATCTCCCTCCCCCTCTCCCTCTACTACCTTAATTCTCTCCCTCCCCCCCCCCCTTTCTCTATTTCTTTCTCTCTCTCCCTCTTCCTTCCTCTCTTTCTCATCCATACCTGATACCCCTTCCCCCTCTATAAACTATTTTGTATAATGAGTTACCATACTTAATCTAATATGATGCATATTTGAAAAACGCGTGTTTTTCTGGTAAAGGTTGTCAATCGCTCCATATATAGAATTTGTAAAATGCTAATTTAATTGGTTCATGAACTGTATTAACTACGGTAATTATTAAACCTTTCTTATAATCCTGTTCGGCACTGCTGTAGTCCTCCAGGGAGTAGCTAGTGTAGGTTGCCTCGATTGAAGTACGATGGTGCAGAGTGCATGTGGATTGAGCTCTATGGCAAAGGTCAAAGTCCACCAGAGCCAGTTTGATATTTCTGAGAATGCTGTGAACTATGCCTCTGTTGACTAGCACAGAATCATCCTGGTGGGAGGAGAGAGCCCGAGTGTAGCTTGTGATGTCTCTCTCAGTCTATGTATAGTAACCAATTATGGGACAAAAATTTATGGTCAAGGCGCAATGTCATACTATAATACCATGCTGCACTGAAGTACTCCCACTAAGAAAAATGCAGTAATTGATCGAATTACACTCTCATTGATATGGAATGAGTAAGCTGTATTTAATGTAGTATTATTAGTATAGTGCGTGCCATGGGTGTATAGTGTGGGAGTCAATACTTCCTAAGAAAACTATTCAGTGATGATCGATGATGCTTTTTCCGCGAAAGCTAGTCAGGGACAATTCTCTCCTACATCTGAGGGATGATTATCACATACATCCAGAATACAGGATCCAAGATTATTTAAGTCCATAAGAGTGAGTCTATATCGCAGAAAAGTAAAAATCTGATTTGAAAATTTCAGCAACCATAACATAATTGGCTACTGTACTATAGATAGTCAAGGTCATCAGAAGCTGAAGGAATAAAGAGCTCGAGGGCAGCTAGCTACTCTTATATAATTATTATACTTCAGAAAAGCATCCTACTCAAGTATCATCAGCTATAGCTAGCTATCTGCTGAAAGCTATAAATTGAATAAAAATTTGATCTGGGACCTAGGCCTGACACAATAATGGTGAGCTATAATATAGCTAATAATTAATACTATAGCTACATCTTAAGCTATAGTTACACAGTGTATACCAAAATTAATAGTTCCCTGATCTATTATAGCAACAGTTACTAATGAATCAGATGTAGTAATAATAATATTAATCATAATGTGTATGACCAAATCCACACTAGATCTTGTAAGACCAAATCCATAGCTACTAGGTCTTGCAATGCTTGCATGTATGATATTAATCCATTGCATTAATAATAATTCAGATGGCCAAACTCTTCCTATGTTTGATCATGAGTTTCCTCGCTACTGACAGTGTCATTGCAAGCTACATCATCGTCCAACCTTCACAGATACAAAATTGTGATGATCGTGTGGAATGTGATTGCGGTAATCTCACACTTTCTCAGTTTGTCAATAACTTGAGCAGTTATCTCAGAGTTACAAGTGACACAACACTGATCTTTTTGCCAGGAAACCACGGTTTGGAATCGGAGCTTCTTGTTGAAAATGTTCCCTCATTCTCCATGTATGCATGGCATGGATCTTCGTCGAAGGCTACGATCACCTGTCGTCACAGTGCAAGATTTGAATTTAGGAACATTAGCACTGTAACCGTGAGTGGATTAGAGTTTGTTGAATGTTCTGAAAATCGCGTGATATCTATTGATCAATTTCAACTTGAAAATTCAGGATTTATTGGCAATGCAATAATCCCTGGCACTGTACTGAGTATAGAAGAAAGCACGGCAAAATTAGATAGGGTCTTATTCCAGTCACAAAATAGTGGATTTCATGCTATAGTTTGTGTAATTAATTCTAATCTAACAGTCAGTCACAGCACATTCAAAAGTAATATAGTATCTGGAGCTGTTTTGAAAGTTGGGAATACAAACAATATGAGCCTCAGCTGCAGTGAATTATTAATCAGTAATCAGAATGGATATTATGGCAGGACCAGCATTGAACATACTAAGTTCATCAACAATGCTGGATCGATACTCATGACAGTTAGTCATACAGAAGTGAGCATCAGCTATAATGAATTTCTCGACAATGATGCGTATTTATTATATTTTGTTGGAGTGCTCACTAGTATTGATCATAGTAAGTTCATCAACAACACTGGAGTGATACTGATAGCTAGACATACAGAAATGAGCATCAGCTATAATGAATTTCTTGGCAATGATGCATTTTATGGGCGGCATTTATTAAATTTTGATGGAGTGCTCACCAGTATTGATCATAACAAGTTCATCAACAACACTGGATACTCAGTTCTGAGTGTAGCGAACACAGACATGATAACTCTACATTTAAATGAATTCATCAACAACAATAATATTATTATTACTCGTGTAGTGCAATATACTACAGCAGAAAATATGTCATTGACAGATACATATTCTAGTACTACGGGTTTTGCAGTAGTATACATAGAGCACCATACTACAGCAGAGAATTTGACAGGTAATGTATTTACAAACAACAGTGCAGCATATGAAATATTTATTAGTTCAGTCTGCAGACCAGGCCTTGGTCTTTCTTTGGGCAGTTCTCGTTGTATTCCATGCTCTGATCACTGGCGTAGAGAGCTGATAGGAATTGTGGCAGCTTCTTTTGTAGCTGGTATAGCCTTGGTCATCTTTATGTTAGCTCTCAACATGACTGTTGCTGTTGGTACCCTCAATGGAATACTCTTTTATGCTAATATTGTAGCAGTAAATGCTGATATTTATTTTTTGCCATCCACGACTCCAAATTTTGTCACTGTATTTATTTCATGGCTTAATCTTGACATTGGCTTTGATATTTGCTTTACTAAAACTGAAATTTCGGATTTCATCGATGTAGACGACTTTTATAAACGTCTACTGCAATTAGCCTTTCCTGTCTATGTCATATTTCTAGTCATAATTGTGATAGTGGCCAGCGAACGTTCTTCCAAGTTTGCTGAGATCATTGGCAAAGGCAACCCAGTGGCAGTCCTTGCTACCATGATCTTGATTTCTTCGGCAAAATTGTTAAATACAATCATTGTATCACTCTCTCTGACATACCTTCAACCAGCATATGGTTCACGCAATGTTGATGTCACAAAAATAGAATATGACCTTGGATCTCTGAATACTGAAGAAACTATGGACATTGGAGCTACCACTTATTCTTTGATAACTATTGGCATACTGGTTTTTCTCTTGTGTGTTATTTATGTTGCACTTATCTTCCACTGGCAGTGGCTTCTACGATATCAAGACAAGGCCATCTTTAAGTGGGTGAGGTACCAGAAACTGCGCCACTTCATAGAACCTTACCACGCTCCCTATACTGCTCAATATCGCTACTGGACTGGCTTGCTGCTGTTTGTACGTATACTCCTGTACCTTATTTCAGTCTTGAATTTCTCACTCGATCCACGAGTAGATCTCCTGGCGACTATCTTTATTGTTGGTGGTCTAATACTCCTAAAGGGAGTGACTGCAAAGAGAGTCTACAAGAACTGGCCACTTGATGTCATGGAAACTGCTATCTACTTCAACTTGGTTGCTTTTTCAGCTCTCACATGGTACAACTTAGACTTTGGAGGGAACCAGGTTGCTTTGGCCTACACGTCTGTCATGATCATTTTCATCCTCTTATTGGGGGTCATTATCTTTCATGTCTTACGCTACACCAGGCTTTATAAATGCTCTTTTGTTATGAAATCATTCGAGTGGACATCTTTTAAGCTACTGGAGAAAAAGCCTAAGGAACAGCCACTAAACAATGCCCCAGAAGAGCTGGACGGATATCGACTGGAAAGATCTGCAGCGGGAGATCAAGAGCTACCGACCATAACGTACTCGGTGGTTGAAATCAATGAACCAGCTCAGAGTCAAGACTCAGGGGAAAAATACACTGAATGAGCAATTTAAAATCTTGTCATGCAACATGCACGCATTGTTCAGTACTTTATTTGCCGCCAGTCATAATTAAAATTTGTGTGTGTATATACATTAGTTTTATAATAAACTATTAGTTGTGTATTTACTGTATCTATTTGTATAAAAGTGACCCCTTATCTAGCATAATATTATAGAGTTAATTGTACAACTCTGGTACATATTTAATTGAATAATTTTGACATTTTGTGACCATCATGGAGGGAATAATTGTGTGTGTACTGTGTACTGTGATAAAATCGACTATTAATTGGATGATATTATGGTACTCACTAGTGAATAGTAATTTCAGTTTGTGCTGCCAGTTTGAACATGTCTCTAGAGTCCTCCATCTTCCCCTGTCTCCCCAGCACCTCTCCACAGTAGTACATAGTCAGCCAGTCATCTGGCTGCAGCTCCAGAGCTGCATGAGGAGACAAAAATTTGACATCACTGTTTCTCTCTACCTCCCTCTCTTTCTCATCCATTGTATGATACCCCTACACACACTATTTATTATTTGTATGAGTTGGATCAAGTGGCAAGAACGGCCCTGTGAAAATTTTTAACCATAGAAGATACCGGTGACCTAAAACCCTGTCACAATAACATGCAAAAATTTGGGGGTGTTTATGCCACTTGACCCGATTAGTTTATTATTAAACCTTTCTTATAATATTTAATATATATATACTGTACTCCTGTGGGGGGCTCCCACGAGATCAATTCTCATTAAATTAACTCCCATGAGGACTGAGAATGCTGTGAACTACCGGGGTATCTCAGGAGAAAATTTACAGAACTCTCATTGACAAAATAGTACACCCCATATTAAATATTATTGTGCTAGTTGCAGTATAATATTATATAGACGAGAGACTCCTCAACTGAGGTAGCAAAGGAGGGGCACGTGAGAGTACATCGAAATAAAACACAGAACACGAGATAGAGTGAGACGTGTTCTCAATCGCCATGCTCTACAGGTACTGGTGCACGCCGACACGGACCGCGCATGCGCTATACTATAATGGCTGGGCACGAGACTAGCTATTATGTCTAGCTATAATATAATACACCTCCAGTAGACCTTTTTCATCCGATGACTGTTTTACGGGGCACTTCCAAACTAATTTTGGAAAAATGAACATCATTATGACATTAAGAGCGGAAGGGGTTGACAGTCAGCTCAGGGCCTGTCAGGTATGACAATAGCCTGACCTTTGGAGCCACACCCCTCTAACGCTTTTTGCATTTATACAGGGGTGTGGCTCTATGACTGCCATGACACTAAGAGAGAGGGGTGAGGGGTCCAAGACTTAATGTCATAATGATGTTAGTGCCCCCTTAAGCCATAGGGCACCGTATAGTATGTTGCATAGTTATGATCAGTTACCGCCTTTAACACATACCTATAGCTCCTTGCCTTTCCATGTGCATGTGCATGCCTATCGATCAGTACTATAATAGTTAACTATGCCCGCAAAGAGTAACTACCCAAATTGAAATAATTATCCAAGTTAATTATAAAATGAGAAAATTGGAAATTGGAATAAGAAATATCCAAATTGGAAGTTAGTAATGAGAAAACTCAAAATCGGAAATGAGAAATAACCAAATTGGAAGTTGGTAATGAGAAAAATCGAAATTGGTATAATATTATAATGTACATAATGCCATGGTTAATAATATTGTACTGGGCATGCAATGGATGTGACCCTTCAGGGCTACTGTAAGTACATGTACTTCCTTTCTGAAGGTCAATAAGCACCTTGAAGCCACACTGGAGTAAGGTTATTTCCTGTACTAACCTCAGATAGGATGCCAATCCAAACTAAGTTGTAGTAATTATTATTAGCATGGGTGCAGTGTGGGAGTCTATCCATCACTGAATAGTCTTCTTAGGAAGTATTGACTCCCACACTACACCCATGCTAATAATAATACCTTGTATACTAATTGCCGTTTGGGCCTAAGTAGCATCCTGTCTGAGGTTAGTGAAGGACAGAATCATCCCACAGATAATAAGTCACATAGTATGTATGACTGCATGGTACAATTATTGTCTGTGGGATCATCATCTGTCCTGTATCTGAGGGATGATTGTTGATTTAAGCCCATATAAGAGCGATTGAGTTTATAATTATTATAGCAGATCAGAGCAATTACAAAGTAAAAGTTAATGATTGAAAAGTTTCAGCAACAATAACATAGTTGGCTACTCTTCTGAGTCAAGATCAGTAATAATAGTCTGAAGCTGAAGGAATAAAGAGGGCAGCTACAGCTATACTCTGTAATACACACATCAGAAAAGTACCCTACTCAAGTATCATCAGCTATAGCTATCTGCTAAAAGCTATAAATTAAATAACATTTGATCTGGGACCTAGGCCTGACGCAATAATGGTGAGCTATATAAATATTATCTTATGCTATAACTACACAGTGTATACAAATAAGTATAATAATTATTTATTAATGTGTATGACCAAATCCACACTAGATCTTGCAACGCTTGCATGTATGACATTCATTGCATTCATAATAATTCAGATGGCCAAACTCTTCCTATGGTTGATCGTGAGCTTCCTTGCTACTGACAATATCATTGCAAGCTACATCATCCAACCTTCACAGATACAAAATTGTGATGATCGTGTGGAATGTGATTGCGGTAATCTCACACTTTCTCAGTTTGTCAATAACTCGAGCAGTTATCTCAGAGTCACAAGTGACACAACACTGATCTTTTTGCCAGGGAACCACAGTTTGGAATCAAAGCTTCTTGTTGAAAACGTTCACTCATTCTCCATGTATGCGTGGCATGGATCTTCGTCGAAGGCTATGATCACCTGTCGTCACAGTGCAAGGTTTGAATTTAGGAACATTAGCACTGTAACCGTGAGTGGATTAGAGTTTGTTGGATGTTCTGAAAATCGCGTGATATCTGTTGATCAATTTCAACTTGAAAATTCAGGATTTATTGGCAATGGAATAATCTCTGGCACGGTACTGAGTATAGAAGAAAGCACAGCAAAATTAGATAGGGTCTTATTCCTGTCACAAAATAGTAGAATTTGTGCTGCAATAGTTAATTCTAATGTAACAGTCAGTCACAGCACATTCAAAAGTAATACTGGAGAAGTTCTAAACGTTCTGAAGGTTGGGAATACAAATACAAATATGAGCCTCAGCTGCAGTGAAATAATCAGTAGTCAGAATGGATATTATGGCAGAACCAGTATTGAACATACTAAGTTCATCAACAACGCTGGATCAATACTGACAGCTTGTCATTCAGAAGTGAGCATCAGCTATAATGAATTTCTCGGCAATGATGGTTTTGATTTATTAAATCTTGATGGAGTGCTCACTAATATTGATCATAGTAAGTTCATCAACAACACTGGATACTCAGTCCTGAGTATAGCGAGCACAGACATGATAACTCTACATTTAAATGAATTCATTAACAATAATATTACTCATTTGACGGAATCTATTAGTATGAATATAGCAGTAGTGTATATACGGCACCATACTACAGCAGAGAATTTGACAGGCAACGTATTTACAAACAACAGTGCCGCATATGAAATATTTATTAGTTCAGTCTGCAGACCAGGCCTTAGTCTTTCCTTGGGCAGTTCTCGTTGTATTCCATGCTCTGATCACTGGCGTAGAGAGCTGATAGGAATTGTGGCAGCTTTTTTTGTAGCTGGTATAGCCTTGGTTATCTTTATGTTAGCTCTCAACATGACTGTTGCTGTTGGTACCCTCAATGGAATACTCTTTTATGCTAACATTGTAGCAGCAAATGCTGATATTTATTTTTTGCCATCCACGACTCCCAATTTTGTAACTGTATTTATTTCATGGCTTAATCTTGGCATTGACTTTGATGTTTGCTTTACTGAAGATTTGAATGTTAGAATTATTGCTATTGAAATCCTTTATAAAAGTCTACTGCAATTAGCCTTTCCTGTCTATGTCATATTTCTAGTCATCATTGTGATAGTGGCCAGCGAACGTTCTTCCAAGTTTGCTAAGATCATTGGCAAAGGCAACCCAGTGGCAGTCCTTGCTACCATGATCTTGGTTTCTTTGGCTAAGTTGTTAAATGCAATCATTGCATCACTCTCTCTGACATACCTTCAACCGGCATATGGTTCACGTAATGTTGATGTTACAAAAATAAAATATGACTTAGTCTTTGGAGTTCTGAATACTGAAGAAAATGTGGACATTGGAGCTACCACTTATTCTTTGATAACTATTGGCATACTAATTTTTCTCTTGTGTGTTATTTATGTTGCACTTATCTTCCACTGGCAGTGGCTTCTACGATATCAAGACAAGGCCATCTTTAAGTGGGTGAGGTACCAGAAACTGTGCCACTTCATAGAGCCTTACCACGCTCCCTATACTGCTCAATATCGCTACTGGACTGGCTTGCTGCTGTTTGTACGTATACTCCTGTACCTAGTTTCAGTCTTGAATTACTCACTCGATCCACGAGTAGATCTCCTGGCAACTATCTTTATCGTTGGTGGTCTAATACTCCTAAAGGGAGTGACTGCAAAGAGAGTCTACAAGAACTGGCCACTTGATGTCATGGAAACTGCTATCTACTTCAACCTGGTTGCTTTTTCAGCTCTCACATGGTACAACTTAGACTTTGGAGGGAACCAGGTTGCTTTGGCCTACACGTCTGTCATGATCATTTTCATCCTCTTATTGGGGGTCATTGTCTTTCATGTCTTACGCTACACCAGACTTTATAAATGCTCTTTTGTTAAGAAGTCATTCGAGTGGACATCTTCTAAGCTACTGGAGAAAAAGCCTAAGGAACAGCCACTAAACGACGTCCCAGAAGATAAGTGCAACATATTGGCAATGGAATAATCCCTGGCACTGTACTGAGTATAGAAGAAAGCACGGTAAAATTAGATAGGGTCTTATTCCTGTCACAAAATAGTGATGCAGGATTTTGTGCTGCAATAGTTTGTGTAATTAATTCTAATCTAACAGTCAGTCACAGTACATTCGAAAGTAATACTGGAACTGTTCTGAAAGTTGAGAATACAAATAATATGAACCTCAGCTGTAGTGAATTAATCAGTAATCAGAATGGATATTATGGCAGGACCAGCATTGAACATACTAAGTTTATCAACAACACTGGATCGATACTGACAGCAAATCATACAGAAGTGAGCATCAGCTCTTAGTCTAATGAATTTCTCGGCAATAATGCATATGGTCAGTATTTATTAAATTTTGATGGAGTGCTCACTAGTATTGATCATAGTAAGTTCATCAACAACACTGGATACTCAGTCCTGCGTGTAGCAAACACAGACATGATAACTCTACATTTAAATGAATTCATCAACAATAATATTTTTATTACTCGTGTAGTGCCACACAATACTACAGTGGAGAATTTGACGGATACATATTCTATTATTACGGGTATTGCAGTAGTACACATATGGTACCATACTACAGCAGAGAATTTGACAGGCAACGTATTTACAAATAACAGTGCACCATATGAAATATTTATTAGTTCAGTCTGCAGACCAGGCCTTAGTCTTTCTTTGGGCAGTTCTCGTTGTATTCCATGCTCTGATGACTGGCGTAGAGATCTGATAGGAATTGTGGCAGCTTCTCTTGTAGCTGGTATAGCCTTGGTCATATTTATGTTAACTCTCAATTTGACTATTGCTGTTGGTACCCTCAATGGAATACTCTTCTATGCTAACATTGTAGCAGTAAATGCTGATATTTATTTTTTGCCATCCACGACTCCAAACTTTGTCACTGTATTTATTTCATGGCTTAATCTTGACATTGGCTTTGATGTTTGCTTTACTAAAACTGAAAGGTTGTATAATATTATCTTTGATGTAAAAGTCTACTGCAATTAGCCTTTCCTGTCTATGTCATATTTCTAGTCATAATTGAGATAGTGACCAGCGAACGTTCTTCCAAGTTTGCTAAGATCATTGGCAAAGGTAACCCAGTGGCAGTCCTTGCTACCATGATCTTAGTTTCTTCGGTTAAGTTGTTAAATGCAGTCATTGTATCAGTCTCTCTGACATACCTTCAACCGGCATATGGTTCACACAAAGTTGATGTTACAAAAATAGAATATAACCTTCGATTTCTGAATACTGAAGGAGGTGATATGGACATTGGAGCTGCTACTTATTCTTTGATAACTATTAGCATACTGGTTTTTCTCTTGTGTGTTATTTATGTTGCACTTATCTTCCACTGGCAGTGGCTTCTACGACATCAAGACAAGGCCATCTTTAAGTGGGTGAGGTACCAGAAACTGCGCCACTTCATAGAGCCTTACCACGCTCCCTATACTGCTCAATATCGCTACTGGACTGGCTTGCTGCTGTTTGTACGTATACTCCTGTACCTTATTTCAATCTTGAATTTCTCACTCGATCCACGAATAGATCTCCTGGCAACGATCTTTATCGTTGGTGGTCTAATACTCCTAAAGGGAGTGACTGCAAAGAGAGTCTACAAGAACTGGCCACTTGATGTCATGGAAACTTCTATCTACTTCAACTTGGTTGCTTTTTCTGCTCTCACGTGGTACAACTTAGACTTTGGAGGGAACCAGGTTGCTTTAGCCTACACGTCTGTCATGATCATTTTTGTGCTCTTATTGGGGGTCATTATATTTCATATCTTACGCTACACTAGACTTTATAAATACTCCTTTGTTAAGAAATCATTCGAGTGGACATCTTCTAAGCTACTGGAGAAAAAGCCTAAGGAACAGCCACTAAACGATGCCCCAGAAGAGCTGGACGGATATCGACTGGAAAGATCTGCTGCTGGAGATCAAGAGCTACCGACCATAACGTACTCGGTGATTGAAATCAATGAACCAGCTCAGAGTCAAGACTCAGGGGAAAAATGAGCAAATTAAAATTTTGTCATACAACATGCACGCACTGTTTAGTACTTTATTTGCTGCCAGTCATAATCAAAATTTGTGTGTGTACACTAGTTTTATGATAATATTTAATTTATATACTATTAGTTGTGTATTTACTGTATCTGTATAAAAGTGCATTATCTAGCATATTATAGAGTTAGTTGTACCACTCTGGTACATATTTAATTTTGAATAATTTGACTTTTTGTGACCATGGTTGCTAATCATGGAGTGTGTGTACTAATAAATTAGTGATAGAATTGACTGTTAATCAGATGATATTATGGTACTCACTAGTGAATAGTAATTTCAGTTTGTGCTGCCAGTTTGAACATGTCTCTAGAGTCCTCCATCTTCCCCTGTCTCCCCAGCACCTCTCCACAGTAGTACATAGTCAGCCAGTCAGCTGGCTGCAGCTCCAGAGCTGAGGAGACAAAAATTTGACATCAGTCTCTCTCCCTCCTTCCCTCTCTCTCTTTCTTTCTCTCTCTCCCTCTCCCTCTCCCCCTCTCTCTTTTTCTTTCTCTCTCTCCCTCTCCCTTCTCCCTCTCTTTCTCATCCATACCTGATACCCCTCCCCCCTCTAGCTCTACAAACACACACTATTATATTTGCAACGTACTTAATCTAATACAACGCATGGAAAAATATTTGAAAAACGTGCGTTTTTCTGGTAAAGGCTATCAATCGCTCCATATATATATAAGTTATGAGAATTTGTAAAATGCTAATTTATTGCATTGAATTGGATCATGCATTGTATTCGATTAACTACGGTAATTATTAAACCTTTCTTATAGTCTTGTTCGGCACTGCTGTAGTCCCCCAGGGAGTAGTGTAGGTTGCCTCGATTGAAGTACGATGGTGCAGAGTGTGGGTTGAGCTCTATGGCAAGGTCAAAGTCCGCCAGAGCCAGTTTGGTATCTCTGAGAATGCTGTAAACTATGCCTCTGTTGACTAGCACAGAGTCATCCTGGTGGGAGGAGAGAGCCCGAGTGTAGCTTGTGATGGCCTACATGTATATCGATGAGAAAACAACAAGCATAAATAAAATAGTCTTAAAATTAATTAGTGCGTCATTGGTCCGGGAATAACAAAGTACTGCATTTCGCCAATTTCACCACTTGCCGCTCTCCTTAAGTTTGAGGAAATTTAATTTCTTCACCAATGCAGTCAAGGTCACCATTTAATACAGGACAAAAATTAGCATGATAAAATTCACTAATGAAAGTATAGGTAGCGAAATTGGTGAAAATTCTTTCCTGGAGAAAATTTATACGTACATATATACAGTATAATTATGCACCAGACCTGCTTAAAGTGTCTCTGTTGAAATAGCACATTCCAATATTGAAGTGAGCTAGAGAGTAGTCTGGCTGGATGGAGACTGCCTTCTGGTAGTCCCTCATGGCATTGATTAGGTCCCCTATGAACTGGTGGATTACCGTTCTCCTCTGTTAGATGGTCAGCAATGCCGCACTCTCCTTAACCTGACAACTTCAAAAAAAAATTAATACAAGCAATCAATTACTATAATTTTTCTCCATATAGAGCACAAACGTTTTGTGCTAAAGAGTCATATGGCTTGCATAATGACAACTTTTCTTGGTGTGTACCTTAAAAAGAATATTTACGATCTTTACCCGCTCCTAGATCGTAAAGATTTTTTCATTTTCTGACTCAACGATCCTTACCGATTCGAGCAGCTAGTATGGCAGGGATCCGGAAAATTACAGCCAGCGTCATGGCACCATGTAGGCAGGTACAAGGGTGATCACCTCATGATATCGATCAATCGGACCTCCATAAAATTTAATTATAGTATAGGCCATGCATGCATCCTAAAAAATCTATGCATGATGACGTCATTAGCTACCAGTTGTGTGTACGTGTGTGTGTGGCCTATGGTGTGTGCTCTATAGTCTCGTCCCGAGACCCCACCCCCAAAAAAGAGGAAGAGGGGATTTGGGGCTGGGTACGAGACTATGTGCTCTAGAGCTAGATACATGCTTGTCAATTAACCCTGAGTCTGGATGTGGCACTTCTGAGAATGCATGCATGAGACTGATATCCTCAGGGCCAGTACTAGTGAAATCATTATCAAGTTCACGACTATTCTTGGTAGCTATGTATTATCTTAATTACCCTTGTCTCTGCATGCCAGGGACATCGCCAATATTATGTCTGTTGCTCCATACTCTTATAGAATCTTCTTCAGCACTATCAAGTTCCCAACTTTTCTTGGTATGTACCTTAAAGCCTAGGGCAATTAGCTACTGACTGACTATATAAGTGTGATACCATACAACAATAATAATTAAGGTTTCCTATTTTGTTTTTCTCAGAAACTGGCAATTTACGTAAGAATCTTGTGACAATCATGATCATAAGCTATCGTAATCATCCGAGCCAGTTGACAAGCTAAGCGTGAATGAATGTCTCTCTCAGTCTATGTATAGCAACCAATTATGGGACAAAAATTTATGGTCAAGGCGCCGGCCATACTGCACTGAAAAATGCAGTAATTGATTGAATTACACACACTCCCATTGATATGGGATGAGTAAATTAAAACTGTATTGATGAAATTTAATAATATTGTATTAGTATAGTGCATGGGTGCATAGTGTGGGAGTCATAAGACTTCCTAAGAAAACTATTCAGTGATGATCGATGATGCTTTTTCCGCGAAAGCTATAGTAGTGGGACGATTCTGTCCTGCATCTGAGGGATGATTGTCACATCCAGAATACAGGATCCAAGATTATTTAAGTCCATAAGAGCGAGTCTATATTGCAGAAAAGTAAAAGACTGACTTGAAAATTTCAGCAACCATAACGTATAATTAATATTAGCTACATCTTAAGCTATAGTTACGCAGTGTATACCAAAATTAATAGTTCCCTGATCTATTATAGCAACAGTTACTAACGAATCAGATGTAGTAATAGTGTATGACCAACTTATTTATTGCATTCATAATAATTCAGATGGCCAAACCCTTCTGGACCCTATGTTTGATTATGAGTTTCCTTGCTACTGACAGTGTCATTGCAAGCTACATCATCCAACCTTCACAGATGCAAATTTGTGATGATCATGTGGAATGTGATTGTGGTAATCTCACACTTTCTCAGTTTGTCAATAACTTGAGCCGTTTTCTCAGAGTCACAAGTGACACAACACTAATCTTTCTGCCAGGAAACCACAGTTTGGAATCGGAGCTTCTTGTTGAAAATGTTCACTCATTTTCCATGTATGCATGGCACGGATCTTCGTCGAAGGCTATGATCACCTGTCATCACAGTGCAAGGTTTGAATTTAGGAACGTTAGCACTGTAACCATGAGTGGATTAGAGTTTATTGGATGTTCTGAAAATCGTGTGATATCTGTTGATCAATTTCAACTTGAAAATTCAGGATTTATTGGCAATGGAATAATCCCTTTTACTGTACTGAGTATAGAAGAAGGCACAGCAAAATTGGATAGGGTCTTATTCCTGTCACAAAATAGTGGATTTCTTGCTGAAATAGTTTGTGTAATTAATTCTAATCTAACAGTCAGTCACAGCATATTCAAAAGTAATACTGGAGCTGTTCTGAAAGTTTGGAATACTAATAATATGAGCCTCAGCTGCAGTGAATTAGTCAGTAATCAGAATGGATATTATGGCAGAACCAGCATTGAACATACTAAGTTCATCAACAACACTGGACGGATACTGACAGCTAGTCATACAGAAGTGACCATCAGCTCTAATGAATTTCTCGGCAATAATGCATCTTATGATCAGTATTTATTAGCTTTTGTTGGAGTGCTCACTAGTATTGATTATAGTAAGTTCATCAACAACACTGGATTTATACTGAGAGCTAGTCATACAGAAGTGAGCATCAGCTCTAATGAATTTCTCGGCAATGATGCATCTTATGGTCGGTATTTATTAAATTTTGATGGAGTGCTCACTAGTATTCATCATAGTAAGTTCATCAACAACACTGGATTGATACTGAGAGCTAGACATACAGAAGTGAGCATCAGCTCTAATGAATTTCTCGGCAATAATGGTTTTAATTTATTAAGATTTTATGGTCCGGGAGTGCTCACCAGTATTGATCATAGTAAGTTCATCAACAACACTGGATACTCAGTCCTGAGAGTAGTGAACACAGACATGATAACTCTACATTTAAATGAATTCTTCGAAAATATTATGGGTTTTGCAGTAGTAGAAATACTGAGCCATAATAATATTATATCAGCAGAGAATTTGATAGGTAATGTATTTACAAACAACAGTGCAGCATATGAAATATTTGTTAGTTCAGTCTGCAGACCAGGCCTTGGTCTTTCTTTGGGCAGTTCTCGTTGTATTCAATGCTCTGATCACTGGCGTAGAGAGCTGATAGGAATTGTGGCAGCTTCTTTTGTAGCTGGTATAGCCTTGGTCATCTTTATGTTAGCTCTCAATTTAACTGTTGCTGTTGGTACTCTCAATGGAATACTCTTTTATGCTAACATTGTAGCAGTAAATGCTGATATTTATTTTTTGCATTCCACGACTCCTAATTTTGTCACTGTATTTATTTCATGGCTTAATCTTGACATTGGCTTTGATGTTTGCTTTACTAAAACTGAAGCTTCAAATGCATTTTTTGCTGTAGACGTCCTTTATAAAACTCTACTGCAATTAGCCTTTCCTGTCTATGTCATATTTCTGGTCATCATTGTGATAGTGGCCAGCGAACGTTCTTCCAAGTTTGCTAAGATCATTGGCAAAGGCAATCCAGTGGCAGTCCTTGCTACCATGATCTTAGTTTCTTCGGCTAAGTTGTTAAATGCAGTCATTGTATCATTATCTGTGCTATACCTTCAACCAGCATATGGTTCACGCAATGTTGATGTTACAAAAATAGAATATGACCTTGGATCTCTGAATACTGAAGAAAATATGGACATTGGAGCTAGCGCTTATTCTTTGATAACTATTAACATAGTGGTTTTTCTCTTGTGTGTTATTTATGCTGCACTTATCTTCCACTGGCAGTGGCTTCTACGATACCAAGACAAGGCCATCTTTAAGTGGGTGAGGTACCAGAAACTGCGCCACTTTATAGAGCCTTACCACGCTCCCTATACTGCTCAGTATCGCTACTGGACTGGCTTGCTGCTGTTTGTACGTATACTTCTGTACCTTATTTCAGTCTTGAATTTCTCACTCGATCCACGAGTAGATCTCCTGGCGACGATCTTTATCGTTGGTGGTCTAATACTCCTAAAGGGAGTGACTGCAAAGAGAGTCTACAAGAACTGGCCACTTGATATCATGGAAACTTCTATCTACTTCAACCTGGTTGCTTTTTCAGCTCTCACGTGGTACATCTTAGACTTTGGAGGGAACCAGGTTGCTTTAGCCTACACATCTGTCATGATCATTTTCATCCTCTTATTGGGGGTCATTATCTTTCATGTCTTACGCTACACCAGACTTTATAAATGCTCTTTTGTTAAGAAATCATTTGAATGGACGTCTTCTAAGCTACTGGAGAAAAAGCCTAAGGAACAGCCACTAAACAATGCCCCAGAAGAGCTGGATGGATATCGACTGGAAAGATCTGCTGCTGGAGATCAAGAGCTACCGACCATAACGTACTCGGTGGTTGAAATCAATGAACCGGCTCAGAGTCAAGACTCAGGGGAAAAATACACTGAATGATGAAGAGCAAACTTTATCACGCAATGTGCACGCATTATTCAGTACTTTATTTGCCGCCAGTCATAATTAAATTAAATTTATGTGTGTACATTAGTTTTATAATAATATTATATAGTCGTATTTACTGTATGTATTTGTATAAAAGTTACCCCTTGAATTAGTTGTACAACTCTAGTACATATTTGAAGGGCTCAGAACCAGAGTGGCCTAACCCACAAATTATGAGTTAGCCCCCCTAATCTTGAAAACATGTTTAAAATGCATTTCATGAGCTACAGAAAATTCACATTTTTGAAAATTTGAGTGATTTGGTAGAGTAGGGTGTTTGGTTTTTAGTCCATATTTGAGCTTTTTAGACAATTCCCACATTCAATTTGGGGTTAGGCCACTCTGGTTCTCGACCCTTCATTTAATTTTTGTATATAATAATTTTGCATAGTATAATGCAAGGATACATAAATAGCAATAAGCTAACTTACAATGTACCCATTAAAGGACAAAACACAAACACAACATTCAAGAAACATGATAAGTGTTATGTAAAAACGTATGTAAGGAGCGTTTAAAAATATAAAGAGATTCACTCATCTGCACAGAAGGGGCCAGATCATTCCACAGAGCAATTGTGTTGGGAAAAAACAAATACAAGTGGGCATTTGTATGGGCGACCAGTCTTTGCAATAAAGTTGAAGTAGAGTTTCTTAGAGATCTCTGTTGTATTCTCCTCTCAATTGGAGCCCCAGGAATCACAAGTTGGCCATTAATGATTTGGTACAATATGGATAGCTTAAGGAGCTGACGCCGCTCTTCCAAAGTAGGTATGTTGCAGGTTCTAATTAGAGTATCATAATCAGCATTCCAGTCCCTAGTAGAGACTTTGAGGGCAAACTTCTGTACACGTTCTAAAGTGTTTATTAAGCTACGTTGATGAGGATCCCAAACAGCAGCTGCATATTCGAGATGTGGACGAACGTAGGATAAGTATAGTCTGAGGAAGGTTGGGTTACTAGCATACTTATAGAACCTCCTATAAAGAAAGCCAATTTGACGTCTTGCCTTCTTGCAGGTCTCCTCAACTTGTATTGACCAATTAAGTGTGGAAGTAATCCACACACCGAGGTACTTGTATGAAAATACTTTGACGAGAGGAGTGTCCTTAATAGCAATTGGTGAAGATGAATAATTTTGATATTAATTTTTGTGACAATGGTTACCAATCATGGAGTGTGTGTACTACTAATAATTTGTGATAAAATATGACTGTTAACCAGATGATATTGTGGTACTCACTAGTGAATGGTAGCAGCTCCAGAGCTGAGGAGACAAAAATTTGACATCGATATCACTGTTTTTCTGCCTCCCCCTCTCTTTCTTTCTCTCTCTCCCTCCCTCCCTCTCTTTCTCATCCATTATGCATCTGTCAACGGTATGCCCCAGTATCCCCCTCCCGCTCCAAGTAGGGGCATACTAGGGGATTTGACAATGATCATTTCAATTGCCCCAGGGTCGGAGCAATATTTGAAGTCAAATCCCCTATTCAGTACCTAGTGTATCCTAGGGGAACATAGGGGATTTGATTGCATTCATGCTGCTTCTGTTATGACGTGGTAATCATAGTCTCATGAGCCACACCCTCTAGTTTATATCATTGTGCACGGAAAAATCAAATGCCCCACCCTAGGTCCAGCTTCTCCTGTAAAAACCCCTTGGTACCCCTTGGTTTTGCGCGGGAGGGGGATAGTGGGGCATGCCATTGACAGGTGCATTACATGATACCCTACACGCACTATTATTATTTGTATGAAGTGGCAAGAATGGCCCTGCGGAAATTTTCAACCATATTATATAGAAGACACTGGTGACCTAAAACCCTGGCCTGTCACAGTAACGTGCAAAAATTTGGGGGCCATTTATGCCACTTGACCCAAAGAGGCTAGGGGGAGAGGTTAAAGAGCAGAGATAGGGTATGGGAAAGGAGGCATTTTTAAAATTAAATTTATATAATTTTGTGTATCATTTTCCGATCAATCTTTTCCTTTTTTCAAGGGGACCACACACTAAGCAGAAGAAAATATTGTCCAGAAATCACCACATAGTCGAGCTGGATGCATAGTAGAGCCATACAATGCAAGTAGGCAACAATTCTGACCAAATCTGGTAAAGGTAGTCACGTTTATGCACGGTGCGCGCGAGGCCCCGCCCCTCACGTAGCGCGTGGGCGGGAAACATTGCAAATGCATGGCTTCCTATACAAACTTCAAAGGGCCAGGGGTGGCCAAGGTATTGATGGTCACGGGCCAACATTTCAATATTGAAACCATGTCAGGGCTACCTCAGACATCACCAAATGTAATATAGAATATAGTAGCAATATATTATGTGCTGTGGCCCACCAGACTGTACTGAGCTACATTGATTAAAACTTGAGCAGAGGTGCAGCTAAAGTTGTTATCTATAAAAATGTACGGAGGAAATTGGATTCCAAGCTTGAGGCTAAAATCAAATCGTAAAGCCAGTTGTTTTGCATCACTTTCAACTATAAGAAATTGGAACTCCATTTCATATACAGTAGTAGCTATGACAGGGGCTGATCCAGGGGGGGGGGGTGGATAGGGTGGCTAGCCACCCCCCTTCACCAATTCTTTTATGCAACATAGTATAGTAGATGTCCACCATTATTAACCAGCCACCCCCTTTGCACCAGTATGGTTTACTATGGGTAGCCACCCCGTCAGCCACCTTCCATGAAAATTTTCTGGATCAGCGCCTGTATGACCATGGATATAATGTGTCCCCACATCCGTTTCAGGTTAGAAGTAGCCCGCGCGAAACTGTTTCCATATGTAGCTTGTTGTATGTATGTATAGAGTAAAGTACTTTTATGTAATCGTAGTAATCCACTCTATGTTTGTACATTAATTCTATAGGGATATGTGTAGTTCTTGAAGTACATGAAGTTTACTGGGAAACTCATCTCATGTAGATACGCATGACATAATATAATACAATACATATAAGCTTGTACACAATCATGTGTAGTGTACTCTAATTCCTGGTAGTAGATAGATGTAGATAGCCAGTAGAATCATTCCTCTAAGTTGATCAACTACCTGCTCACAATTATCTCGAGATTTCAGTATAAATATTGGCATTGAAAAATCACCATGGCTTGCTTTGGTCTCTTGACTATTCTCTGCACTCTGTAAAAAATCAAGCAGCTACTATACGTATATAGCAGTGTTGTAGAGAGTAACCACAAGAATGCACTAATACTGATTGCATGTACATATATTATTATGTACCATGTGCATGCCAGATCGGCAGATCTAGACTAAGTACAAAAATTATGTAGCCTGCGGTAGTGTATATGTGATGCAGAGATAAAATCAATATCTTGAGAATAGTAAGATAAGAAATATACACATGGGTCATTAACTACTTTTGTATCCAATTACATTAATTTCATGCACATGCATCTATATAGTTATACACAGAAAACTATATACAAAGAAGCAATTTTAATTAGTGTAACATTATATAAACTTTGAAGGTATCAAATTACTCCTTTTTGTTACTGAATCATAAACATAATTATGCTTTGCAACAATCAAACTGCTTCATTTATTTTACCATGAACTCAAATTCTACGACCCCCGGTAGGCGGTCTGTGTCCTTCACTTGATCATAATCTGTATCATCTGCATGATGCTACCTGACCACGAGGCTTGGACAACTCCACTATAGAGTAGGTTGGCTCCACCGGTGGGGTGGGCCTGAGGAGCGGCAGTGTGTTGTAGTCATCAGTGTTGACTGGGCAGTCCAGCTCATCCAATAGTTCATCAACATGCATGCACTGCTTTTGTTATGCATACAGTATACTACCAGGAATTGGAGTACGCTACACATGATTGTGTGCAAGCTTGTGTAGTGTATTATGTCATGCGTATCTACATGAGATGACTTTCCCAGTAAACTTCATGTACTTCAAGAACTACACATTAGCTAGTATCCCTACAAAATTAATGTACAAACACAGAGTGGATTACTATGATTACACTACAGTACTTTACTCTATACTTACATGCAACAAGCTACATATCAAAACAGTTTCGCGCATCGGAAATCGCACGTTGGAAGAGGGGTTCATGCATTGGGTAAACGAACATTGGGAAATGCATGTCGGGGCAAGAGGAACGTCGGGAGAGGGGTTCATGCATCGGGATCAATGTGTACCACGGACAGTGTCCTTCTCGGCCACCATAGATTTGATACCTTTACTGTTTCAGGAAAGTAAATTGCTATTATATAACTAGGGATGTAATTAGTGGAAGTACTTCAGTGCAGCCATAAATTTTTATCCCATAGCTAGCTAATTGGTTGCTATACATAGAGAGAGACATTCATTCATGCTTAGCTTGTCAACTGGCTCAGATGATTATAATAGCTTATGATCATCATAAGATTCTTTAATTGCCAGTTAATCAATATTAGCGTACTCCAATTCTTGGTAATAGATACTTGTAGATAGCCAGTAGAACCATTCCTCTAAGTTGATCAATTAGCTGCTCACAATTATCTCAAGCAGTAACCATTTTCAGCATAAATATTGGCATTGGAAAATCACCATGGCTTGCTTTGGTCTCTTGACTATAATATTATTATCGTTCATTCTCTGCACTCTGTAAAAAATCAAGCAGCTACTATACGTAGCAGTGTTGTAGAGAGTAACCACAAGAATGCACTAATACCGATTGCATGGTAGCTATGTACACAATTATTATAATTATGTACCATGTGCATGCCAGATCGGCAGATCTAGACTAAGTACAAAAATTATGTAGGTAGTGTACATGTGATGCAGAGACAAAATCAATATCTTGAGAATAGTAAGACAAGAAAATATACACATGGTTCATTAACTACTTTTGTATCCAATTATATTAATTTCACATGCATCTATATAAAATATTATACACAGAAAACTATACAAAGAAGCAATTTTAATTAGTGTAATATTATATAAACTTCAAATCACATCTTTTGTTACTGAATCATAAACATAATTATGCTTTGCAACAATCAAACTGCATCATTTATTTTTAATCATGAACTCAAATTCTACGACCCCCGGTAGGCGGTCTGTGTCCTTCACTTGATCATAATCTGTATCATCTGATTTTGATGCTGCCTGACCACAAGCATCGAGGCTTGGACAACTCCACTACAGAGTAAGTTGGCTCCACCAGTGGGGTGGGCCTGAGGAGCGGCAGTGTGTTGTAGTCATCAGTGTTGACTGGGCAGTCCAGCTCATCCAATAGTTCATCAACATGCACGCACTGCTTTTGTTATGCATACAGTAGCTATACTACCAGGAATTGGAGTACGCTACACATGATTGTGTGCAAGCTTGTGTAGTGTATTATGTCATGCGCATCTACATGCATGAGATGAGTTTCCCAGTAAACTTCATGTATTTCAAGAACTACACATTAGCTAATATCCCTACAAAATTAATGTACAAACACAGAGTGGATTACTACGATTACACTACAGTACTTTACTCTATACATATATGCAACAAGGTATACATATCAAAACAGTTTCGTGTGTCAGAAATCGTACGTTGGGAGAGGGGTTCATGCGTCGGGATCAATGTGTACCACGAACAGTGTCCTTCTCGGCCACCATACAAATTTGATCATAATTAAGAGTATCAAAACATGAAATTTGGCACAGATACAGGTGAATATGGAAAATGATTCTAGAAATACTTTAAATTTTGTCATCTGTTTTCATTATAAGAAAAATGCAGTAATTAAATTAGTTATACTATGTACAACAAAAAATATTTTTCAGATGATCATTTTTCTTATAATTATAGTCCGTGTCATTACACGAGGGCGTGGATATGATATGCGTCTTGGATGTGCCCGGTTGCTATGAATGCAGAGAGAAAGTCCGCACTACAAGGCTCAGGATTGGTCAGAACTGTAGGGCTGTGTGCACAAAGAAGAGTGGCGAGTGGCCTTAAGGTCCGATCTTTATTAGTATAAAAGTGCGTAGGTGGATACTCTCCAAAATTATCAGAAAATATACCTTCGAGATCATCTCAACTTGCTTGTAATAATTATTATTATTAACATGGGTGTATAGTGTGGGAGTCAATACTTCCTACTATTCAGTGATCGATGATTGATGATGATGATGCTTTTCCACGAAAGCTATATCTCATATTATGCATGACTGATACAATTGTTGTCTGAATACGTGGGACGATTCTGTCCTGTATCTGAGGGATGATTGTCATGCACATCCAGAATACAGGATCCAAGATTATTTAAGCCCATAAGAGCGAGTTTATATAGCAGATCAGAGTAAAAATAACTGAAAGTTTCAGCAACCATAACAGAGTTGGCTACTGTTCCGAGTCAAGATCAGTAATAATAATCTGGAATAATTTAAAAGAGGGCAGCTACAGCTACTCTGTAATACACACATCAGAAAAGCACTCTATACTCAAGTATCATCAGCTATAGCTATAGCTAGCTATCTGCTGAAAGCTATAAATTGAATAACATTTGATCCGGGACCTGACACAATAATGGTCAGCTATAATATTATTATAATATATCTTATGCTATATAATAGTTATGCAGTGTATACAAAATAGTTCCCTGACCTAGCAAATAATATTATTAATTTTAGTATTATTATCTGATGTATAGTAATAATAATATTATTAATGTGTATGACCAAATCCACGTTAGATCTTGCAATGCTTGCATGCATGTATGACATTCATTGCATTCACAATAATTCAGATGGCCAAACTCTTCCTATGTTTGATCGTGAGTTTCCTCGCTACTGACAGTGTCATTGCAAGCTACATCATCCAACCTTCACAGATACAAAATTGTGATGATCGTGTGGAATGTGATTGCGGTAATCTCACACTTTCTCAGTTTGTCAACAACTTGAGCAGTTATCTCAGAGTCACAAGTGACACAACTCTGATCTTTTTGCCAGGAAACTACTGTTTGGAATCGGAACTTCTTGTTGAAAATGTTCACTCATTCTCCATGTATGCGTGGCACGGATCTTCGTTGAAGGCTACGATCACCTGTCATCACAGTGCAAGGTTTGAATTTAGGAACATTAGCACTGTAACCGTGAGTGGATTAGAGTTTATTGGATGTTCTGAAAATCGCGTGATATCTGTTAATCAATTTCAACTTGAAAATTCAGGATTTATTGGCAATGGAATAATCCATGCATATGGCACTGTACTGAGTATAGAAGAAAGCATAGCAAAATTAGATAGGGTCTTATTCCTGTCACAAAATAGGAAATTTTGTGCTGCAATAGTTAGTGTAATTAATTCTAATCTAACAGTCAGTCACAGCACATTTAAAAGTAATACTGGGTCAGGAGATGTTCTAAAAGTTGGGAATACAAATAATATGAGCCTCAGCTGCAGTGAATTAGTCAGTAATCAGAATGGATATTATGGCAGGACCAGCATTGAACATACTAAGTTCATCAACAACACTGGATCGATACTGACAGCTAGTCATACAGAAGTGGGCATCAGCTATAATGAATTTCTCGGCAATGATGCATATGGTCGGTATTTATTAAATTTTGATGGAGTGCTCACTAGTATTGATCATAGTAAGTTCATCAACAACACTTCAGCTGGATACTCAGTCCTGAGTGTAGCAAACACAGACATGATAACTCTACATTTAAATGAATTCATTAACAATAATATTATTATTACTCGTGTAGTGCAACAAAATACTACAGCAGAGATTTTGAAGGATACATATTCTATTATTATTACGGGTATTGCAGTAGTATACATACGGCACCATACTACAGCAGAGAATTTGACAGGTAATGTATTTACAAACAACAGTGCAGCATATGAAATATTTATTAGTTCAGCAGTATGCAGACCAGGCCTTAGTCGTTCTTTGGGCAGTTCTCGTTGTATTTCATGTTCTCATCACTGGCTCCGAGAGCTGATAGGAATTGTGGCAGCTTCTTTTGTAGCTGGTATAGCCTTAGTCATGTTTATGTTAACTCTCAATTTGACTGTTGCTGTTGGTACCCTCAATGGAATACTCTTTTATGCTAATATTGTAGCAGTAAATGCTGATATTTATTTTTTGCCATCCACGACTCCAAATTTTGTCACTGTATTTATTTCATGGCTTAATCTTGACATTGGCTTTGATATTTGCTTTACTAAACCTGCAGAGAGGTCAGATATCAACAGTATACATGAACTTTATAAAAGTCTACTGCAATTAGCCTTTCCTGTCTATGTCATATTTCTGGTCATAATTGTGATAGTGGCCAGCGAACGTTCTTCCAAGTTTGCTAAGATCATTGGCAAAGGCAACCCAGTGGCAGTCCTTGCTACCATGATCGTGGTTTCTTCGGCTAAGTTGTTAAATGCAGTCATTGCATCACTCTCTCTGACATACCTTAAACCGGCATATGGTTCACGTAATGTTGATGTTACAAAAATCAAGTATGACCTTGGATCTCTGAATACTGAAGAAAGTGTGGACATTGAAGCTACCACTTATTTTTTGATAACTATTGGCATACTAGCTCTTCTCTTGTGTGTTATTTATGTTGCACTTATCTTCCACTGGCAGTGGCTTCTACGATATCAAGACAAGGCCATCTTTAAATGGGTGAGGTACCAGAAACTGCGCCACTTCATGGAGCCTTACCACGCTCCCTATACTGCTCAATATCGCTACTGGACTGGCTTGCTGCTGATTGTACGTATACTCCTCTACCTTATTTCAGTCTTGAATTTCTCACTCGATCCACGAGTAGATCTCCTGGCAACGATCTTTATCGTTGGTGGTCTAATACTCCTAAAGGGAGTGACTGCAAAGAGAGTCTACAAGAACTGGCCACTCGATGTCATGGAAACTGCTATCTATTTCAACTTGGTTGCATTTTCTGCTCTCACATGGTACGTCTTAGACTTTGGAGGGAACCAGGTTGCTTTGGCCTACACGTCTGTCGTGATCATTTTCATCCTCTTATTGGGGGTCATTGTCTTTCATGTCTTACGCTACACCAGGCTTTATAAATGCTCTTTCGTTAAGAAATCATTCGATTGGACATCTTCTAAGCTACTGGAAAAAAAGCCTAAAGAACAGCCACTAAACGATGCCCCAGAAGAGCTGGACGGATATCGACTGGAAAGATCTGCTGCTGGAGATCAAGAGCTGCCGACCATAACGTACTCCGTGGTTGAAATCAATGAACCAGCTCAGAGTCAAGACTCAGGGGAAAAATACACTGAATGATGAAGAGCAAAGTGAAATTTTGTCACGCAACATGCACGCATTGTTCAGTGCTTTATTTGCTGCCAGTAAAAATTAAATTTTTGTGTGTACATTAGTTTTAATAGTTGTGTATTTACTGTATCTATTTGACATGTATAGAAGTTACCCCTTATCTAGCATAATATAATATATTATATAGAGTTAGTTGTATAATGTACATTGTACATGTAAGTCTCCAGTAGTATTACAGTTGAATAATTTTGACATTCTGTGACCATGGTTACCAATCATGGAAGGAATAATTGTGTGTGTATACTAATAATAATATTTGTGATAGAATTGACTGTTAACCAGATGATATTACATATTATTATGGTACTCACTAGTGAATAGTAATTTCAGTTTGTGCTGCCAGTTTGAACATGTCTCTAGAGTCCTCCATCTTCCCCTGTCTCCCCAGCACCTCTCCATAGTCAACCAGTCATCTGACTGCAGCTCCAGAGCTGCACGAGGAGACAAAAATGACAACAGCCTCACTCCCTCCCTCCCTCTCCCCTTCTCTCTCTTTCTTTCTCCCTCTTTCTCCCTCCCTCTCTTTCTTATCCATACCTGATACCCCTACCCTACTACAAATTAAACATACCGGTACACTATTATTGGCATATTGAGTTAATAATTAAACCTTTCTTATAATCCTGTTCGGCACTGCTGTAGTCCCCCAGAGAGTAGTGTAGGTTGCCTCGATTGAAGTACGATGGTGCAGAGTGCGGATTGAGCTCTATGGCAAGGTCAAAGTCCACCAGAGCCAGTTTTGTATCTCTGAGAATGCTGTGAACTATGCCTCTGTTGACTAGCACAGAGTCATCCTGGTGGGAGGAAAGAGCCCGAGTGTAGCTTGTGATGGCCTGTATCGACAAGAAAACAACAAGCATAAATAAAATAGAGTCTTTAGTATGTCATTGGTCCAGGAATAACAAAGTACTACATTTCACCAATTTCACCACCTCCTTAAGTTTGAGGGAATTTTTTTAATTTCTTCGCCAATACGGTCAAGGTCACCATTTACATGGGACAAAAATTAGCATAATAAAAAAATTCGCCAATGAGAGTAGCTAGGTAGCAAAATTGGTGACAATTCTTTCCTGGAGAAAATTTCTATGTATACGTATACAGTATAATCATGCGCCCAGTGACCTGCTTAAAGTGTCTCTGTTGAAATAGCACATTTCCAATGTTGAAGTGAGCTAGAGAGTAGTCTGGCTGGATGGAGACTGCCTTCTGGTAGTCCCTCATGGCATTGATTAGGTCTCCTATGAACTGGTGGATCACTCCTCTATTAGTCAGCAGGGCCGCACTCTCCTTAACCTGACAAAGTCAACAAAATTAGTATACAAGCAGTCAATCACTATAATATTATTTACAATCATTTTTCTTCGTAGAGCACAAATATTTTGTGCTAAAAAGTCATATTGAATAATATGGCTTGCATAATGACAGAATCTTTTTTTTGTATGAGTTTTCTCCTTTAATTGCTTTCAACGTAGTTGTACAATTATTAAAAAAAATGCATGTGTGTGCTGGGGGGTGGGGTGGTGGGGATATAATATTATGCATATCTCAGGAGAAAATTGACAGAACTCTTATTGATAAAAGTAGTACACCCCATAATAATATTATTATTGTGTTAGTTGCAGTATAGACGAGAGACTCCTCAACACAAGACTAGTTACATGTCTAGCTATGTATTTATACCTCCATGCAGGAGACCTTTTTCATCCGATGACTATTTTAGGGGGCACTTAATTCCAAACTAATTTTGGAAAAATTAATGTCATTATGACATTAAGGGGGGAAGGGGTTGACAGTCAGGGCCTGTCAGGTATGATAATAGCCTGACCTTTGGAGCCACACCCCTCTAACGCTTTTTGCATTACAGGGGTGTGGCTCTATGACTGCCATGACGCTATAATAGCGCTAAGAGAAAGGGGTGAGGGGTCCAAGACTTAACATCATAATGATGTTAGTGCCTCCTTAAGCCATAGGGTATACCGTATAGTATGTTGCATAGTTGTGATCAGTTACCGCCTTCAACGCATGCCTATATAGCTTCTTGCTTTCCATGTGCATGTGCATGCCTATCGATCAGTACTATAGTATAATAGTTAACTATGCCCGCAAAGAGTAACTAGCTATATACCCAAATTGAAATAATTATCCAAGTTAATTATAAAATGAGAAAATTGGAAATTGGAATAAGAAATATCCAAAGTAATGAGAAAACTCAAAGTCGGAAATGAGAAATAACCAATTGAAATTGGAAGTTGGTAATGAGAAAAATCGAAATTGGTAATGCCATGGGTAATAATATTGTACTGGGCAATAGACATGACCCTTCAGGGCCACTGTAAGTACGTACTTCCTTTCTGAAGGTCAACAAGCACCTTGAAGCCATGCTGGAGTAAGATTATTTCCTGTACTAACCTCAGACAGGATGCCAAGCCCAAACTAAGTTGTAGTAATTATTATTAGCATGGGTGCAGTGTGGGAGTCTATCCATCACTGAATAGTCTTCTTAGGAAGTATTGACTCCCACACTAGCTACACCCATGCTAAGAATAATAATACAATATTTACTACAGCTTACTAATTGCAGTTTGGGCTTGGCATCCTGTCTGCATGTGGTTAATACAGAACAGAATTGTCCCACAGACAATAATTGTACCATGCAGTCATACATACTATGAGTGTTATCATTCTGTCCTGTATCTGAGGGATGATTGTCGATTTAAGCGCGATCGAGTTTATAATTATTATAGCAGATCAGAGCAATTACAAAGGAAAAATTAATGATTGAAAGGTTTCAGCAACCATAACATAGTTGGCTACTCTTCCGAGTCAAGAGCAGTAATAATACTCTGAAGCTGAAGGAATAAAGAGGACAGCTACAGCTACTCTGTAATACACACATCAGAAAAGCACCCTACTCCAGTATCATCAGCTATAGCTATCTGCTAAAAGCTATAAATTGAATAACATTTGATCTGGGACCTGACACAATAATGGTGAGCTACAAGCTTATGTAACTACACAGTGTATACCAAATAGTTCCCTGACCGAACAAAATTAATATTTAATTTTAGTATAACCGGGTATTATCTAAGGAATCAGATGTATATATAGCAATAATGTGTATGACCAAATCCACATTAGATCTTGCAATGCTTGCATGTATGACATTCATTGCATTCATAATTCAGATGGCCAAACCCTTCTGGATCCTATGTTTGATCACAAGTTTCCTCGCTACTGACAGTGTCATTGCAAGCTACATCATCCAATCTTCACAGATACAAAATTGTAATGATCGTGTGGAATGTGATTGCGGTAATCTCACTCTTTCTCAGTTTATCAACAACTTGAGCAGTTATCTCAGAGTCACAAGTGACACAACACTGATCTTATTGCCAGGAAACCACAGTTTGGAATCGGAGCTTCTTGTTGAAAGTGTTCACTCATTCTCCATGTATGCATGGCACGGATCTTCGTCGAAGGCTACGATCACCTGTCATCACAGTGCAAGGTTTGAATTTAGGAATATTAGCACTGTAACCGTGAGTGGATTAGAGTTTGTTGGATGTTCTGAAAATCGCGTGAAATCTGTTGATCAATTTCAACTTGAAAATTCCGAATTTATTGGCAAATTGAATGCAATAATCTATGCATATGTCACTGTACTGAGTATTGAAGAAAGCACGGCAAAATTAGATAGGGTCTTATTCCTGTCACAAAATTGGAAAATTTGTATTAATTCTAATGTAATAGTCAATCATAGCACATTCAAAAGTAATTACGTGATTGAAGCTGTTCTGAGAGTTTGGAATACAAATAATATGAGCCTCAGCTACAGTGAATTAGTCAGTAATCAGAATGGATATTATGGCAGGACCAGCATTGAACATACTAAGTTTATCAATAATATTAATACTGGATCGATACTGAGAGCTAGTCATACAGAAGTGAGCATCAGCTATAATGAATTTCTCGGCAATAATGGTATTGATTTATTAGATTTTGATGGAGTGCTCACCAGTATTGATCATAACATGTTCATCAACAACACTGGATTGTCAGTCCTGAGTGTAGCGAACACAGACATGATAACTCTACATTTAAATGAATTCATCAACAATAATAATAATATTATAATTAGTACTCGTGTAATGCCACACAATACTACAGCAGAGAATTTGACGATACATATTACGGGCCTTGCAGTAGTATACATAGAGCACCATACTACAGCAGAGAATTTGACAGGCAACGTATTCACAAACAACAGTGCACCATATGAAATATTTATTGGTTCAGTCTGCAGACCAGGCCTTGGTCGTTCTTTGGGCAGTTCTCGTTGTATTCCATATTCTAATCACTGGCGTAGAGATCTGATAGGAATTGTGGCAGCTTCTTTTGTGGCTGGTATAGCCTTGGTCATATTTATACTAACTCTCAATTTTACTGTTGCTGTTGGTACCCTCAATGGAATACTCTTTTATGCTAATATTGTAGCAGCAAATGCTGATATTTATTTTTTGCCATCCACAACTCCAAATTTTGTCACTGTATTTATTTCATGGCTTAATCTTGACATTGGCTTTGATGTTTGCTTTACTAAAACTGAAGGTTCGAATGTTGGAATTGTAGATAACCTTTATAAAACTCTACTGCAATTAGCCTTTCCTGTCTATGTCATATTTCTAGTCATCGTTGTGATAGTGCATGGCCAGCGAACGTTCTTCCAAGTTTGCTAAGATCATTGGCAAAGGCAACCCAGTGGCAGTCCTTGCTACCATGATCTTGATTTCTTTGGCTAAGTTGTTAAATGCAGTCATTGTATCATTCTCTCTGGCATACTATCAACCAGCATATGGTTCACGCAATGTTGATATTACAAAAATAGATCTAGAAAATGACTTTGCATCTCTGAATACTGAAGAAAATGTGGACTTTGGAGCTACCACTTATTCTTTGATAATTATCGACATACTACTTTTTCTCTTGTGCGTTATTTATGTTGCACTTATCTTCCACTGGCAGTGGCTTCTACGATATCAAGACAAGGCCATCTTTAAGTGGGTGAGATACCAGAAACTGCGCCACTTCATAGAGCCTTACCACGCTCCCTATACTGCTCAATATCGCTACTGGACTGGCTTGCTGCTGTTTGTACGTATACTCCTCTACCTTATTTCAGTCTTGAATTTCTCACTCGATCCACGAGTAGATCTCCTGGTGACGATCTTTATCGTTGGTGGTCTAATACTCCTAAAGGGAGTGACTGCAAAGAGAGTCTACAAGAACTGGCCACTCGATGTCATGGAAACTGCTATCTACTTCAACCTGATTGCTTTTTCAGCTCTCACGTGGTACATCTTAGACTTTGGAGGGAACCAGGTTGCTTTGGCCTACACGTCTGTCATGATCATTTTCGTCCTCTTATTGGGGGTCATTGTCTTTCATGTCTTACGCTACACCAGACTTTATAAATGCTCTTTCGTTAAGAAGTCATTCGAGTGGACGTCTTCTAAGCTACTGGAGAAAAAGCATAAGGAACAGCCACTAAACAATGCCCCAGAGGAGCTGGACGGATATCGACTGGAAAGATCTGCTGCTGGAGATCAAGAGCTACCGACCATAACGTACTCGGTGGTTGAAATCAATCAAAGTCAAGACTCAGGGGAAAAATGAGCAAATTAAAATTTTGTCATACAACATGCACGCACTGTTCAGTACTTTTTTTGCCGCCAGTCATAATTAAAATTTGTGTGTGTACATTAGTTTTATAATAATATTATATACTATTAGTTGTGTATTTACTGTATCTATTTGTATAAAAGTGACCCCTTATCTAGCATATTATAGAGTTAGTTGTACAACTCTGATAAATATTAAATTTTAATTTTGATTAATTTTGACATTTTGTGACCATAGTTACCATTCATGGAGTGTGTATACGAATAATAATAATTATTTGTGATAAAATTGACTGTTAATCAGATGATAATATTATTATAGTACTCACTAGTGAATGGTAATTTCAGTTTGTGCTGCCAGTTTGAACATGTCTCTAGAGTCCTCCATCTTCCCCTGTCTCCCCAGCACCTCTCCACAGTAGTACATAGTCAGCCAGTCATCTGGCTGCAGCTCCAGAGCTGCAGGAGACGAAAATGACATCAGTCTCTCTCTCTCCCTCCCTAGCTCCCTCTCTCTCCTTCCCCTTCTCTTTCTCTCTCCCTCTGCTCCCCCCTTCTCTTTCTTTCTTTTTCCCTCTCTCTCCCTCCCTCTCTTTCTCATCCATACCTGATATCCCTACCCCACTACAAATTAAACATACAATATTACTGGCATATTGAGTTAATAATTAAACCTTTCTTATAATCCTGTTCGGCACTGCTGTAGTCCCCCAGGGAGTAGTGTAGGTTGCCTCGATTGAAGTACGATGGTGCAGAGTGTGGGTTGAGCTCTATGGCAAGGTCAAAGTCCGCCAGAGCCAGTTTGGTATCTCTGAGAATGCTGTGAACTATGCCTCTGTTGACTAGCACAGAGTCATCCTGGTGGGAGGAGAGAGCCCGAGTGTAGCTTGTGATGGCCTATAATATTATCGACCACAGAACGACAAGCATAAATAAAATACAGTCTTAAAATTAATTAGTATATCGTTAGAATAACAAAAATTTAATACTACTATACATGTAGCTAAATGCAAAAATTTTCGCCAATTTCATCACCTGCTCTCGTTGGCGAAAATTATAAAGCAAAAATTAGCCAATGCAATCAAAGGTCACCATTTAACACAGGACAAAAATTAGCATGATAAAATTTACTAATGAAAGTATAGGTAGCAAAATTGGTGAAAATTCTTTCCTGGTGAAAATTTCTACGTAATACTATATGGTATAATCATGCGCCTGACCTGCTTAAAGTGTCTCTGTTGAAATAGCACATTTCCAATGTTGAAGTGAGCTAGAGAGTAGTCTGACTGGATGGAGACTGCCTTCTGGTAGTCCCTCATGGCATTGATTAGGTCTCCTATGAACTGGTGGACCACTCCTCTGTTAGTCAGCAGGGCTGCACTCTCCTTGACCTGACAACGTCAAAATAATTAATACAAGCAATCAATCACTATTATTAGTTACAATAAATTTTTTCTCCATAGAGCAGAACACATTTTGTGCTAAAAAATTATTTTGAATATTATGGCTTGCACAGTGACAATTGAAAAAATTTTTTGGTTGAGTTTCTCCCTTAATTGCTTCCAACATACAGTAGTTATTCATTATTATTAAAAAAAGCATAATGTGTGTTGGGGTGTGTGTGTGGGGGGGGGGGGGGGGGGGGGGGATTGGGGATAATGTTATGCATATTTCAGAAGAAAATTGACAGAACTCTCATTGATAAAAGTATACACAATATTATTGTATGTATAGACTCACTTTAATGGCATTACTGATGTCCAGCAATGCCCCAAAAGTGTTCCCCATCTGTAGACTGATGACCCCCCTAGCCTCCAGAGCTGGGGCAAAGCTGCTGTCTTCTTTCAGCACACACGATAGCTCATCCCAAGCCAGTTTGAATCGCCCCTCCGCTTGGAGGAGAAAGGCAAGGTTGACGCGAGCGGGAAGGTAGGAGCCGTCCAGCTCCAACACATGGAGATAGTCAGCTCTGTGAAAAGAAGATATTAAGCAATAATACAATGTGACTGTACAAAATGCACATTATGAAACTATTGATTCATATCCACCCAGAAGACGCACGCATCAATCTACCAATCCCAACCTAAGAGGCAACCATTCCATTGCCTGCTCATGCAAACCTAAATCCAGCAAAAGGCTATAATCTTGAGAACTAGGGGTGGTATATACATGTATGCATAATATTGAGCATGTGTGACGCACTTGCTGTTGGTGAACCCTTGTTCGTTGAGGAAGTCCATGTGTACATTTCCCCGACCAACGTAAGCCTCGAAGAAAGACGGGTCCTCAGCTATGGCCAGGGAGTAGGCTGAAATAGCTGCGTCCAGGGAACCTAGCCTGCATCGGGAGAAATATGGAATAAAATTTTTTTCAAATGGCTGATTCGCAAATTTTTCACCTGCATACTATAATGTACGTTTACACGTCTCAGAAGTAACCCAGTCTCAAGTGTTGAAATTTTTGCAATCGCCCAGACCCCCCCAATTAGGGTTACTATAATAATAGTATACTTGTATAATTTTGATGTGTACAAATCTTGTATACCAATTACAAGTATTACAAGTGAAATAGGCACCTTTGTGTATGTATACTATTAGCCTGTGATAGTGAGGTTGTATGTTGAATTTGGATAAATAGCACTCTGAAATAGGCATTTGGTTCATCAAATTGTACTCGCTATCGCTCGTACAATTTTTGAACCAAATACTATTACCTATACTAATATACATGAATCATATATTAAAATCCCTCCCCCTCCCCCCATGAGCAAAAAATCCTGTAGTTAATTTAATCTACTTGCTCAGCAAATTTATTTCTGTAGCTTTTGAGAAAGGATCACATTCTCATTAACTGCCATTACTTACACTGTATAATGCTTATACTGCTCCAACTATTGGGCCTCCTGGCCTCTACTGTTAATAATAATCCTTGTCTATATACAATGTACTTAAACTATTAAAATTTTTGCATGCGCCCAGACCCCCCTAATTAGGATTACATGAATCATATGATATAATCCCCCTCCATTACCAAAAAATCCTATACATGCATTAATTAATCCTTGTCTATACTCACTGGTGATGGCAGTAGCCAATGGCCTGATGAATTGCGGGGTTGCCCCTCTCGTTATCACTACTAGGGCATTTCTCTGCCTCCATGAAGTCCAGTAAGGCGTTGGCAAAGTCCTTCAGCTGGAGGTAGAGTAGGCCGCGGTTGATGAAGACCTTGTAACTATACTCTGTCGATGGTGAGTCGTGGAGCAGCAACACTGTGCTGTAGTCAGCCAGTGCCTGAGAGAGAGAAGAAATTAGTGATGCATGTCAGTGCCATAGATACTAACTTTACCAACTTTACCAACATGCATTACCAACATTACCATTGTCACTCCCATCATCTACGGCACCAACATTACCATTGTCACTCCCATCATCTACGGCACCAACATTACTAACTTTACTAACTTTACCAACATTACCCTTGTTGCTGCCGTCGCCTACGGCACCAAAATTACTAACTTTACCCAATTTTACCAACTTTACCAACATTACCCTTGTCGCCTACGGCACCAAAATTACTAACTTTACCCAATTTTACCAACTTTACCAACATTACCCTTGTCGCTACCATCGCCTACGGCACCAAAATTACTAATTTTTCCAATTTTACCAACATTACCAACATTACCATTGTCGCTGCCGTCGCCTACGGCACCAAAATTACTAATTTTTCCAATTTTACCAACATTACCAACATTACCATTGTCGCTGCCGTCGCCTACGGCACCAAAATTACTAATTTTTCCAATTTTACCAACTTTACCAATGTTACCCTTGTCGCTGCCGTCACTTACGACACCAAAATTACTAACTTTACCAATTTTACCAACTTTACCAACATTACCCTTGTCACTGCCGTCGCCTATGGCACTAACATTACTAATTTTACCAACATTACCATTGTCACTGTCATCACCTACGGCACCAACATTACTAACTTTACCAACATTACCATTGTCGCTACCGTCGCCTATGGCACCGATATTACTAACTTACCAACATTACCCTTGTTTCTGCCGTCGCCTATGGCACCAAAATTACTAATTTTACCAATTTTACCAACTTTACCAACATTACCCTTGTCGCTGAGGTTAGTAATATTGGTGCCGTAGCGACAATGGTAATGTTGGTCAAGTTAGTAATGTTGGTGCTGTAGGCGATGGCAGCGACAAGGGTATTGTTGGTAAAGTTGGTAAAATTGGTGAAGTTAGTAATTTTGGTGCTATAGGCGACGGCAGCAACAATGGTAACGTTGGTAAAGTTAGTAAAGTTAGTAATATTGGTGCCGTAGGCGACGGTAGCGACAATGGTAATATTGGTAAAGTCAGTAATGTTGGTGCCGTAGTCCACAGCAGTGATAAGTTAGTAATGTTAGTGCCGTAGGGGACAGCAGCGATAAGGGTAATGTTGGCAAAGTAAGCAATGTTGGTGCTGTACATTATTAACTTGTCGCTGCTGTCGCCTAGCTACAGCACCAACATTACACTATATCCTCCTCTTGGGGGATCTGAACCATGCTATACATTAAAGGCAATTGAGAAGTGAAGGAAGAGAAAAAAATCTCAGGACTATGCCGGGATTTGAACCCAGGACCTTCTGAATTCTAGTCAGACACTCTTACCAACTGAGCTACAGAGCCCTGATGGCAGCAGAGTGTACGATAGGTGGTATGCATCCTAGGAACTAGTTCAAACCTGGCCTCTTCACTTAATCCTGAGATTTTTTTCTCTTCCTTCACTTCTCAATCGCCTGTTTCAATACATTGATAACACTCCCCCTAGAAGCGAAGTGCCCAAACCACCTAACTCTATTCCCTTGAAGATACTGAACAGTCTATGAGAATAAATAATATTTATTATACTCACTCTCTCCCCCACTTCTATCCCAACACTGCAGGTTGCCAGTATTGCTGGCCGTGCTGAAGTTGTATGATCCTGCATATATTAATCACACTTGCTTTCCTAACCTACTCCAAGTCCATATCACCTGGCTCTGGCTCAGCAAAAATTGGTAAAGTTAGTAATATTAGTACTATAATAGGCGACGGTAGCCACAAGGGTAATGTTGGTAAAGTTGGTAAAATTGGTAAAATTAGTAATATTAGTACTGTAGGCGACAGCAGCCACAAGGGTAATGTTAGTAAAGTTGGTAGAATTGGTAAAGTGGCCCAGCAATTACCTCCCTGAGCATAACTAACTAGCCCTTACTGGTTCTGAGTGTTGTATTATTATAACAACGAAATTAAGAAATTTCCCACTCTACAGAGTATTGCTTCCCCCACCTTGTGTAGTTCTCCCATAGCTTGATGGCAGAGAGCCCTGTTGAAGAAGGCAATGGCAGAGTGAGCCGGGTCCAGGCTAATGGCCGTATTCAGGTCGTCAACCGCTCCAGAGTATAGCTTCAAGTGATACTTCAGTGCACCTCTGCAAAAATAAATACATACATAATACATGAAACTTCCAAAAAGTGTCAAAAGTGTCGATATACAGATAGAGTATACCGATTCTAGCCATAATCATATTATTATACATGTACTCCTGCAATATTATCACCAAATCCACAAGTATCCGGGTTTTTTTTTATGAAACTTGCCAATTTCATAAACTTAATATTAAAATTTTTTTATATGTACCTGTAGACGTAGGCTCGTACACTGTTAGGTACAATCCTGATGGCCTCGTTGCAGTTGAGTATGGCCTTTGAGTATCTCCCAGTCTGACTGTAGTGAACAGCTCGAGCCAAGAATGCCTGAAAGAGGCCTGGATCCACGGCCAGTGACTTGTTGAGGTCATGGATGCCCTTGCTGTGACCCGCCTTCAGCTTAGCTACTCCACGCTCATAGTAACCCTGGATAAATTAATTAATATTACATGTGATAATTATGTGCATGAAAAATTCGGTAGGTTTATCTTTGCATTTACTGCCAATCCTAAACCTAAGGGGCAAGCATCCCATTGCCTACTCAGGCAAACCTAATTTTGGAGAGAGAGAGTGAGAGGAAGAAAGAGAGACTTACCATTGCGTTGCTAGGACAGTGTTTGATGAGTTCACTAAACTCCTCAATAGCGTCCTCCATGGCCCCGCCCTCCACCAGGCTCCGCCCACACTGGTAATGGATGTCACCTCTGACCTTTCGTGTGACGGCTGATGATGTCATGTCTAATTCACTCAATTGGGCCACCATGTATGTAGGCTGCAGGGAGCGCTCCTGCAGCGAAAAAATAACTTATTTTAGAAATATTTGGTGGAATAAAAATTTAATATGTGGTAAGGGTTGGCATATCTTCTGTGGACAAAAATTAATAATTCACGAAATAAGAAATTTTGCCCATGAGAGCAGGTGGCAAAATTTTCTCCTGGTAAAAATTCTGGCTATACATTAGTAGCTAAATGTACACAGAAGTTAACAAACATTTATGTACTTCTAGAAGCATGCCAGTGAAATAATATTACCCGTCTTTTAGATTCTCCTGATCCAACAATATTACTCTCATATTATTATTATTGTATTACAGGACTCACCACTAGAGCGATGGCCTGTCTAAAGCTGCCGACAGCATCCTCATAGCGTTTAGCCTTGAACTGGATCCTCCCCATCAGTGAGAAGACGGCTGGAGATCGAAGCAGCGTCTTTAGAAGGTCAACAGCCTCTGCATGGTGCCCTAGGAATGACTCCACCAGTGCCTGCTGGGTCTTGGATTGGTTGAAGCCTGAGTGACAGAGCTTGGCGGCCGTTCTGATGTGCAGGGCAGCCATTGGATAGTTCTTCAGTGAGAGATAGAGCTCTCCCTGAAAATTCAGTCAATATTTAAAAATAGAACTTTTTCCTCTCCAAGATTTAATGTTTCTATAAATTAAATTAGCTTTTCATGCATAATCAAGGCCTTATAGCTATACCAAGGAGTCTGTAAGCATTTGAATTAATGCAGAAGAAAATAAAGAATTAAGGAGGCTGGACAAGCAGCTACAGTACATTTACATGTGTCTATAATAGCCAGTAGCGTACCTTTCTTAGATAGTAAGTTGGGTTATTTGGCTCCAAGTGGATCACTCTGGTGCAGTCAAGAATGGCTCGATCATACTACAGAGAAAAATAGCATAATATTATTATTATTATTACGGCAAGACTCTTTGAATATGGAAATGCAATAGCCATAAACATAATTACGCTTGTGAGGTAGCTACTATGTTGAGTATTCTCTTAGCCAACTCAGGCCTTTTACATGTAAATTAGTGAATTTTTTCCTATGCACACACATATACAGTAGCAACACTATACACGTGATGACTATTGATTATTTTATATACCATTTCGCCTCTTCTGTAAGCCTCAGCCCTGCAGAGGTAAGCCCGGGTGCAGGTTGGGTCCACGCTGATGGCCGTGGTGAAACAGCGAGCGGCCCTCGGTAGGTTCCCCTTGTGCAGCATGTGGATGAGGCCAGCCAGGACGTGGGGAGAGGGGAGAGAGCGCTGGAGCTTCATGGCAGACTCAAAGTCACAAAGAGCTTCATTATAGCTACATGTATTATGTCCCATGTAGAAAACGAACATTATTCCTATCATATTTTGACCACTATTTCTAATTTAAATGATTGTAACTCTGCTGTGGAAACTCCCAGAAAGCTCAAATTTAGGCTTTAGTAACTTCAATCTATCTGCTAGGGGTGAGCCAGCTTCTGGCTTCAACTGTCAAAGCATAATATCAGGAGAGCTAATTAAATTAAGCTAATTAAAAACGGAATAATGTTCGTTTTCTACATGGGACTGCCACACATGTATTATGAAAATTCAGTATTAAGGATACTTTTGTTTGCGGGTATCAAATTTAGCGAAATTAGCGATTTGCCTAATTTTCGCTAATAATTGTACCCGCGAATATTAAATATTTTCAAATGAATAGAATGTTATTATTTGGTACATTGTATCACTGAAAAAAAATTTGCTGACCATTTCATCTGCGTGTAGAGTACCCCCCTGTGGACATAGGCGGACACATTGGCCACTGAGTCGTCTAGAAGCAGGGAGACGCTGAGATCCCTGAGGGCCTGCTCTGGTTGGCTGGTTTGAAGGAGGCAGGCTCGGTGGTAGAACGCCGGAGCTCCGTTGGGGTCAAGGTGGATGGCGGCCGACACGTCTTGAAGGGCTTCCACATAGCGACCCTGCAGGCGTGGAATTATGTGTGATGTAATGATGATGTAATTGTATGAAGTATATATATATATATAGTGTATATACATTATTATTTGAAGAGCTGGATACATGTACTTTGTTGGTAAAAGTTTTGGATATATAGCATGGGAAATGTGAAAATTAAATGCTTCCCGAAATAAAGTACGGGATCAATTAATATTTTTGACATGAAACATATAATTATATTATATTCACGATTTATGGTATATCTACATGTACATACATGTACTTACCAGTTTATACTGAGCTCTAGCCCTGTGAATCCTGGCCTGGGTGTTGTTGGGGTCCAGCTGAAGGAGAGCGTTGAAGTGCTGAGTGGAAGCAGCCCACATCCTATGGAGAAAATTATACATACCGTACTTAATATAATACTACGTATGGAAAAAATAATTTCAAAAACATGCGCTTTTCTGGTAAAGGCGATCATTTTTTCACGTTATCACTTAAATTGGATCATACATTGTATTCAATTAACTACGGTAATCATACTTGGCTGTATAATTATGTGGGAATTTTCATCAGGAGAAAAATTTCACCCGCTTTCATTGGTAAAGATTTTATCGATCACAGAGGATATGGCGACATAATTTTACTGCATTGGCGAAAATTTTTCCACCAAATTTTCCTGTACAAACTATCTTGCTATTAATTTTACTTACCTCTTGTTGAACTTGTGCATGGCTTGTCTGGTGATGGCTACCACGTTGGACGGCTGCAGCTCATTCACTCTGGCATAGTCGGTCAGTGCAGACTCAACCTCACCTCGCTGAAAATTAACAAAAAAAAAATTAGTTTCATATCACTACAATTATAAGATATATAATATGAGCATTATTATACATGTACATGTTGTAACTGGAATGGTTGACCATAATGTCATCAAAGATACTTGCATGAAAATTTAGTATGTCTCATAGATGTGTATCTTCTGCTACCAATCACAAACCTAAGGGGCAACCATCCCATTGCCTGCTCAGGCAAACCTATCTATATTATGAAAATAAATTATTTAAAGCTTCACTCATTACTGACCCTCTCGTAGAGCTCAGCTCTCATGAAGTACATCTCCGGATCGTTCGACTGCAGGGCTATTGCCTTGCTGAGGTTGAAGACAGCCTTGGACGTGTCCCCTTGTCCCAAGACGAGGCTAGCCCTCGATCGATAGCCACCAAAGTGCTTCTTGTTCGTCTTCAAGAGCACGTTGAGGTCGTCCAAGGCGAGTTTTTCGTCACCTTGGATGAGGTAGAGAAGGTGGCGGTGCCAAAGAGAGTCGGAGAGGGACGGTTGGAGGGAAAGGGAGGTTCGGAGGTCAGATAGGGAATCTTGAAGACGACCAACCTGACAAAATGAAAAATGGTGCATGAAACTATAGCAGACTGAATTTGATAGTGTGCAGTATTAATTACTAGCTTGTGCCATATATTCGCTTTAATTATGAGTTAGCAAAGCAAAATCAAGAATTTTTTGCAACTTCGTGCATATAATTATGGTATACATACAGAGTATGCACAGTATTCATACACACACACACACACACACACACACCTTTCTCAGCATTGCTCCTCTTCTGCATAAGTACACAGCCCTCATGCCGTCGTCACGGCAACTGGACATGGTCGTGGTCAGCTTGGTGATCTCTGTCTCTATCTGTTGCAGCTCCTTTGAGCTGAGGCTTGGTGGTGGGTCAATATTTGCCAGGCGCACTAACTCTGGTGGGCCAGCATCCACTTCACATTTCTCCCTGTATGTCCACGTTTAATATTATGACGTTTCAATATTGTACCTATACATGTATACTCCAATATTATTTTCTTCGGATACTGAAATGTTGCTTACAGTGTGAAATTTTATCTCATATAGCTATATTTATTTAATACTCAAATACTAAAATCTTCTTTTTCCCTCCCTGCCATCCTCCCTCCCCACAAAAAGTAAACAATTTTCCTACATGTACACATGTAATCAACAAATCATGCACTTAATGTACATGTATATTTACTTTTCTTCCGGTTTATGGTCTTTCTTTGTCTTCTTGGGCAGTAGAGTACGGTAGCTTCTGCTGGTTCCTGGCTGCAGTCCATAGTAGTTCAGAGTGTACGATGTCTTGCTGGTGGAGTAGGCCGCCACGATTTGCTTGTACTCCTCGAGCACCTCTGGAAACCATCGATCCCACCAGAGACTGAGCGCCCACTCATAGGGAGAATCACCCTCGCCAGCTGATGAGAAAAAGAGTTATTAAAGTTAATGTTATTAATTAACTATTAAAATTGAGCTGCTAGAGTTATACATGTGTATGTGTAAAAAAAAAAGCTGAACAGTGGAAATTTGGTGATGCCAAATTTTTCAATTTTTGCTGAGAATTGCTAATCATAAAACTACATGTACTAAATCTTGTACATTGTACATGTACTTGTTAGCAAAGGAATTTAAAATCACCAATTTAAAGTTAGTATATTGAACATTTGAACTACATAACTTTGAATCATACATTGTGTCTTTAAAGTGAGTGGGTCGGTGGCTTCAATGTGTCGCTGGAGAGACTGGAAATGTGCCGATGTCAGCAGAGAGGGAACACTCTTCCTCCTCGACTGTCTGTAGCTACACATGTATACACATTCACACAACAAAAAATCAATAATAATGAACAATTTTTTTCTATATATTATACCGGGTAACATTATTTTGACAACTTACTCGTTGGAGGATTGTTGGATGGTATTGTGGACCAATTCATCTTTGAGTAGGGGAAATGATGTGCTCCTATAATTATTAATCAATTAGTAATAATATAGTTTTTTAGTCTGTGTAATAAAATTAATCATCAACCTTGTTAATATGTTAGGAGGCTGTGAGAGAGTCTCTCTGGCTTGCTGAACTCGTATCTGCAGGAAAATAAATAGTCTTCTGAAAGCACATTACTGTATGTAACCATGTATATACAGTACTTCGAATAATCATCAGGGCAATGAATACAAACTCATAGCAATTGCGCAAGACTGCAGGAATGTTGTTATGGGGAGGGGGGGAACCCCTGGGGAATTCCCATGTGATTAAACATACAAGAAGCTACTAGCAGTGTATCATATTAGTAGCTGAGACTATTAGAGAGAGACGGAGAGAGCTAGAGTAAGAGAGATGTCTCGATACATGATGCAGATTATGGTGGCATGCCTGGCTGTATGCTGTATTATCTTATTTGCTCAAAACTGGCAACTTCAACAACAGCTCAATCAACTTCAAGAGCAGCTCAATCAACAACACAATGAACAAAAACAATTCCAAGTGGCAATATCTGGTGAATTACATGTGATAAACAAAAGAGAGAAGAGACACTATGATATTCTTTATGAGATGGTCCAAAAGAGCAAGGAAAATACAAAAAATATTCTCTCTCTTTTTGCTGATCTGACAAAAAATGTAAAGGTAATTAAAAAGAAACTTGAAATCGACGTAGCGAGACTTGATGAAAAAGTGGATTCCAACGATAAAAGGATGACCGAAGAGATTGGTGAAAATCAGCAAAAGCTAAACAATTCAATGTGCGGTCTTGCTGAGCTGTTTGTGAATGAAATGACCAAGTTTGAAAATAGAGCGGCTAAATTTGAAAATGAAACTCGTGAGAAACACGAGCAGTTGGAAGCTATGGCTCGACAGCCAATCATGATTGAAAACAAGGTCCACGTTGATACGGAATGTCATCACCACCATCACCAAGTGGTGCCACAGCTATCGCTGGGTGAACAGATTAGACAGATTGTAGGAGGAGTCTTGCAAAGTGGCACAACTTACCTCTGGTCTAAGGCAATGGAAATAATAGGCATGTGAGCCTTTGTACTGTACGTACTACATCCTAACTCACGAACTGTGTAATCCACAAGATTAGAATTTTTTTAGTCTATAGTATAGCAATACTCTTGGTATAAGCATATGCATAATTATATGTACAGTACACTATATATGTAGCTTAATTACATTTAAAGTACGCATTTTTTGATTGTTATTATTACCTGTGCACTCCTTGTTCTCCGGAGAGCCCTGACTCTTCCTGTCGTATTCCTGGCCCCGCCCCCAGTCCCGCCCCCCACCCTCCGGCCAGCCCTCATCGCCTGGCGCTGGAGCTTACGTGACACAAAGGCTCCACTAGTAGCAAGCATGGAACCTAGAGGAATTAGTTATCACAATCATAAATTCCTAAGTAAATAGTTGTAGTGTACAATGTACATGTAATACTATGTGTGTGCTTGTGAGAGAGAGAGAGAGAGAGATAAAAGAAACATATAATATTATACCTACATATATTTTTAGTAATTGAGTTCTCGGTTTGGGATCCATACTAGAACTAGCAATTTAGTTAGATCGTGCTACATGTACCAACCAGGACAATAATGCCGGGTTGGTATAGCACGATCTAACTAAATTGCTAGTTACATACATGTATGTATATGTAGCTATATACATGTACATGTACATACATGCAGATCTTGAAGCACATGTACATGTACCTTCCATAGGTTGTAGTTCCTCGACGGCACTACCATCTTCTTCCCCTCCTTCTCCCTTAGCCCCCTCCATCTCCTCTTTCAAGAACTCCTCCTCCTCCTCCTCTCTCTGTCGACTGTGAAACGCCAGCAGCTGCTCCCTCTGACCTTTCACCTCTTCCATCACACGCTTATACTCCACACTCTTGCTGACACCAGAAGGCGTTCCTTGATGTCTCCCACTACCATCCCCCTCCACTGCAGCACTAGAAGCAGTTGTAGAGTCGTCCACAATGAGTGGCATAGACTGAGTCTGTCTTACGGAATCATCAACCTTAAGCTTCTTGGCTTTCCTTTCAGTGCCCTGAAATTTACCACTTTCTTCATCCTCGTCTAAATCTTGTTCACCCTCCACATTATCACCACCATCAGTAGCACCCGATACTTTTTCTTTCGTAGCATGCGTAATAAACACCGTGTGTCGTCTTCTTGCTAGAGCGGCCCTTCTGGCAACGTCCGAGATTTGAGTTATGGTAGTCGAATCCCCTTGAGAAGAATCTCGGGTACTCTGTTTATCACTAGCACCACTGTGGCCTGATAGAGTCGAGCTGGTTGGCGAAAGCGGTGTTCTTAGTTCGGCAGAGACATGTACCTGGGATCCATTGGTGGAGGGTTGTAGGGAGTCAGTCTTGATGGAAGCACTGGGCGTACGGCTGGGGGTGCTGCCTTGAGTGGAGGAGGAAGGAACGGTCAAGTTCTGGAGTAGGGACATGTTCTTGACTGAACTGAATGCCAGAGGTAGCAGCCTATTGTATTATTGAAGGTTAAAAAATTAATTTTCTAGGATATACTGTACTCATGTACATAATATGCATCTCGAATGTATGGTTATAATAATACATGTACATGTACAGTACCATACTTCTACTACGTATAGGAAAATAATAATTTCAATTTTGAAAAATGTGCGTTTCTCTGGTAAAGGTCGTCAATTGCTCCATATACACGTTACATGTATGAGAATTCGTAAAATGCTAATCTCATAAATTGGATCATAATAATTATGTTGTACTAGATTAACTACGTATGGTATTCAGAATTGCATTGTGGAGGGGGGAGGAGGGTGCAGAGAGGAGAGAGAAAAAATTATTCTGTAGATATTCCAATACACAAACGTATACTAAATTATGATTATTCAAGCACCCACTTTTTCTGATATCCATCACTGCTCTCTCCTTGCTCCCCGGCCTTACTAGCAAAGACTCCCCCCTGGAGCAGCCATGAAGGACCCTGCATCCATGGCTGGCCACCACCTCCTCCAGCAGGACCACTATGGTGGGTTGAGCTGCTGTGGTAGTCTGGGAAGAGGTGTGTCTGGACGGTGGACGGGTGGAGGCTTAGCTTTGGGGGAGCAGGCACCCAGAGAAGACTGTGGGAAGAGAGGGAGAGAGAGAGAGAGAGAGAGAGGGGGGGGGTGGGGTGGGGAGAAAGAGAGAATGAAATAATGTACATGTAGATATCATACAATTAAAATTTCCTAGCTCACTTTGATGGGTTCTTGGCTACTTTCATGCTTGATCCTCCCAGCACCATCTTTGAATTCTCTTTATCGATTTCAAAGAGGGGAGTGGCTCTCTTTTTAACCCTCTTTTCCCTTAATTTTGCCGATGATGATGGCTTCATCTCTCCCCTTAGCTCTTTACTAAGTTGACTTTTGGCTCTTTCAATAATATCACTCTCATCACTTCGCGTAAGACAACTGGATTGGCCGACAGTTTGAGGCCTTTCTGAATGCTTTGAAGTCTTCTCCTTGGCAGCTGCCTCGTCACCTTGCCTAATTACAGCGGTTCTGCCCCTCACAGTGGGCACAGATGTAGTCCTAGTTGCAGTATAAGGCGTATTAGGAGGTGGATGTAAATTTACATTGGCACTTGACAAATCTCGACTTTGAATTTTTTCTTGACTCTCCTCAGTACTCTCAATTTTATCAATACATATCTCTCCGCCCACAGCCCCCTCCTCCTGCTCTAAATCTCCCTTCTCCTGTTTGGCCACTTGCCCTGGCTTGGCATGCGCTTGTCTCGAGGCCACTTGCAGGTGTATGGGCAATCGTGGTAGCGAGGGCTCCATGCAGAAGTGATGTATACTGCGCCGTTGAGTGCTAGTGGACTGGAGGCCAATTTTTGACGGTGACTCCCAAGTTGATAAAAATCTTACTTTTGGTTCTCTAGGTGATGATGGTGGTCGTGGTAATTTTGATTCTTGCTTTCTTGGTGATTTGGGGGGCAGCCTTGGAGTGGTGGGTAAGGCCTGCCCCGAGATGTGCATGACGTCCTCCAATGTCACAGGATCACTGGAGAATGCTAGATATTCCTGCATGCACATATTATATCGTATAGAAGGAAATATTATCATTGGTGGGATTAAATTTTGCAGTCCAACATTGATCCCCACATGTATAATTACATTGCATATACAATGTACAAGGAAGAAATTTAATATTAAAATTTTAATAATAATAATAATTATGGTGGTGGCAATGGCAGACTGCCAAACTAAATCTGTAAATACTAGTCAATGCACATGCACAAGGGATATTCTCACTCAGGTCAGTAACACTATAATTACACTTACAGCAAGATTCACTGGAGTTGAATCATGTTTCTCTCTACTTTCTCCTGAATCTGCAGTATCATCCGTATCACCACGTAAATTCATCTCAGTTTCAATGAGGTTTGCCATAGAATATTCTCTCTCTGTTGGTACTGATTCTTGAGATTCGGAACACACAATAACCTTGATTTCTGGTGGCTGATCCACTTGCAACTGTACAGCTGGCACTGATACTCCACCATCTTTGTCTTCTTGTGTATCTATTTGAGTTTCTTGTTGATCAGTTTTATCTACCTCATCTCGAGCACTGTCATCAGTTTTAGTTAAGCTTACGTTACTGCTCTCTCTCGAATCAAAGTCTTGTAATCGTGACTGAGATTGCGATTCATGCTGCAAGTTCGCACCAAGTAACGATGCTGAGTCATCAACTTCAAAAATCTCACTCTTAGCATATTTTAGGCTTCCTGTATCATAGCTGTCTTCTCGTTCAACTAAATCAATTGCATCTCTATCTTGCTCTTCACTAGCAGGAAAATCACTTCTGATCTTGCTACCGCTGTGATGGGCTAGGAGCCATGACGATGTGTCTGCATGCGAGCCACTAGTCGAGAGATGCCGCAAGCCTTCGATCATCATGTGCGTGGCAGAAGGCTTGATGCTGGGCATGGAACTAGGGACTGATCCGAAACTAGAACGCTGGGATGCAGTGGTGACTGACTGTGAAAGGGGAGGAGTGAATGAGTGATAATGCTGCTGTGAGCTCTGGATCGATCCCAAACTAGAGCGCTGTGATTGAGTCTGTGAGGTAGCAGCTGTGGTTACAGATTGTGAAGGAGGAGTGAAGGACTGATATTGCTGCTGTGAGCTCTGGATCGATCCCAAACTAGAACATTGTGATTGAGTCTGAGAGGTAGCAGCTGTGGCTACAGACTGCTGTGAAGGAGGAGTGAAGGACTGATATTGCTGCAGTGAGCTCTGGTCAAGGACTGGTCCTAAACTAGATTGAGTTTGAGATGCAGTGGTGACCGATTGCAAAGGAGGAGGGAGGGATTGATATTCATGGTGCTGTGAGCTTGCAGAGATGGAAGAGGGTGTGGCTGTGCCATCTTGAGAAGCAGGGAGAGGAGAGTAAGATGGTGGCATTCCTATACTGGAGAGGCTGTGACTGTGGGGCCTAGGACTGCGGTCAATGGATGATTGAGAATCATCATGCAATGTGGTGGAGGACTTTGACTTGCGATCTTGAAGGACATCAAGTCGAGCTGTTGAAATATCTGAAAATCTCCTATCAGAGATGGAAGTACCCCCAGTTGTACTAATTGCAGGGGCTCCCTCGCCTAAATGTTCCAATAAAGCAGAGGTTTTGTCAAAAGATTCTTGTTTTGGTGCACTCAAGTCTTCACAAAGTGTTGAAGCACTCTGGCTACTTTGCACCGATGAGTGGTCTAGCCTTGGCTGAGATTCTACAAGCATATCCGATTGATTAGAAACGGAGCTTCTTTTGCTCACAGAGCCACCATCACGCTCTGAATCAAGCTCACCTTCTTGGCTTCTACTACCACTAGCTGCACGGCTTTGCTCACTAACTGCACCAGACACACTCAATCCATCTCCCTCTCCATGGCCACCGCCATCAGTTAAGTTCGACGAGAGCTGCGACAGCTCAGAAACAGGTCGATCGATGGACGATGAAAATCTCATATCCACCTCGATCGTTACCCTACCTGACTGAGGTTTGGTGGACACCATTTCAGGATCTCCTCTCAGTAGTGGATTATCCATTTGTTCTCCAGTCATTATGCTATAACTATAACTACCACTGCTATCTGGTCTTGTAGAATATGACCCAGTATCAGTCTCTTCCTCATCGAGTTGGCTCACACTTTGCGAAAGTATTTCCGATCCTTCGCTCGTTTCATCATCGTGGAACGATTCACAAAAGTCTATCTTGCTCGGCTGAAAGCTGCTATCTATGCCACTCACACTCACCGATATGCCATGCTCAATAATGAGAGGGGCAGGGGTATTAGCCGTCTTGGTGGCAAGGTTGCTACTTGTATCTCTTGTATTATTTCTGTAGTCTGTGGTCTGAGACATGATGTAGTGCTGGTAGCTCGATGCTGAGAGGTGGCTGTCCGTCCCGGTTGGACGCGAGAATGGCCGGCTTTGTGTTCCCTCCGATGATGGTACGTCTACGTGCAGACTTTTCTGTCTCCCCAGTCTTGACCTAGGTGATTTTAAATTTGGTTTTCCATGCAATTTTCCATCAACTGCAAGACTAGAAGTCTCTTTCCCGGGCATTCTCTCGGGCTGCCTCTGAGATAGGTTCATCTGCATACTGGTGTTTTGCGAATTCACAATTGCAAATTTCACTTTCTGGCTGGTATCCATCGTCACCTTTTGCGATGCAGCCTGCTTTTTCGAATTCCCTGCAGCTCCGCCCACTTTTGCATGCAAGTTGTGCTTCTGAATAGATGTGGATTTTGCAGGAGATTTTACTCGTTTGAGAGATTGGGTTGTTGGTTCTGCATCGTAATTGGCAGTAGTGTGAATTGAAGCGTCTGGAACTGCCACAGAACTTGGAATGGGCTGTTGCTTTGAAGAAATGGGACGAACTCTCCTAGGTTTAGTCACACGGCTGGCTACAGCTTGAGGCTGAGTTTTGCCTGGGGGTGACATAGGATGAGGGAGAGGGGTACTGGACTGTCCTCCAAGCTGCTTGGCAGACCGCTCCAGCAATGCCTAGAGTATCAAATATCACAAGTTTGCAAACAGTCATTAGTAGGATTGCACTTTGTACCTTGTGCTTGATGGCCTCCAACTCTTTTTTCAGCTCCAGCTCTTGTTTACGATTGCTAGCATACTTCTGAGCCCGCCTTAATAATTTTTACACCAATTATTACCATATCAATCAATTTATAAGCTTTCTTACCCTTGCAAAGACATTATTTGAACGATTTTGTTCCCTCCTGGCTCTGAATTCTAATTCCCGCGCACCACCAGATAAATCGTTGCTATGGCAATACTGAAAAAATTAACCCATTATGCACTAAAATTCGCAACGTGGTGCAGCTCTCGTACTGTACAGCATGCGTGAGATTGTCACCGTGCTCTACGAAAGAAATCTCTTCTACCAACAGCTAAATTTCAGACGGAGAAGCTACGTTCACCTCAGGCGTCTTCTGGCCCGCCTCCACAACCGCCCAGACACAGGATTCTGTCGAAAAACCTCTCTAACTGTACTCTTCTATCTAGTGTTCCTTCTGGACTTCACCCTGGGCGCTGTACTAGTTTTAGTACTCCTAGGGCGTAGTCACGTGAGACTCTGGATAACTAAATGGATATCAGTCTACACACTGACTATGCTCCGATGGATTGGTGAACTGATTACGTGGTTGATGGGAGTTCCTGGAGGGTTAAAATTAAATACCCCACTGGCAAATTTCCTCGGGACACGAATGCTATCGATTGTTAATCTCTGGGATTACTTTTATTCCGACTTTATTGCACTGTATCTATCCACCATACTATCTGGCATACTCCTACTGTCTCCTTTTGGGGTGACCCTGTCAATTAGTGCATTGCACGATTTCCTCAAATTTCTCAATCTCTGCTCGATCTGTTTCTTCATCGTGACTGGGCGTGTCCTCTCCCTCCAAATCTCCGCCCTCAAGTCTCTCGCTCGCCTCTTCATGGGAAAAAAGTGGAACATCTTACGAGAGAGGATCGACTCGTACGACTACGACAACAGCCAACTTCTCGTCGGGACGATACTGTTCACGATCCTTCTTTTTCTACTCCCCACTACAGCTATGTACTTCCTGATCTTTCTACTATTAAGAATAGCCCAGTTTGGTGTGCAGCTGATTCTCAGATTGATGACAGTTGCCATAAATCGTTTGACACTAATGGCTTGGAACAAGATTCTGTATTTCATTGAAGATCAGCCTCTCACGAGTCTGAAGGTGTCGGCGAATTTCGTCGAAAGTCACATGACCAAGGACACGAATAGATATAGAGAGTGTGACTGTATTAGGAATAATCGTGCCGCATTGAGCCTAACGTGGAACGGCCGAGAATACAGTGTTGAAGAGGTTAATGCACTTATTGCCGCGACCCCTGTTGATGAGATACTGAACGAAGTCAATGAGTACCAGGGACATCCGGTGAGGGGGAGGGGCAGAAAATGGACTGGCACATTTGACCACCCAATGCTAGAGTTTCTTGGAAGTTTAAAAATATGGCCAAAGTAACTCTGAATACCAATGATACATTGTGTATAAAAAATGGATATATTTTTTTATAATGAAATGAAATGCGGATCTCTATGGTGATGTATGATTGAAGTAGTGTGAAGTGTTACAGCTGGTGGAGGGCAGGGTCGATAACTCACGGGCTAGGAGTTCCTCCAAATGCAACTTCTCCAAAACGAGTTTCTCTGCATAAAAAAAGAAAGAAACAAGGACATTATACAGTTCACCTTAGCAACCATTTCACAACAGGCTAGAATGTAAAATAAAGTTGTTGAAATACTAACGATAGCCAGAAATTTCTGCTACCTTGCAGTGCATATTCATCCTCTGCACTAGCAGGGAAGGCGGAGTGAAGGACGTTGATTCCGCCCAATAGGGCGGAGCTTTGCATGGAGCACTCCATGAGCGTCACGGCAACCACAGCGTCTTGTAGCGTCACCTCACGTCGGTACATCAGCTTAGAGTGAGCTGTCCGTACGTGGAGAGAAAAAAACAGTAATTTTGACAAAAATTGGTGTAGATATGTGCAAAAAATTGGTGCTTTCTTATATTTCTGAGGCTACTGCACACTATATAATTTGATTAAAAACTAGCACTTCATTGTATATACTCCCACCACCTTACTCCCAGGGGCTTGGTAGCTTAACTATATACTTACAAAATTTAATTCCTTAGACCAAAGCCCTTGCTTAGACCTATATTTTTTCTTGCAACAGCTACATGTACTCCTCACCCTGTGCCAGCCGCACCAGACTCTCCAGTAGTCTGATCGTTGTCCTGGCTGCATTCCTAGAGTCTGCCTGACGCTGGACTTGATAATATCGCGAAAGAACTCTGAATAAATGAACACAATGATTACATCAAATCGTGCCGTAATAGTATATTTGCTGCATAAATTGGTGTAAGAAAATTATTTTTGTGTAAAAAATTTTCGTCATTTTTCACAAAATGAAAAAAAATTTTAACAATGAAAAATTCGCAAATTATGGTATTATACGGACTTTAAGTGTCACTCACTTGTTCGCTTCTTCTGACATGGTGGGCCGCAGCGACTTGACGTGACAAAAATAAGCCTGCATCTTCTTCAAGTCCCAGAGAGAGCTAGTGTCCGGTCCACCTCCCTCCAAGCAGCAGGAGGAGAGGGGAGGTGGCCGATCAGATCTAGAGCTACACGCGGTGGTAGCGGCCATGGCTGCTGAACTGGCGTCACGTTGCTTCTTCTGTTGAAGGATGAAAGAAGAGACCATCTTGTCCCATTGTTCGTTGTAGGCATCCACCAAGACTAGGACGAGGTCGAAGCGACTGAGGAGGGGACTGGCTAGAGCAACATTGATGCTCAGGGACTGGAGTGAAGGAGGGAGGGAGGGAGAAACAGAAAGATGGCCGGTGGTTATAAAACAGAAAAAAAAAAAATCTTTGATAGCTAACCTACCTCATTTGGATCATACTTTCCTTTAGGGTTCGTAGCAGCCAATATGGTGCATTTCGTGTCCAATTTGCATACCAGACCAGCCTTGAAAGAAGAGAGAGAGAGACACAGAGAGAGAGAGAGAGAGAGAGAGAGAGATAAAAATTTACAATCGATATCAAATTTGACTATAATAATAATATTATACCCTCTCACCTTTGCCACACTGAGTGTCTGCTGTTCCATGGCCTCGTGAATGCTGGCCCTGTCGTTCTCTCTGATGCTGTTGAACTCGTCGATACAGCAGAGACCCCCGTCCGAGAGAACTAGAGCTCCTGGCTCCAACTGCCACTCCCCTCCATCCTGCATCAGTAATCAATCATACATCATGCTGATGTCATATTGGGGGGGGGGGGGGGGGGGAACGATGACGAAATTTAGTACTAGAGCACCACAGAAAAATATAGCCAACATTTTTTTGCCAAACACCAAAAAATGCACCAAAATTCAAGTTAAAACATAGTATACATGTATGTATATGAGTACAATACCAAGATTTTCTATATGCAATGGAATTCCAATTATTTTTTTTTTACCTTGACAGCTGTTACAGTGAGTCCAGCGCTGGTGCTGCCAATGCCAGTGGTCAGAACGGAACGGGGGATCAGCTTCGAAGCAAATTTCAGAAACTGACTCTTTCCAGTACCTACACAATTAAAGGTTGATCAAAATTGAAGTGTAGCAGTTTTATAGTCATGTGACATATTGACCACACCCACCAATTTACCTGGATCGCCAACCAGTAGAAGATGAGATTCACCTCTAACTCGAGTTCCAGACACATCCACATGCTATACAATCAACATACACACATGATCACATGCACATCACATGACCTATCATATGGCATATCACATGACGTATCACATGACTTCGACTGTACATACCTCCACTCCACCAATCAGAGACAAGCAAATGCAGAGCTTAACGACATAGAGACCGAAAACCTGAGGACAGAAGCTCGCTACGATCTTATTTCTTCCAGTCAGCACAGCTCCACTGTGACTGGCCCAGAATGAAGCAAACTCTTCTTTCTGTGATAAATCATTTTTTGTTGAGAAAAGGTGTGCTGTATGATGATGTTAGTACTAAATTGCCATGGATGTACAATTAAGTTAATTAATGTGCATCTCATCTCAGGGCAGATAAATTGATGATGAAAAATGGCACGTATCTGAAAAATTTTTCTTTACCATTTCTTCTGTGAGAGAGACCGATGATCGCTGCTCGTTGTTGACTTGAATGTGATTGGCTTGCAGAGCTAGCTCAATATCACATGATAAGTCGGAGGATAAAGGTCGCCAGCGTTGTCTAACGATTCCACTACAAAAAAATGTACTATATAATCATTAATGTACTTGTATGACATCATAGCCTTACATAATGGTGACATCATCGCCAGCTTTGCACGAGTCGACGAGGTCATTTTCCAACACCACCCAGAGGGAGCGCGGGATCTGACCCACGTCCAGCTTCTGCACTTGTTCTTGAACCTTGACCTCTTGGTAGTCTTGGACACAACCCAGAGATGAGGCTGCCCCTGTAATAATATTATCGTAGAGGAGAGAAAATTTGGGAAAGGAGAGAGAGAGACAGAGAGAAAGAGAGAGACAGAGATGAGACTGCTCCTGTAATTATGTGTAATAATCGTAGAGGAGAAGGTAGGGGGGAGAGAGAGGAGAGAGAGATGGAGAGAGAGAGAGAGTAAGAGAGAGAGAGAGAGAGAGAGAAAGAGACAGAGAGATGGAGAGATACATGTACCTTCATTCAGTAGGGTGAATTTTATCGATCCACATGTTTCAGATGCACAGCTGCAACAAGTCAATGAAAATTCAAGCAATGATTGTAAATAACTACCTATCAATAAAACTACTTATTACTAACCTTGCTGGCTTGGGAATGGCATAGTATTGTTCGAAATCAGCGTCCATGGTGAAGCTTTGCTTGCAGCGACTGCAGATATACTCTCTCTCTGTCTCCAACAATTTCACTGCACCAGTCCTGATAACTGTGCCTATAGATAATGTAATATTATGAGTTCCATCACTTTATCTTAACAAGGGCTCCCCTTACCAATATTACCAACATTACCAACATTACCAACATTAGGTCCCTCCAAATCAATTAGTAGTTTCTCATCCCCTCTGAGCTCAAAATTGATGCGGGCGGGCGGTGGTAATGGTCGTCAATATGTGTAATTTTTGATGGAAATGGTCGTCAAAATCGCTTGCAAAAAAGGAGGCGGCATACTTATGCATTGTGCTCCTAATCACAAAATGCATGCGGGCGGAAATTAAGGGGGGATGAGAAACTACTAATTGACTTGGAGTGGCCTTACCTACATTACCCTACAATACCAACATTACCAACATTACCCTATAATACCTCATTACCAATATTACCAACATTACTCTACAATGCCAACATTACCAACATTAGGCCACTCCAAATTAACTCATTGTTTCTCATCACCCCTGTGCCAAAAAACTGATGCAGGCGGGCGGCTGGAAATGGTCGTTTAATCACAAGTTTGATGGGAAATGGTCGTCAAAGTCATAAGTTCAGCAGTCCAAAAAATCGAGACGGTATACTTTGTATTGTGCTGGTGCTGATGGAAATACATGCAGATGCCATGGAAATCAAGAAACAACTAATTGATTTGGAGTGGCCTTACCAACCTATAATACCTACATTACCAACATTACCAATATTACCAATATTACCAACATTACCCTATAATACCTATGTTACCAACATTAGCAATATTACCAATATTATCAACATTACCCTATAATAACTATGTTACCAACATTACCAACATTACCAATATTACCAACATTACCCTATAATACCTATGTTACCAACATTACCAACATTACCAACATTACCAACATTACCAATATTACCAACATTACCCTATAATACCAACATTATCAACTAACATTACCAGTGAACGAGATTAGTTTTCCAACGTCGCTTGAGAGTGGCACAGTGTTCCTGGTCAGTTCCGGGTAACCAGAAATGCTCGATATTCTTACGTGAACATTTTCCTTCAGTACCTAAGAAATTAGTGATTTTAGACTCAAAATCATCCATAGATACTATAGCCCCACCCACTAATTGAGCTAATTACAAAAATTTTTAACTGGTACTACACGTACATGTACACATATGCATCAATGATTTAATATACTGTAATTCGCGTTAATTTTGTTCGCAAAATTTTTGTGTTAAATAAATATTTTTGTCAACTTCAAGTATGCGCCATATATTCGCTGTATAAGTTACATGTAGTAACAACTATTTTTACGTAAAAAAATTTTTCGTCACTTCGTGCAAAACGAAAATTTAACAACTAAATTTTCGCGAATTACGGTATTTTCTAGCTCATGAAGAATCTTTTTAATGTAACATATTCTTTGACTCACTAGTTGGTCTGAGACTTCGCTTGCTTTGTAGAGCGAGTGGAGCAGTCGTTCGAGTGTCTGGTCAAAGAGAGGGAGCACCGCAAGGGGAGACGAGAACAGCTGCTCGAACAGACCCACGCTGAAATCCATGATCTCCAACGCACTGAAGTAATTAATCGTTAATTAAGGTGGTAAATTAACTATTAGGAGAGGGGTTGGGTATACTAATTGGGCATTGCCAGCCACTCTTAGCCTAGCAGCAAGCATGCATGCAATTAAGAAGAGAAATCTTTTGCATGGATATGTGATGGATAAATTTAATATGTGTACTTTAGCTCCAGACTGTAGTGCAGAGAGGGATCAGACAGGGAGAGGAGGGACATCACGTGAGCTTGCTTCTCCTTCATCAAGAAGCCCTCCATTGCATCTAGAGGCATAGTAGAGGAGGGTTCAAATGGTCAAATCATGAGTCCAAAGCCACAGCCGAATAATATGATCAGCATGCTATAAAATGGCTGCACTTTTGCAAAATTATTCAGCAGCTACCTTCCAGCCTCTGAATGTCGCCTCTGCTCAAATCTGTAGAAGTATCCATCATCACTTCTTGCTTTTTTTTGCCGAGTCAGCACCCCGCCAATTTCCCGCGCTGCAAGCACTCTTTCATGAATTCAGGGTCAAAGTTCATCGCTGGTGCGTTTGTTGTCTATTTGTACGAAACGAAATGTGGTACGATTTGTGTAATATTGAAAACATTTTAATGAGTTGTAGGTTGTGGGGGTGTGTCATGCCATGTGTTCATGCAAGGACGATTTCGTATGATTCGTTCCCAAAGTAACATGGACACCTGCTGAACTACTCGAGAGGCTAGGCTACCGGCCCAGATTGCGTTCACCTGGCGATCACTACCTTTGCAAATCAATACCGCCGCGTTGGAAGAAGCACTCTGCTGTTTTAGAGACTCTGTCAAGAATTTCAAGAGATCTGACTCAACTATCCGATAGCTCAGAGACGATCAGAATAGCTACCAAGGGTCGGTGCAAGACATATTTAATATTTAACACGTACACACAGTATAAAATCTGGCACAAGTGTTGGCTGGATAGCTACTGGATCGATTTCATGCTGGACCTTCCTAGAGAGGAACGGATCACTTGAAGATAATTCCAGAAAATTAGTAATTCAGCTGACTGTGAACATACTATTTTTTAGTTGGAAGGCGTGAACATTTCCAGAGATCAAGAGCAAAGATTGAAATCACACTATTTATCACAAAGATTTATTTAATAAACCTAAGAAATGGCATTTCTGTCAGCGTACCAGCGCAAGAAGCTGAAGGAGCACAAGTACTGTTCGGAGGGAGTGTCTCTATTTGAGCAGCTGTTTCTTAAGCGATTCTGGCGATGGCTGGTGACCAAGTTCCCCACGTGGGTGGCCCCTAACACGATCACCTTAACGGGGTTCGTCATCATGCTCTTCACGACGCTGTGTGTGCTACTGCAAGATCTCAACTGTGAGGGAAAGGTAAGACGGATCTCCTATATATAAAGAACGGACAAGGCTGTGTGTGTGAGGGGTCAGTGGTTGCGGATCTCCTATAAAGAACGGACAAGGTTGTGTGCGTGAGGGGTTTCGGGTAAGATTGTTTGTCAGGGTTCAGAGTCTCCAGGGTCTGTATGGCAGGGTTAGTTTCGAAGGTTTGTCTGTGTTTTGAACTTTGACCTTGTCCGTTCTTTATAGGAGATCCGGTGAGACTAGTCTCACAAGCCAGACTGCTCCCACCGCAGCGTTTAGTTCTTTGCGTTTATCCTGAAAGAACTGAACACTGCGGTGGGAGTGGTCTGGCTTGCGAGACTAAGGTACATATAGAACAGCAAAATGCCCATAAAATTCAATCCGTTGTACGCTGGGCAGGCGCTGATCCAGAAATTTTGCATGGAAGGTGGCTGATGGGGTGGCTATCCATAGTAAACTATACTGGTATAATAAAGGGGGTGGCTGGTTAACAATGACGGATGTCTCCTATACCATGTTGCATAAAAGAACTAGTGAAGGGGAGTGGCTAGCCACCCCATCCACCCCCCCCCCCCCCCGATCGCTCCTGCTGGGGTAGGAGGTGTTTATTGTAAAAATTAGTAATGTTATAATAAAAGTAATGATCACCACATCCATAGTAGCGCCATTGTATATATAATAATAATAATTATTATTATTGAAAGGGTCATTATGAGTGTGAGTAGTATGCAATGTTGTCATCAAATGCTTTTATTGTGGCATAACTTGAAAGTGAAAACAGATGACAAACTTTAAAATAATATTATGTACAGAACCATTTTTCACATTCACCAATATCTGTGCCAAATTTCACGATTCGATACCCTTACTGGGCAAATATTGCTTGTTTCAGAAAAATAAATTGCTACTAGGGATGTAATAATAATATTATTATTATGCTGTAAGACAGGGTTTATTTTTAAGGGCTTATCGAGCCGCCAAAATACGCTTAGCTCACTTATGTACACCATTGCACATGACTGCCTCATGATGTGCATGTGGTGATGCTTTTTCCCCACTGATAAACATGCTGATGTTCAGTGATACCAAGGGCTTAATGCAGCTTGGTTGATAATTATATTATTATGATTAATGACCTTTCAATTTGCTTATTATGGGACTATACATGTATATTTGTTGATGTGCCTATAATTATGCATGCAGGGTAAAGGTCGTCACGTTTATATATATATGCACTCAGCAATTTTTTTTTTTTTTTACCTTGAGTACCTATGACGTCATAGCAAAGACCTGAAGAAACGGAAAAAAATTGGAGGGTATGCCCTTCCCACTTGCCCGGCGGTTACTAACTACCAGTTTACAGTGTGTAATAGTCTGAATACATGTACATGCAGGACATTGTAGATTCACTGTAATTATTATTAATTTTGTTCAGTCAAAATAATTATTATAAAGGCACACAGTTATTGCAATGTTTACTGAAAAATACGTCTCAGATTTCGCTGGTAAGCATTCCACTTAGCTGACTTCCCTAGACGTTTTTACGCAAAAGCTGTCTTTGAGTGTCATGATATATAGCTATGGCTATCTTCAAGAGTGTGACCTGTTTCATGTTGATCAGCTTTTACGTGAGCAATGTTGAAGTATTTGGTCAGTACAGGCTTCCTACAGTTCCCCGATTTCATGTATGTCAAACTGAACAACTATTGTCATCAGTAAAAGAAGATGTCGCAACCATTTTACAAGATATTACACAAAACTTCTTTAGTGATGTGCCACAGTGTGGAAGTGGACTGTGGAAAAGAATTTTCTACTTAGATATGAACGATACTTCCAATAACTGTCCAGCAAATTGGACTTTCTATCCTTTTTCTGGCAATTACATACGGTCGTGTGGGCGTCCTGAAGCAGAGAGGAGTGGAGAAAGTTGCACATCCGTATATATCTCTTCTGGTAGCTACGAGTATCACCGAGTATGTGGTAGAGCCACAGGCTACCAGATATCTTCTACGGATGCCTTTGGGCCCTCTGAAGGTCGACGAAGCTTTCCTCACACAATCAACAACGCCTATGTTGATGGCCTGAGCTTGACTCATGGGAGAAATCGCACACACATAATATTATGGACATTTGCTGCAGGACACAACCAAGCAAATGATAACCCTTTTTCCTGTTACTGTGGTGATAGTTCAACACACGGTAGCCTGCCACCAGGGTTTGTGGGGCAAAATTTCTTCTGTGAATCTGCAATCAACACAGCTAGTTATCCACGGAATACCCCTTACACAGAGGATCCACTTTGGGATGGTCAGGATTGCGGCCTGCATACAAACTGTTGCACTTTTAATAGCCCTCCGTGGTTTAGCGTCCAACTACCAACTTCGACTACAGATGATGTTGAAGCACGTATATGTCTGGATGAAGGCGTAGAAAACGAAGACCTCACTATTGGACTGCTCGAGATTTATGTGCAATAACTAACTAATTATACTGTGAATATAATTTAATTATAATATTAAATTTTGTAAGCAGTAAACTTGAACTTTTTCTAGAGTGCAATCGTCATAGCAATAGTTCATCTAGTTATACTATTAAAGTATACAACGAAAAAAATTCTTCAGAGCGACAGCTGAGAGATGCGTTGTCGAACGATCGACGCGAAAGCGCCGCGCGTTTCGAGAGACCTACTAAGCAGGCGCTGGCGCTAGCCACCGAGCTTCGAACGAAACGAGAGGCGAGGTCTGTTCTTTATCATACCTGTCAGTAGTCCGGTAGCAACGTTCGAGCAGAGCGAGAACGTCGCCATTGCACACGTACACTTAGTTGCTGTGAGGGGTGTGGCCTCTGCAACCGCTTCCATCTGCGCACGCGCATAATGGGCAATATTGTGCCCAGGCAGTGTGCATGAACTACATCTTTATGTTTTGTGAGCATGTACTGTTAATAGATAATCATGATTGACGATTAGTTTTCTGAGCTGTTTGCTCAAGTGCTTCCTCCATTAATTTTGGTCACAGTAGCGATATCCAACCTCCAAATTTCACTGATTTATCCGCGGATTATCTTTTAGTGGAATATCAATGTTCGAGTATCAGAAGGTAGCTCTCCACGAGCTCTATCCAACGGTGCTTGTAATGTGTCCGTAGATAAAACCGTTACGTAGCCACGCCCACCTAAACTTTCCTCATAGAAACTTAATACAAACAAAAACGAAGCTAGCAGCGGTTCCGCGGAACCGATTTGCACGGTTAAGGCGTCAGTAGATAGCTCATTCAGTGAGCTATCCAGCGCATTTTTTTCCGTGAGCGTACTCCTAGCCAGAGCTGAGATATTTTCGATTTACTGGAGGGCCTTGGAGGTTGGACATCGCTAGTCACAGACTCATGTCACATGGCACAAAGTTTTCTATTTTAAGCACACATTGTGTATGCGCAGTACTTCCTTGAGCAGTTGAAAAGCCCATTATTCAACTTATTCAAGAAGCTGCCTATTATTCAAGAAATTATTCACGAATATTTGGCCTAGGCCAATATGTGGGTTCATCTGCACCAAATCCATACACCTGTGCCCCCCGCCACATACATGTACATGCATGTGTAGTTTTGTTGTTCGCCTATCCTCAAGATGTTAATCCACTCATGGTACACTCTGCTTTTCCGTAAAATTCTACTACTCTGCCGTAGATGGTAACAAGACTGTCTACATGGAATACGTAGTACCTCTGATCTTACGCTATTACTGCAGTAGGAAATGTTATGCTGCTGTAAAATCTGTTATCCTTGTGCATTCACTTTCTTTGATTGCTTGCACCCAGGTAGAAACTACGCCACTACACCAGCCCCGTGCCGCCAATGGCATGCATGTGATCATGATGGTAGTCTATACCATGAGCATGACGAATCCTCGAATGAATCTTTTGACTTGCATGAAGGCTCGCCCCACACAGATGATTTTCGTCACCAATAGCTAGTAACCCAAAGTTGGCTACTGACTGAAGCGGGGGGGGGGGGGGGGGGGGGGGGAGAGTTTTGGGGGAGATGCACCCTTACGCTGCTTGTCAGGCCCTAATCCAGCTGCCGTTCTGAAAGGACAGATACTATTTTGAGTCACCACTAGCTAGATAATATTATGATGTAGAATGAATGTAGTAGTATCTTAGAAGTATGAAGCTTGGTATTTTTAAGGTACATGCATCTACGTTTTGTTGGGGATTTAAAAAAAGGTCAATTTAACTTTTGTATATAGCATGCACAAGACATTTTATCAGTGGGGAGGAAAGTGTTACCACACCACGTGTCAGTCTTGTGCAATGGTGTACATAAGCCAACTATGTATACCATAATGTGCAACAAACGCAATTTCTGTTTCTCATGAATCGAGATCTGTTTACATTCACACTCACATTCATGGTCTGTATGGCAGGGTTAGTTTCGAGGGTTTATCTGTGTTTGAACTTTGGCCTTGTCCGTTCTTTATAGGAGATCCAGTAAGACTAGTCTCGCAAGCCAGACTGCTCCCATACACTGCAGCGTTTAGTTCCTTGCATTCATCCTGAAAGAACTGAACACTGCGGTGGGAGCGGTCTGGCTTGTGAGACTAAGGTACATGTAAGACAGCAAAATGCACATAAAATTCAATACGTTGTACGCTGGGCAGGCGCTGATCCATAAATTTTGCATGGAAGGTGGCTGATGGGGTGGCTATCCATAGTAAACTATACTGGTGCAATGGGGATGGTGGGGGTGGCTGGTTAATAGTGGTGGATGTCTCCTATACTATGTTGCATAAAACAACTAGTGAAGGGGGGGTGGCTAGCCACCCCATCCACCCCCCCTAAACCCCCCCCCCCCCCCCCGATCAGCCCCTGCTGGGGTAGGAGGTGTTTATTGTAAAATTAATAATGTTATAATAAAAATTAATATTAATGTAACGATCACCACATCCATAGTAGCGCCATTGCATAATATTATGGTAAAGGGTCATTATGTGTGTGAGTAGCATATAAACTATGCAATGTTATGTAAGCATCAAATGCTTTTATTGTGGCATAACTTGAAAGTGAAAACAGATGACAAACTTTAAACTATGTACAGAACCGTTTTCCATATTCACCAATATCTGTGCCAAATTTCACGATTCGATACCCTTACTGGGAAAATATTGCTTGATTCAGAAAAGTAAATTGCTGCTAGGGATGTAATAATAATATTATTATGCTGTAAGACAGGGTTTATTTTTAAGGCCTTATCGAGCCGCCAAAATACGCTTAGCTCGCTTATGTACACCATTGCACATGACTGCCTCATGATGTGGTGATGCTTTTTTCCCACTGATATATAAACATGCTGATGTTCAGTGATACCAAGGGTTTAATGCAGCTCGGTTGATAATATTATGGTTAATGACCTTTCAGTTTGCTTACTATGGGACTATTTGTTGATGTGCCTATAATATTATTATGCATCCAGGGTAAAGGTCGTCACGTTCATGCATGCACTCAGCAATTTTTTTTACCTTGAGTACCTATGACATCATAGCAAAGACCTGAAGAGACGGAAAAAAAAATTGGAGGGTGTGCCCTTCCCACTTGTCTGTTACTAACTACCGGTTTACAGTGTGTAATAGTCTGAATAGATTTGTTTTCACTTACAGACATTCCTGGAGTTGTTGTTATTTGTTCAGTCAAAATATCAAGGCAAACAGTTAATTGCAATGTTTACCAGTGAAATGATTTAAAGAAAAATACTCGCTGGTAAACATTCCACTTAGCTGACTTCCCTAGATGTTTCTACGCAAAAGCTGTCTTTGAGTGTATACACTGTAGCTATGGCTATCTTCAAGAGTGTGACTTGTTTCATGTTGATCAGCTTTTGTGTGAGCAATGTTGAAGCAATTGGCCATCACAGGCTACCTACAGCTACCCAATTAATACATGTATGTCAAAATGAGCAACTGTTGTCATCAGTAAAAGAAGATGTCGCAACCATTTTACAAGATATTACGCAGAACTTCTTTAGTGATGTGCCACAGTGTGGAGATGGACTGTGGAAAAGAATTTTCTACTTAGATATGAATAATATTTCCAATAGCTGTCCAGCAAATTGGACTTTCTATCCTTTTTCTGGCAATTATATACGATCGTGTGGACGTCCAGAGGCAGAGAGGGCTGGAGAAAGTTGCACATCCGTATATATCTCTTCTGGCAGCTACAAGTATCACCGAGTATGTGGTAGAGCCACAGGTTACCAGGTATCTTCTACGGATGCCTTTGGGCCCTCTGAAGGTCGACAAAGCTTTCCTCACACGATTAACGATGCCTATGTTGATGGTCTGAGCTTGACTCACGGGAGAAATCGCACACACATATGGACGTTTGCTGCAGGACACAGTGAAGCAAATAATAACTCTCTTTCCTGCTACTGTGGCAACAGTTCAACACATGGGAGCCTGCCACCAGGGTTTGTGGGGCAAAATTTCTTCTGTGAATCTGCAATCAACACAGCTAGTTATCCACGGAATACCCCTTACACAGAGGATCCACTTTGGGATGGTCAGGATTGCGGCCTGCATACAAACTGTTGCTCTTTTAATAGCCCTCCGTGGTTTAGCTTCCAACTACCAACTTCGACTACAGATGATGTTGAAGCACGTATATGTCTGGATGAAGGCGTAGCAAATGAAGACCTCACTATTGGACTGCTCGAGATTTACGTGCAATAACTGGCTATGATATTATGCTACGCTGTCAACTTTTTCCAGCATATGTTTGTAGGCAGTAAACTTGATTTTTTTCTGGAGTGCAGTTGTCTTAATAATTATAATTATAGGGATAGTACATCTTGTATTATGTAGATAATAATTATTAGAATGAATGTACATGTATTATGTAATGGTGTTTTAGAAGTGTGAAGCTTGATGTTTTTGAAGTATGCATTTACTTTTTGTTGGGGATTTAAAAAGGTCAATTTAACTTTTGTAGCATGTATATACAAGACATTAATTTTATCAGTGGGATAAAAAGCATCACCACACCATGTGGCAGTCATGTGCAATGGTGTACATAAGCCAACTATGTATACCATAATGCGCAACAAACATAATTTCTGTTTCTCATGAATCGAGATCTATTCACACTCACACTCATATACACTCCCTCCCACCCCCCCCCCCCAACATACCGTATAGCCAGAAAATTTGGCGGGGAATTAAATTTGGCGGTTTGGCGGTCTATATTACGACCACCAAATTAAAATCCGCCAAAATTTCCTACTCGCATACATGTATGTACATATGGCGATCCCGTACCGAACCGCCAAATTTAAATCTGCCAATATTTCCGGCTATATGGTATGCACAGGCTTGGTTACTAGGCAATTACGAACAAGCAAATAGACAGACACTCACACCGCCCCGCCCCCTCACATGCACACACACACACACTTTTGCCTCACAGGCTCCTAGGTGGTCCTATCTTCTCTGTGCCATTGGTATCTTTGTCTACCAGACCCTGGACGGCATAGACGGCCCACAGGCGCGTCGTACGGGTACCAGCAGTCCCCTCGGGGAGTACTTTGACCACGGATTAGACGCCATTACGACATTCATCTACGCTGCGACGGCTGCTTGTATTCCCGGTCTCCAGGAGTATCCATTTTTCCTACTGATGCTAGTGGCTGCAATGATACACATCAACTATGTCTACCACTGGCAGACGTATGTCAGTGGTGTGCTCTACTTCAAATTGTGAGTTCAATGAGATTAATTATTAATTATTAAGAAAGATTATTTTTTTATAGACTGAAGTAGTATGAGAGTATTGTACGTGAAATTGTAATTTTAAACATTTTGTGATTTCAGTGTGGATGTATCGGAGGCCCATTATGCTCAAATCGTTGCTCTTTTGTTGACCTTCTTTCTCGGTGGAGAAGTTTGGTACCACCATGTAAGTCTCTCCACTCTCTCTCTCTCTCTCTCTCTCTCTCTCCCTCCCTCTCTCTCTCCCTCTCTCTCTCTCTCTCCCTCTCTCTCTCTCTCTCTCTCTCTCTCTTTCTCCCTCTCCCTCTCTCTCTCTTTCTCTCTCTATCATTTTTGTTCGTGTTCTCTCTCCTCTAGACATTGGCATTTCTTGGCATTCATTATCCACTGAAGTACATGTTTGTACTTGGTACCTTCTTCTTCTCAATCATCAACATCTTGTCAGCCTATCACATCGTCTTGACCAAAGGCGTGGGCAAGAATGGATCAACACTGGCAGTAAATAATCAATTGCAATATCTTCAATAATTACTGCTGTTTGTCCAGTGTCTATATATATTATACATTCACTTCCTTTAGTCATAATTCCAGGCAACGTTGAAAAAGTATAGCCGGAAATTTTGGCGGTTTGGCGGTCTGTATTACAATTACCAAATTAAAATCAGCCAAAATTTCCTACTCGCATCTATACGTATGGCTATCCTGGCCAAATTTACATGTAAATCCACTAATATTCTTGCAATAGCGATTTTGGGCTCGACTGCCAAATTTATTTCCCGCCAATATTTCCAGCTATATGGTATCCCTGAAATTTTGTATGATTACAATTATATAACTCTCTCCCTCTCTCTCTCCCTCTCTCTCTTTCTCTCTCTCTTTCTCTCTCTCTTTCTCTCTCTCTTTCTCTCTCTCTTTCTCTCCCTCTCTCCCCCTCTCCAGGACACCAGTGTGCTGTCTCCCATCATCTCTCCCCTGATCAGCCTGACTATTTCTCTTCTCTACTCGGTCAGATCTCCAGAGCATCTCCTTCAAAGTCACTGCCTCCTCTTCTTGACTGTCTTCTACCTCCCAATGACAAAAAGTGTCATCTGGATGATGGTATACTAATACCATACTTAATCTAATACTATTTATGGAAAAAATTTTGAAAAATGTGTGCTTTTCTGGTAAAGGTCGCCAATCGCTCCATATATTATGAAGGTTATGATAATTGTTTATTGCGTTAGATTGGATCATATTATGTTGTATTCTATTAACTACAGTAAATTTGCACCCGCTTTGTGTAGCCCCAATCATTAAAATTTCTAGTACGTTTTTGTAGATAATGTTTCCGAGGCTGTGCCCCACATTAATCGAAATAGTAAAGTACCACCCGTCTGAGAGGTTTACTGTTTCGATGATGTATCATAGCTATATAATTGATAGTACCATAGTTAATCGAATACAACGCATGATCCAATTTAACGCAATAAATTAGCTTTTATGAATTCTCGTAACGTTTATATATGGAGCGATTGACGACCTTTACCAGAAAAAATGCGCATTTTTCAAAATTGAAACTATTTTTTTTCATGCGTAGTATTAGATTAAGTACGGTAATTTCAAGTCTATGCTACTAACTTAACATTAATTTTCTATCTGATTCTTAGATAGCAGGTATGACCAAGAGTCCTTATCCGCTGCTGGACTCCATAATGCTAGGTCCTCTATTGGCCTATGCAAACATCTACTTTGGATCTCCGCTGCCGGAGCTCTACCTAGCACTGGCCATTGCAGTGAGTTATGCAATAGACTTTTTTTACCATTGTAATGTTTCCTTCTTAAAATTTTTTTGGCACCCACTGATTATTTCTCTTTACCGAATGTTAGGCAAAGGTCGTCACGTGTATATGTATAATAATGCTTGCAAACGGGCATAGAGCTAGAGTGGGAGAGAATGCCTCAGAGCATAATATTTGATACCAAATTAAATAATTTTTCACCTAGTAATTTATAAATGGCCATTAATTTTAATAATCAAGACACTGTATTATTTCTTTGTTTGCTTCTAGGCTTTCAACATTGTCAATATCACATGGACGTGGATTGCCCTCTGCCTGGAGATCTCGGAGACGCTCGGCGTACCCTGCTTCACGATCCCGTCGTCACCGGCAACGGCCACACCCACCAAAAAGCACGTCAAATCAAATGGCCCCTCTAATAACGACAATAATAGCAATAACAATAATAATAATAACTATCAGCTAAAGACGAACGTTGCCACAAGTGATGAGAGTGTGGCAAAAGTTGCTAAGTAGCAGTAACCGTTATAATTATTTATCTATTTAATATTCTACAATGTATAGGTTGCAAATAATTATTATTAATGTTAGTGGCTTGTTTGATGTATAGTCAATATCAAATTCTTGCTAAGTATACAATGTATAGCATCTATACTGTTTATGTGACAAATACAATATCTCTTTTCTGTAATTAGCCATCAGAATCGAAGTTATTATTATTATTGATAAGCTTTAATTATGAATCAAAAGAGAGTTCTAAAATTAATGTTGTCAGTGCTATATATACGCTAGTAATTAGAAGTGATGAGGTAATACTGAAATTCTAAAAGTTTGATCAAAATTGGGCGGAGTTTGGGGTGGAGTCACGTCTGACAATATCCGATTCCCCATACCCATACCACCGCTATTCTTCAATGTGCTTCTTGCCAAGGCTACTTTCATCTCCTCAAGCTCATCTTCAGGAACTCCACAGGGCACTTTAAATCTCACGTGTCTCACACCATCTCTCCCTGCAGATTCGATCGGTTTATTGATAATTATTGCTTTGTGATTTTGATGCCGAGGATTGAAATCTTTGTTTCTTTCCGTTAATTCCTGCAGCATTCGAGGATTTCTTGCGTAGCTTCGCAAAGTTAAGAGATTCACTTCGGCGCTGGTGCTACAAAAATGTCTTGGTGAGATCATCACAGCTGGATCTGTAGGTAGCTTGGACGACGGTGTCGATAAGCTGTTATTGGATCTGAGTCCTGGAATGGATTCTCCAGAATGGGAATGGGACACATCACCAAGGGTAGTGGCAGTATTCTGTTTTAGGAATGCTTCTAAGTCATTAGGCCCCATTCTTGATGGAATACGTGGATATGTTGTCCCATTCCCAATTTGAGGCAAATTATTACCAACCCCATCAATAGATCTTAACTTCCCGATCGACTTGTGATTTTGTCTCTGACGAGATCTGGATTCAGGTCTGTGTGCGTAAGAAGTTGCCACCTGCCACGATTCTCCTACACCAACTTGAAGATCATTCACAGCTGCTGCGAGCGCTGATTCAGGTGCACCCTTTCTGTCTCCTTCAGCTTTTCGGCTCCGCAGTATAGTACCACGATCACTATTCTTCTTGTCCGGTCGAAAGGGAGGCTGTGATACATTCAGAAACTTTTCGCTCCAATCCATATTACTTTTGCCATGCTGATCAGTAGACAGCCTGAGCTTGAAGGAATTGTTATAATTAATACTGCTACTTGGACGGGACGATTTTGCACCGTTCTTTCTTGCGACGGCTTGCAGCTGCGGGAGGAGTAGACTTTGTGGTGTCGGTCTGTTGGCTCTCTCATCATTACAGAGTAGATGAAGGGGGAGATTGGATGAATCAAGCCACAGCCTGTACTGTAGGGCCGGCCACGTTTTGGTCCTCTCCCTGTTCCTCTCTCCTTTGACCTTTCTACTGACACTGCTGCTGCCATGGCTCCGATCCCAAATAGGTGGATCAGTGTTAGTTGGTTTTGAAGCTATCCTTGTGGTCTCCTCTCTCTCCTCTCTCTTTGGTGTCATTTGTCTCTTCTCGCTCTTTGGTGTCTCTTCTCTCTTTGGTGTTCCTTGTCTCTTTGGTGTCTCAACTTGTCGCTTAGAATCGAGGATATCTGATAGATTGACATGTATTTGGAGCTGCTGGGTAGTCAGCCTGGACGTCTTCTCCGCTCCTTGTCTGCTCGGTGGCTTCGATCTTAGCGTGGCCTGCGGCTGGTCGCCATCAGACGTCGTTTTTGGAACTTCTATGGCTGCTTCTGAGGCATTCACTGACTTTGAAGATGAAGAAAAGATGCCAATTTTTGGTAGCTTAGCTAAACTGGCTCTAGTGGTCCTGCCAGAGGGGGTATCCTTGTCTTCTATCTCTCGTATTTCAACAGGACAGGCGCCTGGATCCTTTCCCTCCATGGTGTAATACAGTTTACAGTAGCAGAGCAGCCCCACCCCCTTTTCTTGCATTCGGTATAGCTATATTAGCGCGCGCCGCCAAGCGCTTTCATTTTAACGACCATTACCATATAGTATCAATCTCCATTAAAAGCGCATCGCCATGCAGTATGTCAGGCCCAGTGGACATCAAAGTAAGTATTGTGATTATTAGGGAGGTTCACAACAATTTCTCACACGTATGCCTGCTTAATTAACTTATACAGGTTCACGTGAGCCGCGTGAGCGTGGCTGGTCTCAAACGAACAGAAAATGACATCGTTGTTGAACAAGTGAAGGACGTTCTGAAGGCTACGTCACTCCAAGAGCTCTACTTTAAGTCGCTGGAGTCGATGAGCCAACTGAAGCAATTGAACATATTCAAGGATGTCTATGTATTTCTCGACACCGACAAGAAGAGGGGAAAGGTCAACAAGAAGGGGGTGGGGCCAAAGGCGGAAGTGGGGACTAAAGGGGTGGAGTCTAGACCGGATGTGCATTCGTCTCGTATCAGGAGCGAGGATTCGGTGGAGGTGATATTCTTTGTACAGGAGAAAGGATTAACGAATTTCGGTGTAGCGGCCAACGCTGGGACTCAGTCTGGAGACGCTGTGAGTGCACGTAACCCCTAATGCAGTGAAACCACGCCCTAATTAGCAGGGTTCTGCCAAGGAACCCCTAATTAGCGGGGTTCAGCCCAGGAACCCCTAATTAGCAGGGTTCTGCCCAGAATGGTGGATTTAATTAGCTAACACATTATTTCAGTATTTTCACTCCCTGAGAGCCTGCATGGTCCCAAAAAGTGTATAAAAACTATATACTGGATAATATTATTGAAGACAATTCCTTGAGAATTGTAGTCACGGACTTTGCGGGACTCAGTCTGGAGACGCTGTGAGTGCGTACCGTAGGACGGGTTTTAATTGCGTAATTTAATAATTGCGTTCTAGTCAAGTCAGGTCAAATTGCGAATCCAATAATTGCGATGGACTACCATGTACCGTACTGTAGTATACGTGCACGTTTATGTTTGCGAATCTATTAATTGCGAAACATAGAAAAACTCGCAATTCGCAATTAATAGATACTCATAATTAAAACCCGACCTACAGTATATAGTGTGCAAGGCCACTCCAAATCAATTGCTGTAAATTGCGAAAATTTCGTGCATTAATTTTTCGCGTTGAATAATAATTTCGGACAAACGACCCTGTACCGCATTATTGTTAACATTGCGCATGTATTTCGCACAAGCCAGCTAGGCTGTCTGAAAATATTTTACAATGAAAAATTCGCAATTTAAGGTAATTTTTTCTTAATTATTAATTTCTGCCCGCATGTATTTCCATCAGCACCAGCACCATACAAACATGCAAAACTACTGATTAGTAATGAGGATACCTCCTTGAATCCCAATCATGAAATAGCTATTTTTACTTATTTATTTTCGTTCTCCTACCAGAGTATCTCATTTGCGTTGCGAAATATATTTGGTCGTGCTGAGCATCTGAGTGTGGTGTCTGGAACCTCTCTCCCTCATTGGGGCCACAACGTACAGCTACAGTTCACCAAACCTTACTACAAGGACATCGATAGAAGGTGAGATGGTATTATGATACGTATTTCTTCTAAAAATTCAGCATGAAATAATAATAATATTGCTTTAGCTTTGCTGAGTTTTTAGAGGTTGATATTCAACATTCTGTCTGCGTGCGCATTCTATTCCCGTTTATAAAGCATATACGCGTGACGACCTTTGCCGAAAATTAGAAACTATTTTCAATCATTCGGTAAAGGGTGCCGAATAATTAGAAGGGCCGAATTTTTAGAAGAAATACTGTATGCACAATGTACTGTATGTGTACAGCTATTTGTAGGTACATTTTCCTGCGATTTTAACCTTGATTTTTGTGCGTTTTTTGTGCAGAAATGGTATAGGGTCGATATAATCTAATGTTCTATATAATATTAGTGGGTACAAAATTTTGCAATTTTGGGCCAGTCTGCAGAAATATCAAATGTTAGTATTGTGTACGTGTGCCTTCTATTCCATCCAGATTGTTAATTGGCGTGGGAACTACGGACACAAAACTCCCGACTAGCGGGTGTCAGGAGTACACCACGGGTGCAAATGCTGAGCTGGCGTTTCCGAGTGACCTCGGCCAGCACAGCCTGGGGGCTGGTTGCCATTGGAGACAGATGTATGGCTTCAGTAAGAACGTACCCCTCTCCATTAGACAACAGGCGGGGCACTCACTCAAATCATTTATTAAGGTTAGTTAGTCTGATGTATACTTTATGATCATCAGCACTCTTTTGGGCCCTGGAGGGAAACATTCTGCACTCTTGTATATTGTACAAAATTTCTGTCTCTCTTTCTCTCTCACCCCCCCCCCCCCCCCCCCTCTCTCTCTCTCTCTCTTTTCACTAGACAAATATTCAAATTTCATGCATGTAGGAAATGTGTAGGATAGGGCAAAATTTTCTACACATTTCATTTATTTTACAAAAACTCTGCCCTATACCCTCTGCTAAGCATGTGTCGGAAAGCTCATGTTTTGATAAGCACGACAATAAAGGAAATCTTACTTTTGGTCCAGTGAGCTTTCTCCCTCTCCCTCCATCCCCCCCTCTCTCTATTCCTCCTCCTCTCTCCCTCCCTCCCCCCTTTCTCTTTCTCTCTCTCCAGCACACCATAGACACGGACGAACGTGACAATCCTTTCTTTCCTCGGTCTGGTTATCGAGTGAAGCTGAGCCAGGAGGTGGCTGGTCTTGGAGGTGACTCACTCTTTGGCAAAGCTGAGATGCAGACCGAGATCCACCAAGAACTCTTCAGAAATTGGGTAAGATTTGCACACACAAGTTTAAAGCAGGTTACTTAACAGTTTAGAATAATTATTATGGTTTGAGAGGAATTAATTAAAGGTCCATGTACTTCAAAGCTTCAAGAATGATAATTGAATTGCTAGCTGGAAAAATCGTAATAGTTATTGTATTTATTCTGCTTAAATTTACATTTATAAGTTTGTAACTACCGTAATTCGCGTTATTTCGTTCACAAATTTTTGTGTTAGAAAATTTCGTGTAACAATATTTTCATCAACTTCAAGCGTGCGCCATATACATGTATTCGCTGTACAGGTAAACTATTTTCGCATAAAAATTTGTCACTTTGCGCAAAACGAAAAATTTTAATGCCGAAAATTTTGCAAATGAGTGAGTTGTAGTACATGTATTATGTATCTTAGGTGTTATCTTGGACACTGTGGGGCGGGGTGATGAGAGCCTACTCGCCCGTCAAACTGACAGACAACTTCTTCCTCGGAGGCTCCACCACGCTGAGGGGATTTGGAATGTGGGGTACTGGACCAAGACAAAATGGTAAGAAGCAATGTCTCCCTCTCTCTCTCTCTCTCTCTCTCTCTCTCTCTCTCTCTCTCTCTCTCTCTTCTCTCAATTGGGGTGGGGCTCCAAAAAGCAGTGTATACTTAAATAAAAATATTATTATGTTGTATATCTGTTGTAGGTTATAGCCTTGGGGGCAATGCCTACTGGGCGTCTGGCCTCCACCTCTACACTCCTCTGCCATACGTCACTCACCAGCTCTTCAGTCGGATAAGAATTCACTCTTTCGCAACGGCAGGCAACCTCGTTCAAACTAGTGAGCTCTCTCTCCCTCCCCCCTCTCTCTCTTTCTCTTTCTCTCTCTCTCTCAACTTCTCTCTCTCTCTCTCTCTCTCTCTCTCTCTCTCTCTCTCTCCTCTCTCTCTCTCTCTCTCTCTCTCTCTCTCTCTCTCTCTCTCTCTCTCTCTCTCTCTCTCTCTCAACCTCTAATTTTGTGTTTGTGTGTGTGTGTGTGCAGGAGGTCTTCCCAGTCTCAGAGACCTAGCTCGTAATAGTCGTTTCTCGTGCGGCCTTGGACTCCACTTCAGACTGGGCGTGGCAAAGATCGAGCTGAACTACGCAGTACCTTTGAGAGCGCAACGCAGCGATTTGTAAGTTTCTTATATATAGACCATGATTATTTTCAAAAACTTCCGATTATGTAGTTAGGACCTGATGAAATAATAATACTTTTGGACCAATCAGATTGCAGTATTATTATCTCTTTTCTTCGTTCTTTTTCCCTGCAGATTACAGCCTGGACTTCAGTTTGGTATCGGCCTTGACATGCTCTAGCACTCTATTCCAGACCTCCCAATTTATTGATCAAAAATTAATATCTTTGCCAACATGAATAATGACATAGCATAAATTATTGCAAAAATTAATATTATTATCAGTGCATAATAAGGGTTTATATATATATTATATAGACCCCAAGCCCTTGATATTATCTATGGACTTTGCACTGATGGATTTGAAAAAAGAACCCCGTCCCCCTCCCCCCCCCCCCCCCAAGTGTATTTTCTGAGCTTTATAATATTCTGTATTATGGACTAAGGGGGACCATATTATTATAGGGGGGCATGCACTCCTCCAATGGTCCCCCGTTCCTCTTACAGAGGGACGGGTGACCATTGGAGAAGGATTGTGTTATATATATATCCCCCCCCCCCCAAAGTGTATTTTCTGAGCTCTAATCATTCTGTATCGTGGACTAAGGGGGACCATATTATTATAGGGGGGGCATGCACTCCAGGGGGCTTCTGTTATTAAAGGGGGGCGGGGACCATTGGAGCAGGATTGTGTCATCCCATGATTGTACCATGGTTGTAAAATCTGACCAATCAGATTTCTCCATATGGGGTTGATAAATCACTTATCAAACCTTGTATTTATATACAAGGTCTGATAACTACCTCAGGGCACACTATATAGTAGGACTGTTCTTACTGTACTACGCAATTGCGTGTGATAGTACTATGCGTATGTACTATAGTACTATGCTATGGTGAGGTTGAAGGTTAATTGCCATAAGTGGGTGGAGTAATTGGATGCTGAGTCGGCGAATCTTGGAGCTTGATGGCTAGGAAGGCTCATTTTGTACTGCACTGTCCAACAAGAAAGCTATCGTTGTGAAATTTCGAAGCATCTTGGTTTTCTTGAAGGCCTGGCCATGAGCTGACGGTAGGTGTATTAAATACTAGACGGCTTTCATGGTCATGACGGCGATTCAAAATTTTTATTTTGCTGTGTTGCTGGGTGCTGCTCGAGCCGACTTTTATAGCCAGCGCTGTCGTTGCTACCACGAGGATGCGTCGTCAGGGCCACGTAGCCCATGGTACAAGTCCGTTATACACCTCGGTTCGGTCTCTACGCGATTTACACAGCCTCGGGCCTTCGGCCCTCGGTTGTGTAAATAACGTAGAGACCTGCACCTCGGTATATAACCTATACTTATTGTATACATTAAGCAATGCATACTTGTAATGCATGAAAGAAAAAAACCCATCCCCCCCCCCTCCAGGCCGAGTCGCCGCAGCTATAATTGTAACAAATACTGTGATCTGATTGGTCACTCAGAGGCCCGAGGCTGTAGCATCCCTAGCAAAGCAAAGTGAAATAGTGGATCTCCAACTGACCAATCAGATTCCTGACCTATATTACTCTACAATACCTTACATTACCCTATATATTAAATATAGTTGTAACAAATACTGTGATCCTATTGGTCACTCAGAGGCCCGAGGTTGTAGCATCCTGAGCAAAGCAAAGTAAAATAGTGGACCTCACCTCTAACTGACCAATCAGATTCCTGACCTACATTACCCTACAATACATTACCCTATAGTTGTAACAAATACTGTGATCTGATTGGTCAGTTCGTGCTGCTGCAGCTGGCACGTGCACTGTACTATGTATAATTATATGTAATTTCGACAAGTGAAAAAAAAAATCAAAAAAATAGTCCCAATCATCCCTCCCCCCGGGCCGAGGTGCCGCAGCTTCGGTGATCCGTTTGGGAGTGACCCTGCGGACATTACCGCAGCTGGCATACTTCCAGGGATGGGGGGTATTCAAGGGAGGAACCTGGGCGACCCCTAAGCCATATATGCCCAGGACCATGTGCAGTTTTCAGCTGCAGGTGCCAGAGGGGATACCCCTGACACCGTCTAGCCCCGTTATCGATATACCGTCCCAGAAAATGCTATTTATTGAGCTGGGACAGGGGGTAGCAAAACGCGTATGGTTTTCACGTTGGAATGTACAGACCGTGACGTAATTAATTAAAAGCTATGAATATCATTAACTCTACACCGCGGCGCGCGCCAAAGTGTATCTATATCTCAGCAACGGAAAGAACTATGGATCTGGAACAAAAACCAAAATGTAGCTCTTGAGCAAATGAAAGCAGCTACCATGGTCCTGAATATGTTAGACTATGCAATAGTATACATACCAAGCTTCTTCAAAGACATATTAAGCTTACATACAATGTATTGTCATGTTGAAACACCAATTTAGTACACATTAATTATAATTAATTTTTGTGACTGTGCACTATACCTGAAAATCTCATATCAATGTGCAACACAGGTGAACAGAAATCAATAGCTATAAATTATACTATATACACAAAAAGATGGGTAAATTTGAAAATTATAAAATTAATGCAGCCAATTCTACCTAATTGCAAAATTAATAATCTATTTATTAAATATACCATGTTTAAAAATAATGCATAGACAGCTGATTATCGATCGCATCAACCCAATTAACTAATAATCACTAATTAGCTGACCCTGAGTGTATTATAACTAATTAAATGCAGCTGCTGTTTCAGTACACATGTATAATAATATAATAAGATTGTTTTTGTTATTCAATAAAAAAGAAAATCTAACTAATTTCTACTATATATTAGCTTGTGTAGTGGAAGAGAGGGAGGCCTATCTTGGTGAGGATTTTGATGCAGAACTGTACGACCGTTGACCAGATGTTGCGGGCTATTTGCGAGCGGATGTAGAGGAGACGAGTGGCTACGAGAAATACTAGGAAGTTGAAGGTGTAGCGGATGTTGCGAAATCTGTGATGATATGAGAGAGTGAGAGTGAGGGAGAGAGAGAGAGAGAGAGAGAGAGAGAGAGAGAGAGAGAGAGAGAGAGAGAGAGAGAGAGAGAGAGAGAGAGAGAGGATAATAGCTAAGTTATGTGATCAGCACTTGACTTGTATACTTGTATAAATTATAGCAGTATACATGTTATGATAGTTCAGGCGTAGCCTAATACCGTAAATCATGAATATTTCATGTCCAAAATATTTCGTGCAATAATTTTCCACGTTAAATAATTTTCGGACAAATGGCCCTGTACTGCACTATCATCAATATTGTGTATGTATTTTCTGGACATCTTTTAACAACAAAATATTCGTGGTTTACACAGTAATAATTATAATATTATATGGACAGAGGCCTTCATATTAATTTTATTCATTCATAATAACGGACATCTGCCTTGATAGATGAATCTTTTGCCCCATGATCATGATTACCTTTTGATTTGTTTCCTGGCAATGGGGAGGTTGGCTGGATCCTCGTTGAAAAGATATCTCTTTGTCCCGAGGCAGTACTGAATGAAGTAAGAGTTCCAGCTGATCTTTCGAAGATCAAAGTCGAATTCTTCCTGGTCTTCAGCGCTCAAGAGAGAGAGAAGCTTGTAGCTGTTGGCATTGTTCCACTGAGAGAGAGGGGGGGGGGGAAGGAGGGAGAAAGAGAGTACATTATTGGTACTAGTCGTGGCAACAGTTTAGCTTTGTACCTTCCACGAGTTGTTCAAGAAGTAATTTAACTCCATCAGAGCTTTGTCAAGTTTGCCGTAGACTTTCATCATCCTGCAATGAAGCCACACCCACAACCACTATTAAAATGTTACATGAGGCCACACCCACAACTTACACTGGCTTCTTTCCCTGTAATCTCCTGAGGCAGTCGAAGAGAAATCCAGGAATCAAGTGGAGGCAGAAGTGCCACAACTTCCAAGCGCTCCTATATAAACAAAGTACGATAAATTTTTGCCAAATGAGAGTACATGTAGGTGGAGAAAATTGGCCAAAATTTTCACGTATTATGGTATAATATTATTATTATAATATTACTGTATATATTATTTACATCTACAAGCATTACCAACATTACCCTTGTTACTGCCGTCGCCTCCAGCACCAAAATTACTAACTTTACCTATTTTACCAACTATACCAACATTACCCTTGTCGTATATTACTAACTTTACCAATTTTACCAACTTTACCAACATTACCCTCTTAATTCGTTGCTGTCGCCTATAGCACTAAAAGCTAACTTTACCAATTTTACTAACTATACCAACATTACCCTTGTTACTGCCATCGCCTCCAGTACCAAAATTACTAACTTCACCAATTTTACCAACATTACCCTTGTTGCTGCCTACGGCACCAAAATAACTAACTTTACCAATTTTACCAACTTTACTAACATTACCCTTGTCGCTGCCGTCGCCTACAGCACCAAAATTACTAACTTTACCAACATTATCCTTGTCACTGCCGTCACCAAAATTACTAACTTTACCAATTTTACCAACATTACCCTTGTTGCTGCCATCGCCTACAGCACCAAAATACTAACTTTACCAATTTCGCCGATTTTACCAACTTTACTAACATTACCCTTGATGCTGCCATCGCCTACAGCACCAAAATTACTAACTTTATCAACTTATACCCTTGTTACTGCCGTTGCCTACCGCACCAAAATTACTAACTTTACCAATTTTACCAATTTTACCAACATTACCCTTGTCGCTGCCATCGCCTACAGCACCAAAATTACTAACTTTACAAATTGGTAAAGTTGGTAAAATTGATACAGCACCAAAATTACTAATTTTACCAACTTTACCAACTTTACCAACATTACCCTTCCTTGTGTATAGTATAACATTTGAAACAATTAAGTTTAGCAATAATTGGAATTTGGTGCTTATTTTCACTCACGCTGGTCTGCAGTGAACGATGTGGGGCCGTCTGAACATCTCATCAAAGGGATTCTGATTGTAGGCACCCATCACAAAACCATCTGAAAAAGATCGATACAACAGTCATAATGACTGTCAATCCTCACAGCAAAGTACATATGTGTACATGTACGTAAGGCCACCCCTTCATAATAATAGCCAAGCTTTATTCCCCAATGATGGTTGCTATTGGGGGGGGGGGGGGGGGGGGGGGTTCCACTATATTTATTTATAAGCAAAATACTGATCCATGACAAACTGTCTGAAAAAGATATGATATAATATCAATCAGTCTACAGATATCCAATAAGCTGTGTTTCTCAGCTATATCCGATCAGCACTATTATAATTAATAGTCATCTAGCTGGTCAGGATATTCTAAGTGGTGCCCCAAATATACTCCAGATCTCGATCTCCATGTGAAGGGGTTACACTAGGTACAAATCTGATCAAGATATTGCTACTTACACAGGTCCCTCCATGTGAAGGGGTTGACTGTTCCGCTGGTGTACTGGTAGATGAGCGGCTGCGTCGAAGGTCGAAGTGCAGTCATCCAGCCGATACTGATCATACAGTTGTTGACCATATCGATGGGCACCATGTCAGCTACGCAGTCAACGTTGACCTTCATCACACGAAGGAGGCCTTTACCAGACTGTGAGGGGGAGAGAGGGGGAGGGAGAGGGAGAGAGAGAGAGAGAGAGAGAGGGAGGGAGAGAGAGAGAGAGAGAGAGAGAGAGAGAGAGAGAGAGAGAGAGAGAGAGAGAGAGAGAGAGAGAGAGAGAGAGAGAGAGAGAGAGAGAGAGAGAGAGAGAGAGAGAGAGAGAGAGAGAGAGAGAGAGAGAGAGAGAGAGAGAGAGAGAGAGAGAGGGAGAGAGAGACAGACAGAGAGAGAGAGACAGACAGACAGAGAGAGAGAAAGGGGGAAAAAATTCAAGATATGCCCTCCCCCACCCCCAGACTGGAGAATAGAATACTATGCATGTTAAAAATGAATTCTTTTACTGTTCGATAATCATGATCTGAACTGCTGGTTAATTAAAGCTAAAAATAAATTCATACGTCTGTATAACATTCCAGGCATGCGTAGATACAGGGCATTAGCTTTTACAAAAATGGAAAAAAAAAATTTAATACTCTAGCTGAAAAAAAAAATCCCAGATCGACTCACCGCCACAATGATGCCTGTAGGTCCATGTATGCAGTCCACCCAGCCAGGGTAAGGCTCCTTTGCACTCCCGCTAACAATAGAAGGTCTATAAATAGCAACAGGCAGATCCTTAGCCTCATGTGTCAGGACGTATTCAGCCAGGGACTTCGTGTAGGTGTAGGTGTTGGGACGACCTTCAAGAAGTGATTCTGTGATGGTGTTCAACTGATCATCTGTCATCCAGCTGTGGAGGAAGGGAGAGAGAGAGAGTGAGGGGAGAAAGAGAGAAGGAGATAGGGTGGAGAGGGAGAGAGAGAGAGAAAAAGAGAGAGAGAGAGAGAGAGAGAGAGAGAGATGGGGTGGAGAGGGTGAGAGAGATTATGAATATACTCAGGAAACACAATCAATCAAACGTACTGCTACAATGCCATAAACGGTCATACCAAGTCACACCTTTGTTCCTGTTCATGAATACACAACCACACACTAACCACTCTATTAGGCAGTGGTGCATGCACGCTCATCCTCAACGTCTGGATGGATGGATGCATGGACAGACTTACTCTAGCAACGCCAGAACCTTGTCCGGGTGAATTTTCGGAGGGTAGATGATCTCTTCGATCTGATCCTTTCTGTTGCAGTGGGCGTAGGCTGATGATACGTGAACAAAGGACTGCAAGGGTGAATAATATTAATTATGTGCGAGTGAGAGAGAGAGGGAGAGAGAGAAAGAGAGAGAGAGGGATGGAAAGAGAGAGAGAGAGGGGGGGAGGGAGGGAGGGAGAGCTGACTAACTGCTAATTTCTTCATCTTTCTCCCTAATGAGATCATCTCCTTGACTGCTAGCACGTTCATCTTCAGTGATTCCCTACATGTGTGCATGCATGTGTGATACATTACATAACACAATGACATAATAGTTACCATTGTCAGTAGTGGTCACTACATTGTTCCTAGCATGTCACATGTGGCCTACCAAAAACCACATATCAACATTGTTGCCATGGCAACACTTCCTTGATAGTGTCCAACAAGCATGGTCTAGCTGTTTCTTGCATACTAGTAGCTACAGGGCCTGGGGCCTCCTTGGGAAGGGTGACCTTAAGATATGAACTGATTATATATATATCTTCAAAATCATGCTCAAGCCTCGCCCAATGTTAAGGGGCAAATTAATATATTAGCTATTATACAATGTAATATTATAATCATCCTATTCCCAGGGCCTGGGTGCCTTGGAGTGACCTTAAGATATGAACTGACTATAACTACACCTTAAAAAATCATGCTCAAGCCTCTCCCAATGTTAAGGAGCAAATTAGTATTAAATTTTAACATTCCAGCTATATATATAATTATAAGCATCCTATTCCCACCTAGCAACATGTGTGATGACCTTTGATAAAGATCGGAAAACTGTAATTATTCAGTATAATTAGCAAACATTCTATTCTCATAATTAATGCGACTTTTGCTGAAAATCAGAAATTATAAAGGTGCTGCATTTGAGTTTTTTAAAATATAATAATAATATTATTATCATTGTTACTTTCACTGACCTGAGGGGTTCGTCAAATTTGATTGTGGCCGCTAAATGGAATATGACTGACACATTCTCGGCTAGTAGGTCCCGATCTGATTCCCCAATCCCCAATCCCGGTTCCCCGCAGTCTCCGCTGATCGGAACCACCTTCTCGAGAGCAGAGGGCCTCTCGGAGCGAATCAAGTCAAACAACTAGTGTGAGTTTGTGTGTGTGTGAGCATGCTCATGAATCAAACGTGCATGTACACGGACTGCACTGTGCATGTACATGTACATGCAGTAACATGTGTCAAGCACATGTAGACACAACTTGCATGCAGATAAGAACAAGTATGTAACATGACAGTACATGTTGCTATGGCAGTGGTAACTACTGGCTTCCTAGCTCCAGCTCCTTGGTTTGGAGTGAAGCCAAGCTACATGTAGCTATGCACTTGTTCTAGCTAGCCCACCCACCAAATTGAACCTGTGAACTGAATAATCTACATTGTAGCAACCTTATATTGGATCCAGGAAACTGACTAGCTGGGGGAGAGAGAGAGAGAGAGAGAGAGAGAGAGAGAGAGAACTAGAGAGAGATGTACATGCGTACAGGCACAAATACTAGTTGACTTTTATATAGTTTAAAGAGCATCTCCAATAGCCAAATTCTTTGTAAGAAATTACAATAATAATTGTACAAAATTCCATGCAATACTTTTGAACTTCGCACCAGTATTGTCATAAACCACTGTCACAGATATACAATCACACACAAAGGTACAGAGGTCTACACTGAATCACACTGCCGTCATCTTCCCGGACAGTGTATTGGTCTAAGTAGAGAATACTCAGATCACTAGCACTATAGTGTGTAAGCAAAGGTCATGTGACTTGAATCCCTGTCCCTGGTATGCTTTTGGTATCTAGAGTAACTTTATAGTCAGCATGCAAGGAATAAGAAAGTGGTTATAGGAAGTATAAAACTACATGTACATACATGTATACGCTAGAGGTGTTTTTGTATGCAGTTGTGTCGAACATAAACTTTATATAAATCTACAGTGCAGAAATGAAAAAAATATACATTGTAGCAGTCATAAGTATTCAAGTCACAAGTATTAACGTTTTCAGTTTCATTCAATCTCTAAACTCACAATAATAATATTATTATCAATTATACAGACTGACCAACAAGATGTATGGAATAACTTTGTGGTTAATGAAATTTTAATGACCTTTGCATAATAAATAAATTCAGGATTTCAATTTTATGGCGTACACTAATAATCAAAAATTTCCAGTCCCAAGACTGACTGATGACTGACCTTTGAACTTAGCAGTGTCTCTATCCTCTCCTTCACGGTCTTTCCTCTCTTCGGTCGCACGAGAACCATCACCCGCCCGATCTCCGGGATGCTACGAATCAGCTTCTCAACGAGGCACTTGCCGAGGAAGCCCGTGCCCCCCGTCACAAACACGTCCCGCCCGGCGTAGAATTGCGCAATACTCGGCCATTCCGGAGAGCTCCCGGAGGAGGAGGAGGAGGAGGAGGAGGAGGAGGGGCTGGGTGTGGCCGTCGTCGTGGTAACGGCTGCAGTCACTGGGCCTGGGTGGGGGGAACTTGATGACATCGTAATGAAGTGAATCACCTGAGATCGAGACTGCTGAGCAGCTGAAATACGTGAAAAATTATATGTAAATTATCGTAAAAACAATCACAATGTGACGAGCACTTAAAGAATGCAATCATCCATTAAATTGTAGATGTACATTGGAACCTGTCTATAATGGTCGCAACGATCAGTGGTGCAAATGACAGGCAAGTGACTGCTTTACACGTACATGTAAATGTATAAAATTATGTATGGAGTTCTACCGCTTGGAATTTGCACTATAAAGTGGCTGCGTTTACACGGCGACCAACTATAGACAGGTTCCACTGAACAGGTATGGAATATGCGTACTATAGATATAGTACAAGATACGTACAGGCATCAATTCTCTTACCGTCAGCTGATCACCGATGAGAGGAGAAAGGGATATTAAAAGTGATACGCAGCGATACAGCGTCAGATCTTCCAGTCCAGATGTGATGCGTGCTACCGGATCAGAAGGCCGAGGCAGGCTCCTTCAAAGTTTGGGTGGGGTGGAGTGCCCCGAAGCTAGTACAGTACAGCTCTCTGACCTTCGAGCGGTCGCGCGATTTGTATGACCTTGGGGCGCGGTTACGCTTGCGGGATGCTAGCTAATCAAATTGCAAAATTAATACACTTCCGGTATTACATAATTAATTAATTACACGTGCAAAAAGCATGGCCTAATGGAGATGGATATGGGGATATGGGGCGTGGCCGGATGGGTCATGGGGGTTCCCCTCGGAGCACATTTGGCGGGAAAATGTCAGTGAAGACCAGAAGAGGTGAATCTACACTTATCATAATATGAGGTACTAAGCTTATCAGATATTTCTCGATCGTACAGAAACAAGAATCAGATTATACCTGTCAAATCTTCGCGCCATGTCCTCGCAAACTCAGGCAGCTGTCCTGCGTCGGCAGATCATCTCCAACTTCAAACTTCAAGGTCTGACTCTAAAGAGCGAGGCGGCGACCTACCTGGTCGAAGTGCTAGCACCGTACGCCAACGATACGGACATAAACAAAATTATTGATCAAATCATCGAGGCGGTTCAGAAACAGCCGCTCAAATCGTCGATCGTGACTCGCGAAGTAGTCGAAATAGCGGTCGAAGAGTGTAACCAAGCGTCAGACGTGGACAACGAGAAGGCCATGGTGGTCATAGACGCTTTTGACGTACCAAAATTCACCTACAATGCAGATAGAAAGAAGTTTATACTGATCGCCAAGGAGACTCTAAAACTGCACGCAGGAGCGCGGGCAAAAGCAGACGTATTTCACGAGAGATACACCTTACTCCACCAACGAACAATGCGACACGAGCTATTCACCCCACCCGCCCTCGGGAGGAGTGTCCAATCCATCAGCAAATTTCAACTAAGGAGCGTAGACTACCTTCTCAGTAGCTCGGGACTACCAGATACGATAGTCGTCCTTGGGATGCTCTCACAAATCAAGGAGGGAAAATATCACCTTGAAGATCCGACCGGATGTGTGGAGTTAAATCTGTCCAAAGCAGTCTTTCATATGGGGCTTTTTGTGGAGAACAGTATTGTGCTGGCAGAGGGGATTTACGACGATAAGATATTCCATCTTAGTGCTGTAGGCTTCCCTCCACCAGAAGCAGCCGCAGTCACGCAGAATTATTTCGGAAGCATGAATTTCTTCGGCGGGCCGTCGTCGATTTGTCCAAAAGCTTCGGTTAAGCTGCAAGCTATGCTTCATGAGAATGGTGAAGCCATGCTGGTGTTTTTGTCCGACGTTCATCTAGATGATCCGAGGGTGATGGAGAAACTATCGATCCTCTTTGCTGGGTATTCCGATGCGCCCCCCACGGCTTTTGTGTTCATGGGGAATTTCAGTGCTACCCCCTACGGCCCCCAGAGGAATCAGAGACTCAAGGCAAGCTTCAAATCGCTGGCAGATCTGATTCTTCAGCACAGAACGCTCGCTGAAAGATCGCAATTTTTCTTCGTTCCCGGCCCTAACGACCTGGGGCATGCTAATATCCTCCCCAATCCGGGAATCCCCCCAGTTTTGGTGTCGGATATTACGTCACGTATCCCAACCGCTCAATTTTGCTCAAATCCAACCAGAATACAGTTCTGTACTCGCGAGATTGTCGTATTTCGAGAAGACCTCATGAACAAACTCTGTAGACATTGTGTCAAATTTCCTTCAGAATCGACTGATCTTCCGAACCACTTCACAAAGACTGTACTCTCTCAAGCTCACCTTTGCCCTCTTCCACTTCACGCCCGGCCCATCTATTGGTCACATGACCACGCCCTCCGGCTCTACCCCCTGCCGGACTTGGTTGTCATTGGCGACAAGTGTGATCCATTCACCGTGTCGTCCGACATGGAGTGTACGGTGACCAATGTCGGGTCCTTTACTCAGACGGAATTTGAGTTCAAAGTTTATGTGCCTGCGTTGAATCAGATAGAGGACAGCAAGATTAATGACTAATAATTTAATTATTTCATTAATTATTGTATTCTGTGCTCTATAATAATGCCATATTGTTTTTCGTTGTTGACGATTATTTAAATGTTCATGTACTATCAGATTCTATTAGATACATTTTAGTACATGTAGAGCCCTTGATTGACGATAGTACAGTTTAGCGCATGCGCAGTAATGCTTCATCTAATTAACGATCTTTACCACATTCATTCTTCTCTTGTTTCGTAACCATTAATAATCGTGGCCGAAATCTCAACATCAACATCTATGGTGACAATGAAGCTGCTATCTAAACTTGCCATCATATTATATTTCGCCGTTCTACTGAACGTAAGTTAGCTTTAATAATTTAACTATCAACCCACAGATGCTCAAATTGGCATTTGAACTAGGTATGGATAAGTGACAATTTGTAGCTACTAACACAGGTATATCAATATAATAATACGTAGTTCATAATTTATCGGTTGGTTGTTTTTCACGCAGGTATGTGTATTGGTGAGGGGAAGATATGTCGTAGAGGTGGATCTCTTTGGCTACAATAACCCAACACAGACCTGTCAAGACTGTCGCAGTGGGGGACAGTTTGCTGACCCTGGCTGCTGTGATGGACACGATCGTGACATTTGCACTGACGGCGAAAGATGCGATAGCTATTTCATTTACTGTTTGAGAATTATTGGCAGCAGTGGAAGAAACTGTACATATTTTGGAACTAGGATATCCACTGCTAACTCTAATGATGCATCAATCAACTTTAATCAGAGCTCAGTGCTTGGTCTGGAAAACCCACTACAAATGCAAGGCCTAATAGACACTTATACAGTAAGTTTAGTAATGTATAATTTATGTCCAGATCACAGCATGAGCCCTCAGAAACGCAGCATTTCAAAGTACTGTTAGAGACAATATTTCATGTAGAGGATTGCATGGGTGCCCTAGGATGCTCATCTCAAGCTTTGCTGATTTTATTGTATCCGTTTTGTAGTCCTTTTCCGTCCCAATGCCCAGCATCAAGATACATGATAAATCAAAGTAATCCTCTATTATGCTACAGGGAATACAGCTCTACATCGAGGTCCAAGACAGAGATGGCAACAATGCGGACGACTTTATCGATGTGATACTCATAAACCACACCTCATCGGTAGGAATAAAGTCAGAAAGACGAAATCACTCAGGACTCTTTGATTTTGTGACCGTGGATCTGAGCATCACTGTGCTGTGTGCTGAGAACTTCCAAGGGCCTAGCTGCACAGAGTGTACCCAGCCCGATTTCACTGGAGCAAACTGTGATGAAATTGATAACTGTGCTGGAATGGACTGTGGCAATGGAGAGTGTGTGAATGACATCGACTCCTTCAGCTGTACCTGTGACCCTGGCTACACTGGAGAACTCTGTAAGACGAGCATAAATGCCAGTGGTAATAGTTATGCTTATTTACAGCATAATATATTATGGTAGCATACTATACACATGCATATTAAGTATATATAGATATTATTATACATACACACATGCAAGACAGTATTTCAAGTACATGCCCTCTTTCCCTTAGAGGTCATCTAAGCTCATGATCACAATACATGGCTTATATAATAATATTATGCTAGTTTATACCCATTAATAATTAAATTTTTTCCGACAGTATAATAATATTATTATTATGCTCAATAGCAACTGTATGAGTGATGCTTTATTTTTATGCACTTCACGTTTGTGATTCACTCTAGATCTTCCTTGTCTGCTAGCTAACGAGTATGTGGTCAGCACGCGTAGGATTTCATGGTTAGCTGTAAAGACCGCACATGCACCATATATAGCACAATATCATACTGTACAGGGCGCTACTTAGTCAATGGATGATGATGTACACTGACATAATCAAATTCCAGAGACAAAGGGATATATAGAATTACTACTTTTTTTGCATGCACTAACTCTCTATTACGTAAGAGTAGTAGCTACCCTAAATTTTAAAGTACACAGAGCATCAGAATGAAACTTTTGCATTCCAAAAATAATCCTAATCCAGGTGATGGAATGGAAAGCAGCAATCTGATTGGTCCAATAATTGGTGGTGTTCTAGGTGGACTCTTTGTGCTGCTCCTCCTCCTTCTCTTGATAGTGATGGGTGTGGTTCTTGCGGTGTCTCTGGCCGGTCGTCGCAAATCTGATGAAGCCACGCCTAACTCAAATGGTACAACTATTGTTATAGCCTATCAATTGAATGGGCTAAGCATAATAATAATCATACAATGTACAGTCATTGTGTATGAATTTTCTAAAGTATTAGCTCAGTATTAATTTCATTGAAGTTCAAATATATAGGTGTCAAGAATGTATCACTCTAGTTCCACAATATCATGCCATGTACATATACATCTCAGACCAATTATTCAAGCTACAACATTGTATATATACCTTGGATCTGGAATGGGGCCTGGGAATGAGACAAAACACATTGGGTCCCGTTGTGCTGATAGTATATTATCCCTTAATCCCTAAAATTATATACATAATTAATATGTAGGTCAAGGAATTAAAATTGCCGTCAATCAGATGTACAATGCCTCTCCAGTGACAAGTGACACAGACCAGAAGGAGGCAGATACGGTTCACCCGCTCTACGAAGAAGTGGTTGACTCTCCCTCAACCCAGTATGCCAACTTGGTTTCTCCTTCAGACTCAGTACTCTTAAACAATCCCATTTATGGTGCGGATGATGAGCTTGAAGTGAATGGTGATGATAAAGATGTTTACTCTGCTCCTGTTGATCACTGTGACGACCAAGGTTCATCTCACAATGCTCTTGGAGAAGAAGCTAATCCTGCATCTGTGAATAAGAAACACGTCTATGACTATGTTGATATCAAGATTTAAGCTAGTTCAATAATAATAATTTGTTATTAGTGTGCAATTGTCATTCAAATTATTACCGCCTCTTAGCTCCACAGCGTACATATTAATAGCATAATTTGTGTGTGTCATAATAACATTAATTGCTATTACTCTTTTTACTCGAGCTCCTTTATGCACTTTATATTAAATTATTCTTAATATATATCTGTTATAACTGGAATCATTTATTCTGTTACTAGTCTACTATCCTTTCATGTGAGGTACTACTACTATAGTGCCTTATGCTAATAGCAAATGTAATCCAACAAAATTTAATAGTAGTACTCATAATAATATTATACTGAAGCCTGCACGGGACTCAGTATTACTAAATGTTATGCAATGGCATGCACACATACATGACGTAGTAACTCCGGCAGGTTGCTATGGTACACACGTTCACAGCTCATTAATTAAGTTGCGGTACAGGTCTGTTGATTCGACGATCTTTACCGTATCGTCAGCTGATTTGATGTCATCCGCGGAACTAAATTTCTTGGCTCTAAGCTGAAAAATCAAACCATGACGCTCTCTCGACTCGGATCCGTTGTCATTTGCTCCATTATTCTCTCAAAGGTCAGTTGAATAAGTCAGCTAGTAACGAATTACATTTGTACTACTGCATGCAGAAGAAGTTCCTCATCCGAAAAAAAAATGCAAAAAATTTTTATGATAGTTCGGGCTTAGCCTAATACCTTCATGAGCACATTCATTTATGTCTGTGTTGATAGTAGCCAATGCATACTAGGTAATTATTATAAGTTGCATGGCCTATGGGCTGAAAGTGGAAGACAGCTTGGAAACTATAGGCTAGAGTTAATAATGATATAAGCTTATTACCAAGCTTGCGAGTTTTTATTGAATTTTTATGTAATCTTTCATTGGCAACTGCATGCAGGTATGTGTGTTAGTGAGTGGACGGTATGTCATGGAGGTGGATCTCTTTGGCTACAATAACCCAACACAGACCTGCCAAGACTGTCGCAGTGGAGGAGAGTTTGCTGACCCTGGCTGCTGCGATAGACACGATCGTGTCATTTGCACTGCTGGTGGTGACAGATGCGATAGCTATTTCTATTATTGTCTGAGAACTATTGACAGCGGCGGAAGGGACTGTTCATATTTTGGGAATAGGGTGTCCGCTGCTAATACGAACGATGAGGCAATCGACTTCATTAATCAGAGTTTTGTTCTTGGTCTGGAGAACCCGCTTCAGTTGCAAGGACTAACAGATGCATATGACGCTAGTGCTGTAAGTTATTAACCACTTTTAAGATTCTATTAATTTTGTCTTACTTGAAATAATGTATTTTTAATCATCTGGGTGTCATCTTGAATTGTATTGCAGTACTAGTATGTGTTTTACACTAGATTGATTTACCAGACCGCAATCAATAATGAGTATTGGGAATTATGTTGTCATAGTTAATAATAACTAATCCCCTATCATGCTATAGGGAATACAACTCTACATTGAGATACAAGACAGCGATGGCAACAATGCGGATGACTTTATCGATGTGATACTCATAAACCACACCTCATCGGTAGGAATAAAATCAGAAAGACAAAACCACTCAGGACTCTTTGGCTTTGTGACCATGGATCTGAGCATCACTGTGCTGTGTGCTGAGAACTTCCAAGGGCCTAGCTGCACAGAGTGTACCCAGCCCGATTTCACTGGAGCAAACTGTGATGAGATTGATAACTGTCTTGGAGTGGACTGTGGCAATGGAGAGTGTGTGAATGACATTGGCTCCTTCAGCTGTACCTGTGACCCTGGCTACACTGGAGGGCGTTGTGAAGATACTAGTAAGTTATCAGGCTATAGCTATTATGTTATCTTAGTTCACCAGAGAGAGGAGGAGAGGGAGAGAGACAGAGAAAGAGAGAGAGTGAGGGAAGGTGGAGGGGGGGGGGGGGGGGGAAGTAGCATCAAAGATAATATGCCATGCTCATTTTCCTTTGTATGCTAATTAAATTCTTCTGTGGTTAGTGATTTCATTGTTGGTTGATGACATACCTCACACAATGGCAATAATATACTGCATGTTACAGTAGACACTTTCCAATAGATTCAGACATCAAAGAGAAATTTGCCTGAAATCACATGAAAGTTTTACAAATTCTACTGTATCTACAGTCACTACCTCTGAATCGATGGATGACATGAGCAGCAGGGATCTCATTGGTCCAATCATTGGTGGTGTTCTTGGTGGACTCTGTGTGCTCCTCATCCTGATTCTCCTGGCAGTGATCGTCATCTTTGTCATGATCCTGAATCATCGCAAATCTAAAGACAAACCTACAGTATCATACACCCGTCAAGGTATGTACAATACCGACTGATCTGGTGCATGCACAGCTGCAGTTATTATCACTCACAGAACAATAATTTTACATTATCCATTGTGAAAAAAATGCTGAGGTTAGCTGGAGTTATAGCTATCTCTCTCCACGGCCTTTGAAAGTATTCCCTTATCACCAAACAGGTGTCTTATAATTATATCTTGTGATTCATATAAACCTTTCTCTCTTCTCTCTTTCTCTCTTCCTTCCTCCCTCCTTCCCCCTGCCTCTTCTTTCTTCGACAATGTCATGAATGTTCTTCTATAGAGCCAGTCTCGACAGGACAGGGGATGAAAATTGCCATTAATCAGCTATATGAAGGCTCTGCAAGTGATGAGCAAGACACAGATAATCTTCCCCTCTACGAAGAAGTGCCTGATTTCAAGGCACAGTACGTCAACTCTCCTTCAGACGGTACTGTAAGAGTGGACTCTGTGCTTGTGAATAATCCTATTTATGGTGACGAGAACGTTAACGGGAATGCTACAGTTGATACTGGTGATCAATTTGATCATTATGATCGAACATTTCAACAGCCAGCACCAGGAGCATCAGACAGTGAGCAATAGAAACACAATTACCTAAAATATTTCAACAGTTATGTATAATAGAAACACAATTATTGTTGATTTCAACAGTTATGTAATTATTCATTATTTTTACTTTTCAGAGGAATTTTCTGCAAGCTATGACCGTATTAATCTCCAAGTCTCAACAAAAGAGAACGTTGCCTACAGTCGAATGGACTCGGAGCTCGAAGATAATCCACTTTATGGTGGGGAGGGGGTTGGGGTGCTGACTGTTCAGGAAGGTGGAGGCGCCATTAGTGCAATCTCACCTCATCATGAATACGATCATACATTTCAGCCACCTCAAACACCAGCTAATGGTGAATTGTCATGATAAATAAATAGGTCCCATCTTAGTAAAAACGACCGTGACATAAAATAATTATTCATTATGACAGGTATGAAGCAAGAAGCCAAAAAGTCAAATGTCACCCGCGCCCCTGGACCTGAAGAGGAGCAGCCTACTGACAAAAAGCTTGTTTATGACTATGTTGATACCAATATTAAATTTTGATTTGATTCTCTTGCTTATTATTCATTTCTTCATGATACCGTGCGGCTGGTAAATTTCATATGTAACTAGCTATACCATAGTTAGTACATACTGGATTTTATGCCCATAATTATTTACCTCATCTCACTACTATAAACCACAGTAAGAGTAGCTAGCCACTTAATATTGTATAATACTGAAGATCAAAGGATGGTCACTCTAGTGATCAGACACCATGATAATAATAATAATTATTATCATAGTATTGCTTCAGGGCATTGCACAGTTTACTCAATATCATATGCAGCTAGCTGTTGAATTAAGTAACATTATGTGATAGTAATCACCTATATACCACGTCCACAAACGTTGTGGTTGAGCTGAGTAAGTAATTGCGTGTCATATCGGCTGAAATAGGCGCGCTAATAAATATCGCGCATGCGCAGAAATACGCGCGCCTTGCCTTGGCGCAGCACCCATGTGTACTACTCTTTTGGATCCAAATACATCTGGCAGCTGGATGTAGCTAGACCAACAAAAACAAGTCAGCTTCGGGTGGATCAACATCAGTGAGCAGTGCTAGAGAAAAATAATAATAGCTGCTAACAGTTCAGTGACTATCACAAAAATGAAGCTATTCTTCGCTCTCTGCAGTATTTTTAGTGTAAGCCTTTGACTAATTTACAATTAATTTTTGTAAATTAAAGCCGTACAAACTAAGTTTCCAATATTATATTATTTCATATTCACAGGTATGTCTGTTAGCACAAGGACAGTCGCAGTCACAGTACGTCGTGGAGATAGAGTTCTTCGGCTATAACAACCCAACAGGGCGATGCCATGAGTGCCCCATCCCTGCCAATTCCACCGTAGCCAGCTGCTGTGACAGCTTTGTTCACTCCAGCTGCAATGGCTCTGATCTCTGTGACAGCTATTTCTATTTCTGTCTGAGGACCATCGGTGATAGTAGTACCACCAATGGATGCCAGTATCCAGGAAGCAACGTGACTTTTGCTGTCATTGATGATGCACCGTTTGACATCAATAACATCAGTGCGGTACTGGGCATTGATAACCCCCTTATACTGCCAGGATTGACTATGGATTTTGAAGTAAAGATATCATTATGTCTAATTTTATAATATCTGCAACCCTGAAGTTACATAATATCCAATTAACTACGGTCCTTTAATAATAATTATGGAAATTTAGTGATAAAATTTGTTCCATCTTTTCTCTATCTCTAGGGAGTTCAACTCTACATTGAGATATTCGACGCAGATCTATCCCCAGCCACAGCTCCTGATGAAATAGTCGACATAATACTGATAGACTTAAGCCTTGAAGTGATAGGGGAAACCCCCCAGCGGAGGACTTACTCCGGAGTATTCAACTTTGTAACCATGGACATTGCTGTCGGAGTTCGATGCGCTGGGAACTTTCTAGAGCCCGATTGTGTACAGTGTGATCTTGGCTTCACTGGTGCTGACTGTGAGATCAACATCAACGACTGTGCTGGGGTTAACTGCAGTGGAAATGGTGTATGTGTCGATGGCATCAACTCCTTCAGCTGCAACTGTGACGCCGGGTTCCGGGGAGCTCTATGTGCTGAGGGTAAAAAATTAATAGTGTATAATGGTATTAATGTCTATGACATGGCATAATGCATGTATGGACCTTGCTTCCAAGGCTCCCCGATCTGCATTAATGAAATTTTGGTTTGCTTCAAGAGATACAATGGAGCCCCTCTATATACGATTGTTATAAGGACACCCCTGAAATGAGGATACCTCCTTGACACTTTAAGCTATCCCAGGGGGTGTTCGGAATGGGGGGGGGGGGGGGGGGGGGGGCTCTGCAATATCATATTATTATAGTAGCTATAAAAGCTGCACAGATAAAATTATTCTTTGTATTAACAGCTATCAGTGAAGGTATTTTGTCGAGCAACCTCCTGGCTCCAGTGATAGGCGGAGCCATTGGTGGATTGATCCTGTTGATCTTTGTGATCTCGGTGATTGTTGTGGTATCCGTGACTCTTGTGAGGCGAAGGGGAAGTAGCCATAATTTGAAACGAATGCAATCCAAGGATAAAGATATCAGTAAGATTCAATCTCTGTCACTTGTGTCTATGCTATTCACTTGGATTAATCATTGAATATTATTGATTATTTTTCTATTATACAGTGTTTCGATGAAGATTGGTCAGTATACAGAATCTGATCAGAAGTCATAACTTATTCAAAATGCTAAATACTCTCGAGATTAGTCTAGTATTATGAAGTCAGACTCCTAATCAGTGAAATGTTATAGATTTTGCTAGCTCATACCCAAGATGTGTTGTATAATAATAATATTATGTAAATTGTTCTGAATCACCTGTCGCATAAATTTGTAGCACATAAATATTATCGTGCCATATATTGCAATGCATAAAATTAATGAATAAGAATCACATACAAAGCTTGATTTGACTGCATGGTTATAATACCGGTTTGCATAAAATTAACGCATTCAGAAGATGGGTTGATCAGCTGCTCTATGAATTAATCGGCAGCATAAGACTGTAAAGAGATGAAAGAACTTATTATAAGTATCACTGTATGCATGTTACAGTAGCTTGTTTATAATATTTTTTATGACTCTAAGAGGTATCAGGGATTCTGCTTAGACAATTGAAAATCAGCTGTAACAGCATAATAATATACAATTCTACAATCAATATCCTAGAGATTTAATAATACGTATACCAGTGCAGGTATACAAAAAGCAGTACATGCATGTTGCATCTATAATAAAAATTAATTAATAATCATAAGAATCCTCTATGGCCGATACAAACTATGGCACTATTAATAAAATAATAGGTAAGTCACTATATAGCAGCGGTTTTGTGTTTCTCAGCTGCAGCTGCAGGCTTGCTAATATTTAATTCCCATGATTGAAATTATCTATAATAATATTATTATGCACGTGTTGTCTTATAATTGGCACACACGTGCCCTGCATTGGCTAAAGACCTTAATAAAATAGTGCAACAGCTTCCTTATCAATCGGCGTATTTTTGGCAAAAGGTGCTAATCACGATCGATCAAGGCCCACTTTAGCAAAACACTCACGTGTTTGTTCGGCAAAAGGGGGTGCTTTTGCCATCCTATTTCTTCACTGTCTCCATATACTAGATCTATGTTTGTGTATATATAGCACTTATATTAGCAAGCTTAAGCCAGCTAGATCCTCCCACTCCTGAGAAAATATTGACTTGTTTGCCAAATCCGAAGGGTCTGGACCAGGCCATGGCCATGCATAGGCCCATAGCTGGCTATTTTGCGCATGCTCACACTCAGTCGTATAGTAATAATTATTATTATGCATGCTGCACTAACAGTTCACTGTTAATGTATAATTTGGTACAGTTCCAGTGCATGCATGCTCTAAGATCCTGTCTGCTTGCTTCTCAGGTATACAAAAAACAAAGCCGGACTAGCCTAAAACATTCGGTCTTCTCTCTTTTTCACCTATCTCAGTTAACGTTTCTGCGATATATCGATCAAAGGAAGAGCTGAATATTTATCATGGAAATGAAGTCACTTTGTGCTTTCTGTTGGATTCTTTCAGTCAGTCCTGTATGACATTGTATCATAAGAAAATACTCCTATTAGTAAATTTATTAATTTTTATGGCCTCTCTCTTCTTTTGCATACAATTATTTAGCTACTGGTATGTGTCCAAGCACAAGCGCCACCAGGAACTGGCACTGATGTTAATGACTGCATAGGAGTGACATGCAGTGGAAATGGCATATGCATAGATGGAGTCAACACTTTCCTCTGTATTTGTAATCCTGGATTCACTGGGAGGTTGTGTCAAGAAGCAGTCAATAATGTCAATCCGTGCACAGGAGTGACCTGCAGTGGAAATGGCCAATGCGTGGTGCTTCCCGGGGTGAACACTTTTGACTGTATCTGTAATCCTGGCTTCACTGGAGCACTCTGTAATGTGGTGAATAATATCAACGATTGCACCATCAATGGTTGTTTGAATGGAGAGTGCTTGATAGATGCTGCAACTGGTATCGGTGAGTGTAGCTGCGACCCTGGATTCACTGGTGAACAGTGCCAGACTAACATCGATGACTGTGCTGGAGTCAACTGCAGTGGAAATGGAGTATGCATCGATGGTAACAATACTTTCAGCTGTGAATGCAGTGCTGGATTTGAGGGAGAACTGTGCAACGTGACGGTGCTAGATTTGGAACCAGCAGCGGCCAGTGAGTGCGCGTCGAATCCCTGTGGCCTGAATGGACGATGTCTGGAAGGAGTGAACAATTATACCTGTATATGCTCTCCTGGCTACAGCGGATCTCAGTGTGCTCAAGGTATTAATTTGAATAGTAGCATTAATTGGCCATAATTATAATGATCTTAGCTTGAAAATCACCTTTGTGCTGCTGCATAATTATACTCTCATAGTTATCAATGAGATGAAACACTGTTTAGTAGCTTATAATATTATTAATGCTTCCATGTGCACCATTGACATAATAAGTCACTATTATGAAATTTATTTGAATTTCAGTTGATAGGTTTCAGATTGATAATTTCCTAGCCCCTCTCATCGGAGGTTCAATCGCTGCACTGCTACTCGTGATTTTCACTCTCGTTTGCATTGCATCCGTCGGTGTCGCAATCATGAAGTGTACATGCGGGAGACGGAAGAAGAAAACTGACTCAGACAGGAACGCATGTAAGCTATACAAAAAACACTATCATATCATTTTCCTTCTCCCAGTCCAATATAAATGTAAAAATTAAGTTGCTCTGAGTTATTAGTGTTTTTGTAATGTATTACATAATATAATAATTATTATGGCACATCCGAGCCATCCCTACTTATAGAGTCTACCGACTCTATGAAATCTTTGGCTAAAAATTAATTCTAATTAGCTCCGGCAGTACACTAACATGCACAAGTTAGTGGGCCCAGGAATGTTAACCTATTATTCTGATTATTATATATACAATTGAATTCTATTATGCAGTTTTCCGTGACGGAGGAAGCTTTTCTATGTCTCAAAGTATATAATTATTTACTTACAATCTCAATTGTTGTACATACATAATATTATCCAACAATAAAAAAATGTATTTAAAAAAGGTGATAACCGGTTGGAGATGTTGACACAGTGTATTGTTAATTTTGGCACCAGTGAGGAATTTTGAAGTAACAAACAGTGGTGTTTATTGATAATAATTATTAATAATATTATTATCAATCTCGGATTCTTACATCCAACTAAAATTATTTGGCACTTGTGTGCCATTTGTTTAATCATCAGTGCAAACACTGTGATAATACTATTACTCCAGTCCAATCGCCTTACATGTATTATGTCTTGAAGGCAGTGCCATGGACTTAAATTAATATGTGAATAGTAAATTGAATATTAATATTTTCAATTCCATAATAGTTTTGCTATAATTTTTTTGCAACCATAAGTGTGCTACATGTACGTGTATAGAGCCTATTTTGGCAGATTCCAACAATTATAGGGAGGTCCCCCCAGCCCTCCCCCACCCATATACCCACGGGGGCCCCATGCATGTTGCACGTGCCATACAGTCTATATAGAATTAGATTACAGTCCCAGCTATGTACTTGCCAAGACTGCAGCACGCTACCAGGATATTGGCTCCCACATATGGCAACGGGATGTCACACCTACCACGATAGTATGATCATGCACGCCATAAATCTTCTGACAGACCTTTAGTGTTGCCAGTCCACATAGTACAGTCTAGTACAGATAAGGCATACGTACGGTACTGAGTGTTGTACTTAGAGGAGTGTGCTATGAGATCCTGGCCACCCGACTTATGGCATAAGACGTGGAAGTTGAGATGGTAGCACTCTCATTCAATCAGGCCAATTAAAGAAAATTTTAAGCTATGATCTCTATACTTAATTCATTTATTGCCTCAGTTTCTAAGAAATCACTGCTAGTGGCTACTGATGACCAAATTGTGCTATGATGAAGACCTTTTTAACCGCTTTGATTTACGTTTTAAGTGTCAGTTAATCTACTACTTTTAGCAGTTTTCGATTCTGAACCACACTTGATCTAACTATATAAAATTCTGTAGGTATGTGCCGTGGTACGGGCTGAGGGGCAGTACATGGTGGAGATAGAGTTCTTCGGCTATAGCAACCCGACTGGTCGATGCGCAGACTGCCCCATACCAAGGGGTAAACGAGTTAATAGCTGTTGTGATAATTTTTCCAGGACCACCTGTAACCGTAACGCTCGATGTGACAGCTACTTCTACTTCTGTCTGAGGGAGCTTGGCGATAGGAGTACAAGAAGTGGCTGCTCGTATTTTGGAAATGAAGTGACTCTTCCAAACATCAATGATGCTCCTTTGAACATCGATGCTTCAACCAAGTCAGTGCTTGGCCTCGATAATCCAATACAGCTGCCAGGACTGGAGGGACCCTACACTGTATGAAATATTATAATTTTAAATCTAAATCTAACTTTGCTTTATCATACAGAGGAACCTGATTTACAGCACCTGCATGCATGATAGAAACTAGAATAATAGGCTTGAGTTAGCTATAATTATTATAGAATGAGAATCTGTCGAAATTTTATAGTCAGCTTTGAAGAGACTATCATGAGGGCTTCCATCTACATACAACATATAATATAATGGCTAAGTTGAGCACACTAAGCAGCAAAGTAATTAGCATTAATAATCTTATGATCTAGGGAGTTCAACTCTACATTGAGGTGATCGATGCTGACTTCACCCCACGCTCAGCCCCTAACGAACTAGTGGACGTCATCCAAATAGATTTGGGGCCATCAGCAATAATCGCAGACTCACCCCCAATGAGACGAAACTACACTGGAGTGTTCCATTTCGTCACAATGGACTTCTCTGTCTCTCCTCTCTGTGCTAGCAATCGCCAACCACCAGATTGTACACAGTGTGTCCCTGGATTCACTGGAGATAACTGTGATGTGAGCATCAATATCGACGATTGTGCTGGAGTAAACTGCAGTGGAAATGGAGTATGCATTGATGGTATAGACACTTTCACGTGTGTCTGTGATCCTGGCTTTACTGGAAGATTATGTAATGATAATGTTCTTACCCCTGGAGATGATACTGTTAAAGATTGTTCATCCAATCCTTGTGGAGAGAGAGGACAGTGTATACAGGACAGTTTGAACAGCTTTCTGTGCATCTGTGAACGTGGCTTTACAGGACCTCTTTGTCAGCAACCAATCAATGCCCCTATTGATCTCAATGATGACTGCATTGGAGTGACATGCAGTGGAAATGGAGTATGCATTGATGGTATTGACTCCTTCACTTGCCTCTGTGATCCTGGCTTTACTGGAAGACTGTGCAACGATAATGTTGATATTCCAGATGATACGGTTAAAGATTGCTCGTCCAATCCTTGTGGAGAGAGAGGACAGTGCATACAGGATGGTTCAAACAGCTTTCTGTGCATCTGTGAACGTGGTTTCATGGGACCCCTTTGTCAGCAGCCAATCGGTGCCCCTATTGATCTCGATGATAACTGTGTTGGAGTGACGTGCAGTGGAAATGGAGTATGCATTGATGGTATTGACTCCTTCACTTGCCTCTGTGATCCTGGCTTTACTGGAAGACTGTGCAACGATAATGTTGATATTCCAGATGATACCGTTAAAGATTGCTCATCCAATCCTTGTGGAGAGAGAGGACAGTGTATACAGGACAGTTTGAACAGTTTCCTGTGCATCTGTGAACGTGGTTTTACGGGACCCCTTTGTCAGCAGCCAATCGGTGACCCTATTGATCTTGATGATGACTGCATTGGAGTGACATGCAGTGGAAATGGAGTATGCATTGATGGTATAGACACTTTCACTTGTGTCTGTGATCCTGGCTTTACTGGAAGGCTATGCAATGATAATATTGATGTTCCAGATGATACTGTTAAAGATTGCTCATCAAATCCTTGTGGAGAGAGAGGACAGTGTATACAGGACAGTTTGAACAGTTTTCTGTGCATCTGTGAACGTGGTTTTACGGGACCCCTTTGTCAGCAACCAATCATTGATACTGACGACGACTGTATTGGAGTGACGTGCAGTGGAAATGGAGCATGCATAGATGGAGCCAACTCCTTTAGCTGCGAGTGTAGTAGTGGCTTTACCGGAAGGCTGTGTGAGATCAATATTGACGATTGTGTGCCAAACCTCTGTGGCGAACATGGTGTGTGTGTTGATGGTATCAATACATTCCTCTGCGCCTGTGACGCTGGCTTCACCGGAAGATACTGTCAGCAAAGAGTCGATCAGTGTGCGGGCGTGAGCTGTAGTGGAAATGGCAGGTGTGTCGAGGGAGAGTACACCTTCCACTGTATCTGTGATCCTGGTTTCGTGGGAAGACTATGCAGCCAAATAAATATCAACGATTGCACATTCAACACGTGCATAAATGGGAAATGTTTATCGAATAACGCTACTGGTATCAGTGAGTGTACCTGTGACCCTGGATTTACTGGTCAACGGTGCCAGACTAACATCGATGACTGTGTTGGAGTGAGCTGTAGTGGAAACGGAATATGCATCGATGGTATAAATTCGTTCAGCTGCGACTGTAGAGCGGGATTTGAGGGAGAACTATGCAACGTGCAAAGACTTACTTCAGGCAACTGTTCATCGGCGAACCTCTGCTATGGTTCAAGTGGTCCGTGTGATGATGGAGTGAACAGTACTAACTATACCTGTCAGTGTATCCCTGGTTCTCGATGTTCACAAGGTAAACTTAAGATTTAACCAAGATACTACCTACTACCGGTACACTTAATAGTCTAGCTGTTTTCCATGCTCCTCTATATAATATGCCCAAGAGACGTACTGCAAAAATATAATATTATGTAGCTACTATCATGTATCTAGTACAGTAACTCTTTAAATTTCTTGTCTTACAGATTGTAATCATATTATGTATGCATGATTTCCAAATTTCAGCGGATACAGTTGAAGGTAACAACCTCTCAGGGTTGGCTCCTCTCATCGGTGCTTCGGTGGGGACGATTCTACTGATGATCTTCACTCTCGCGTATGTCTGCGTTGCCATAGCGATTGTGTGTCGTATCAGACGCCGCAGACGAAAAGCTAAAGAATACGAACGTGAGATAATTATTCTGCATTGATGATTTTCTTTTACGGAACCTCTCAATCATGCAGTTATCTAACAAAGAAAGAATTAAGAGATGAACTATGTCTGTCATAAAATTTAATCGAAGTCATGACATTATAGAATGAACTAATCAGCTTGCACCTTGCAATATTAAAATATTTTGTGATTCTATGATCTTAACTTAGAGGTGATAAAGGGTCAGAGACTGTTAATTTAGCTCGCTACATAATGTTAAATTCCAATAAGTGTGAAACTTTCCCCACCACCATGGCACCACCAAACGGGCCGGGGAGATTATCAATAATTAAAGTCACACATGCCTATATACAAAAACATTACAACAATTTAACACATTAATTAACCCTCGCCACAAAGCGTAGGTGGAGGGGTTACTGCAATCGTTTGGCGATTTTTGTCCGTCTGTCCGTCCGCCCGAATCTGCCTTTTCCACTTACCCGCTTAGGTCCTTGACAATGTTGAGAGGTCGCGAGTATCCCGGATGAGGCCCCCCAAATGTAACACTGTGGCTGGTGCAAGACTGAGGACAAACTAAACTTTCTTTCTCAATATATATAGTCAGGCTAACATAGAATAGCTAGCTACTTCACTAACACAGCAAAAAGACTACCAAAATCAATGCACTACATTCAAAAATCCATCAAAGATTGAATAGTAAAATCTTTACAAGAATCAATTCTTCTATGTGATTTCAGTGATTTTATAGAGGTGTTTGATTTTACAGATAGTTTTACTATTCAATCACAGAGTGATTATAACATGATTTTGGACCAAATTTCCCTGTGTAACAATCACAACGAACTTAAGAATACAGCATCTTAATAATTATTACAAAAAATGGCCTAACAGGAAATTACTCAAGTTAATGACAGTCTTTAATAGTTCAAAAGTTCGGTTCTCTACACGTACATTCCTTCTTCTCCTTTAGGAATCTTCACGCCCTTGATTAGATGTTAAGAGGCTATAATATAATAATAATATTATGCATGAATATTATATACTTACAAGGACAGCCACATCTGCCATTCACTGGAGTACAGCTTTGGGTAGATGGAGGGCAGTATCCAACGCATCTAGGGTAGCTTGCATGTGAACAGTAAAACTGAGTGTTTGCCTGTTTATAATCCTCACCAGCTAAGCCTACAGAAAAAGATTGCATCTAAGTTGTGTATTATATCAGATTCTGTAACGGAGAAAAGTACTAAGACATTGGAATCTGTGTGATGTATCTTACAGCTAATAAAAATGCATGAACATTAACTCAATTAGTGTTGTAAATGAAGCATAATATTATTATAATAATTATGCTTGTATTTGAAGGAGATTACCACAATAATATATTCAACCTTAATATAATTATAATATTTAATTTATAGTTGTCTACAGGTCTCATATATACTAGTCTCTGATTGTTTTGTTTTTTTTGTCTATATTAACATTTTATGCTTTCATTAGCAAAAAAAAGGATACACATTAATTTAGCATACATTAATTTTGCTAATATAAAAATGAAGTGAGCATAATGTGTGTGTCCTTAGTTATCATCTACCGCAGTACAGCAGCCATTGCAGGCAGCCACCGGTGTTGCAGAAATAGACGGGCTCGATTTTGCTCTTCTGGAAGACTTAATTGGTACCTGATTTGGCAGCTCTTTTAGTTTTCAACATAGCTACTTTCGGATTCTTGAAGAGCAGTAGATTAGGAGTGACATGTACAGTGCCTCCAAGCTTCTCTCCTGTCTTTCAGTATAAATATTTCCATTTTTCAGTATTTTGCATGCATTTTCGGTATTTTTCAGTATTTTACAAAGGGCTCCATATATTATGATGTATGTACTTAATTCTCCCAGTTTTCGAAATTTTATCAGTATTTATGGTCAGAATTCAGTAAAAATACTGATAAATCCGTATACTTGGAGGCACTGCATGTATAGAAAAGCCATGCACAAGCTTCCACATTGTTAAAGAAATCCAACCTAAGTGAGCAATGGCGCTTGCCATGCCAAGTTATGTGTACATTCTTTTCTGTGGCATGCAGTGCATATATACAAGTGTATGTATGACCTATAGGCATGCGAACACGGATATATAGCTATATAGATACAATAATTTAAACCACTTACCGTAGTAGTATTTCTGCAGCATGTCTTTATACTTCTCATTGATATTGTCTCGAGGTCTAGCAATCACTGCAAAGACCAACAACAAAACGATTGAAAGCACAGCAAAACACTTCATTTCTTAGTAGATGCCCCTGCCGACAGTTTCTGAAGATTATTCTGATGTGAAGATCATAGGTTTGACAAGTGGACTCCTGCTTTTATATACAGCCTTCAGGGTTCTATCCAGGATTCAAACTTGAATTTGTGGGGGAGGGGGGGAGGGAGGAGGGGGGAGCCATCACCAACAACAAGGCCGTAGGAGGCGGGTGTGTGCAAAGCACAAAAATAAAATAACTCTTGTGTCATAAGCATAGGCGTTATTAAAGCAACTCTAGTATGTATGTACTATCCTTTTTTTGGGGGGGGGGGGGGGGGGGGGGGGGGGGGAGCTAGGGGGGAAGCTTCCCCCCCCCCCCCCCCACCTCCCCCTGTAGATCTATAGAACCCTGGCCTCGGTACAAAATTAATGAGGACAGTATATCACGCAATGATATTAACCACCTGCTGTGTTACATTGTTAAGCTTGATATAGTAGTAGATTGGGAAGCGTTTATACAACAAAGAAGCATCGTCACATGAATAAGATCTCAGCTAGCTATAATATTATTCTCTTCCTACAAGTAAACGACATGCTTCTTCAACTTGCATGCATTATACACATAAACCAGCCATAGCTATAGGAGGGGGGTGTGTGCAAAGCACAAAAATAAAATAACTCTTGTGTCATAAGCATAGACGTTATTAAAGCAGCTCTAGTATGTACTATCCTTATTGGGGGGGGGGGGGGGGGGGGAGCTAGGGGGGAAGCTTCCCCCCTGCCTCCCCCTGTAGATCTATAGAACCCTCGCCTCGGTACAAAATTAATGAAATATCTTAAGGACGGTATATCACGCAATCATGTTGGCCACCTGCTGTGTTACATTGTTAAGCTTGATATAGTAGTAGATTAGGAAGCGTTTATAGAACAAAGAAGCATCATCAAATGAATAAGATCTCAGCTAGCTATAATATTATTCACTTCCCACAAGTAAACGACATGCTTCTTCAACTTGCATGCATTATAGTAAAACCAGCCATAGCTATAGGAGGGGGGTGTGTGCAAAGCACAAAAATAAAATAACTCTTGTGTCATAAGCATAGGCGTTATTAAAGCAACTCTAGTATGTATGTACTATCCATTTTTGGGGGGAGCTAGGGGGGAAGCTTCCCCCCCCCCCACCTCCCCCTGTAGATCTATATTAAATATTTGCAATATTAAATATTTTGTGATTCTATGATCTTAGAGATGATAAAGGTCAGAGTCTGTTAATTTAGCTCGCTACATAATGTTAAATTCCAATAAGTGTGAAACTTCCCCCCCCCCCCCCCCCACCACCAAACGGGCTGGGGAGGTTATCAATAATTAAAGTCACACATGCCTACAAAAACATTACAACAATTTAACACATTAATTAACCCTCGCCACAAAGCGTAGGCGGAGGGGTTACTGCAATCGTTTGGCGATTTTTGTCCGTCCGTCCGTCCGCCCGAATCTGCCTTTTCCACTTACCCGCTTAGGTCCTTGACAATGTTGAGAGGTCGCGAGTATCCCGGATGAGGCCCCCCAAATGTAACACTGTGGCTGGTGCAAGACTGAGGACAAACTAAACTTTCTTTCTCAATATATATAGTCAGGCTAACATAGAATAGCTAGCTACTTCACTAACACAGCAAAAAGACTACCAAAATCAATGCACTACATTCAAAAATCCATCAAAGATTGAATAGTAAAATCTTTACAAGAATCAATTCTTCTATGTGATTTCAGTGATTTTATAGAGGTGTTTGATTTTACAGATAGTTTTACTATTCAATCACAGAGTGATTACAACATGATTTTGGACCAAATTTCCCTGTGTAACAATCACAACGAACTTAAGAATACAGCATCTTAATAATTATTACAAAAAATGGCCTAACAGGAAATTACTCAAGTTAATGACAGTCTTTAATAGTTCAAAAGTTCGGTTCTCTACACGTACATTCCTTCTTCTCCTTTAGGAATCTTCACGCCCTTGATTAGATGTTAAGCGGCTATATAATAATAATATTATGCATGAATATTATATACTTACAAGGACAGGTACATCCGCCATTCATTGGAGTACAGCTTTGGGTAGATGGAGGACAGTATCCAACGCATCTAGGGTAGCTTGCATATGCACAGTAAAACTGAGTATTTGCCTGTTTATAATCCTCACCAGCTAAGCCTACAGAAAAAGATTGCATCTAAGTTGTGTATTGTATCAGATTCAGTGTAACGGAGAAAAGTACTAAGACATTGGAATCTGTATGATGTATCTTATACAGCTAATAAAAATGCATGAACATTAACTCACTTTGTGTTGTAAATGAAGCATAATATTATTATAATAATTATGCTTGTATTTGAAGGAGATTACCACAATAATATATTCAACCTTAATATAATTATAATATTATAGTTGTCTACAGGTCTCACATATACTAGTCTCTGATTGGTTTTTTTAATTTTTTTTGTCTATATTAACATTTTATGCTTTCACTAGTAAAGGATACACATTAATTTAGCATACGTTAATTTTGCTAATATAAAAATGAAGTGAGCATAATGTGTGTGTCCTTAGTTATCATCTATCGCAGTACAGCAGCCATCGCAGGCAGCCACCGGTGTTGCAGAAATAGACGGGCTCGATTTTGCTCTTCTGGAAGACTTGGTACCTGATTTGGCAGCTCTTTTAGTTTTCAACATAGCTAGTTTCGGATTCTTGAAGAGCAGTAGATTAGGGGTGACATGTACAGTGCCTCCAAGCTTCTCTCCTGTCTTTCAGTATAAATATTCCCATTTTTCAGTATTTTGCATGCATTTTCGGTATTTTTCAGTATTTTACAAAGGGCTCCATATATTATGATGTATGTACTTAATTCTCCCAGTTTTCAGTATTTTTGAAATTTTATGGTATTTATGGTCAGAATTCAGTAAAAATACTGACAAATCCGTATACTTGGAGGCACTGCATGTAGCTAGCTATATAGAAAAGCCATGCACAAGCTTTCACATTGTTAAAAAAATCCAACCTAAGTGAGCAATGGCGCTTGCCATGCCAAGTTATGTGTACATTCTTTTCCACAGGTGGCAGTGCATATATATACAAGCGTATGACCTATAGGCATGTGAACACGGATAGCTATATAGCTAGATACAATAAACCACTTACCGTAGTAGTATTTCTGCAGCATGTCTTTATACTTCTCATTGATATTGTCGCGAGGTCTAGCAATCACTGCAAAGACCAACAACAAAACGATTGAAAGCACAGCAAAACACTTCATTTCTTAGTAGATGCCCCTGCCGACAGTTTCTGAAGTCTTAGATTATTCTGATGTGAAGGTCATAGGTTTGACAAGTGGACTCCTGCTTTTATATACAGCCTTCAGGGTTCTATCCAGGATTCAAACTTGAATTTGTGGGGGAGGGGGGGAGGGGGGAGGGGGGGAGCCATCACCAACAATGAGGCAGTAGGAGGGGGGTGTGTGCAAAGCACAAATTTAAAATATTAACTCTTGTGTCATAAGCATAGGCGTTATATATTAAAGCAACTCTAGCAGAGGAGGTTGGACATGCGTCATCAAATGTCACCAATGTGTCACGTGCACCAATATAAAATGTATAGAAACATATGGCAGGTATCAATCGCGCACTCCTGCGCTTCGCGAAGGATGCCGTTGGGAAAGAACTCGGTGAGCCTTGACAAATCAACTTTTCAACCCCGTTCAACCCCTGCCAAATAAGCGAGATCCGAGGCTTTGTTGTCGTTCATAATGAATCAAAAGTCAGCATTTCAGGCTGATTAAGACTTCGTTGGTCTGTTCTCCCTCTCTGGATTTGAAATCGGGCTAAGAAAGTTGTCATTGACTAAATCTGCGATAGAAACAAGTACAGTACTAAGTCGCTAATTTATGCAGGAATGCTAATTTTGTCACGTGCACATGAGGTATCATGATGCGTGGCCAACCTCCTCTGCAACTCTAGTATGCATGTATGTACTATCCTTTTTGGAGGGGGGAGCTAGGGGGGAATTGAAGCTTCCCCTCCACCTCCCCCTGTAGATCTATAGAACCCTGGCCTCGGTACAAAATTAATGAAATATCTTAAGGACGGTACATCATGCAATGATGTTAGCCACCTGCTGTGTTACATTGTTAAGCTTGATATAGTAGTTGATTAGGAAGCGTTTATAGAACAAAGAAGCATCATCACATGAATAAGATCTCAGCTAGCTATAATATTATTCACTTCCCACAGGTAAACGACATGCTTCTTCAACTTGCATGCATTACAGTAAAACCAGCCATAGCTATAGGAGGGGGGTGTGTGCAAAGCACAAAAATAAAAATAACTCTTGTGTCATAAGCATAGGCATTATTAAAGCAACTCTAGTATATATGTACTATCCTTTTTGGGGGGAAGCTAGGGGGGGAAGCTTAAGTTCCCCCCCCCCCGCCTCCCCCTGTAGATCTATAGAACCCTGGCCTTGGTACAAAATTAATGAAATATCTTAAGGACGGTATATCACGCAATGATGTTGGCTACCTGCTGTGTTACATTGTTAAGCTTGATATAGTAGTAGATTAGGAAGCGTTTATAGAACAAAGAAGCATCATCACATGAATAAGATCCCAGCTAGCTATAATATTATTCACTTCCCACAAGTAAACGACATGCTTCTTCAACTTGCATGCATTATAGTAAAACCAGCCATAGCTATAGGAGGGGGGTGTGTGCAAAGCACAAATTTAAAATAAAATAACTCTTGTGTCATAAGCATAGGCGTTATTAAAGCAACTTTAGTATGTATGTACTATCCTTTTGGGGGGGGGGGGGGGGGAGCTAGGGGGGAAGCTTAAGTTCCCCCCCCTCCCCCGCCTCCCCCTGTAGATCTATAGAACCCTGGCCTCGGTACAAAATTAATGAAATATCTTAAGGACGGTATATCACGCAATGATGTTAGCCACCTGCTGTGTTACTAGTCTGGCGGGCCAGCCCCTTCACAAGAGGGAGGAGGAAGGGTCTGGTGTCATGCTTATACGGGAGTTGTACCTGCTGCAGCCTGGAGTGCAGCCCAATCAGATTGCTCCATGTCATCACCAATATAATTATGGGGCTGTCCCAAACGCACAAGCTGACCAATCAGGTGCCGGATCTTCTTGTTCAATAATTTGTTGGGACTGTCCCTACCATTCGTTCCAACCAACTACATGTAGGTGATAGATCTTCACGAGTGCAGACAATGCGTAGGCCCGTGACTATGGTAACGCAGTGAAGCTGCAATCTGATTGGTGCCGCTCTATACAGGGCGCCGGAACAACTCCGTGTATAGCATGCTAGCAAGTCACCAGACCCTCTCCCGAGTACATGCATGAGTGTGACTCATGCAGCTGTGTTTACATAACACCTTGTAAACTACGCCACTAGTGGGACTGATTATAAATAATAGTTACTGCGTTTTGATTATGCATGACTTTGATTTTCTTGAGTAAAGCCAAATTGCGAATCTTATAATAATTGTGCTTTTCGACCCCTTAATCATAAAATAGAACAGGTATGAGTTACTTCCCACAGCTACTAGGTAGGGGTGTGTGTGTGTGTGCATAATATTATGACATTGTGTGAAGAATAACAAACAAGGTGTATAACGCCTTGAGAAGAATGTTCTAGATTAGATAGCCCCCCCCCCCAACCACAACCTATGACATTGTATTAATAATAATATTGTGTTTGTCATGAATAACATGCCACCTAAGTGAGTGCAAATGCACCTCGCATACGTCTGTGTTGCCATAGTGATTGTGTGTCGTATCAGACGCCGCAGACGAAAAGCAAAAGAATACGAACGTGAGATAATTATTCTGCATTGATGATTTTCTTTTACGGAACCTCTCAATCATGCAGTTACCTAACAAAGAAAGAATTAAGGAGATGAACTATGTCTGTCATAAAATTTAATCAAAGTCATGACATTATAGAATGAACTAATCAGCTTGCACCTTGCAATATTAAATATTTTGTGATTCTATGACCTTAGAGGTGATGAAGGATCAGGGACTGTTAATTTAGCTCGTTAAATTCCAACAAGAGTGAGATTTCCCTTTTAAATTAGTTGCAGGATTAAAGTCATGCATGCCTACAAAAGCATTATACGACAATTTAACACATTAATTTATGGTAGCAATAGCATTGATACTTGCAATAGTGTTCATAGTCTAGTTAATGTGCTGTTTCTGTATTGCACCTTATAGTGTGATAATTCATCAGTTACATACTCACAAGGAGTGTCGTTGCTATGTTTATTGTGTAATAGTGTGCTAAATATTTTATCATTTCGTTTCTATATAAGTAGACTGCTGCTGGCAATGTAATATTATTATTGTAGCAGAAGAAGATCATAAAACGTCACTTCATTCGATTCAAGCAGGACTTGAAGGATTTTACTACTTCAGCAAACATTTGGTATTACAGTATTCAATTCTTGCTAGATTTTTCAAGTCAAAGGCAGCTGTATATGTAGGTTATGAACCTGACCTGCCAATTTGTATAGTACTTGTCCATCACTTGAATTGCAGCTTGATAGCTGGAGCTATAGTGTGCTAGCTATCTACTACTGCGCAGATATTATTAACCATGGATTTGAATTCTACTATCAATGCGTCAACGATGTCGACTAATGGCAGTGCTCAGACTGCAGGCCATGACACTAGTACTGTTGTCTATGCTGAAAAGTTCAAAGATTACGTCGCTAAACCCGAAGTGAAAGAAGTTTACGCAGTCATGAAAATATGCGCGCAACTTCTCGACGCATCCAACCAGGCTATCAAGTATCTGTCAAAAGAAACCGTGCAAGACGCCATTACAATGCATTGTCCAGCTTTTCTTAACATTACGAAGGCAACTGAACTGGCCAAAGTACTAGGGCCAGCTGGTATGGTTCTGGGGCAGGGAGTAGACCTAATGGTGAAAACAGGGCTTATCGAAGATGCTTTGAAGTTTCATGAGCAAGCTGAATGAAATAAGTCGCAAAGTCGACCAGCTAAGAAATGACGTGGAGAGGGGTTTCAACAGCTTGAAGGTGCAGTTCAAGATCACGCAAGCACTGGAAAGCTTCTTACCCGTCTACGATGAGTTGATCAAAAATATCAGGATATACGAAGGGATGCCAGACAAGGATCAAAGTACCTACCTCAGGCAATTAGCTTTGATGGTAAAGGATTATTCTCCAAATAAGATTATTCGTGACCTTTGTCAGATCCACTCACTGATTGTGGGAAAAGGTGGATTTAGTTCAAGAAAACCACTATTTAAACAGCTAGAAGAGGAGCTGAACGGACTAGAGGGAAAGGATGCAGATGAGTTTATAGGTAATCTCATCCTTCAGTTTCAGACGGTGATTGGCGTGCAAGTGAGAGCCATACGCATGCTGCGAACATTTATCACCTATTGCGGGGACGACGTGACGTTTTGTGAGGAGATGAGGGTCATCTTTAATAATCTCGCTTATCAACGACAGGTGTGTGATCCAGCTTTGAAGTACGTCAGATTCAAGGCAGTTGGAGGTAAAATCGCATTAATCCCTCAAGTACATCCCGATACGCAAGTGTACGTGGAGAAAATTCCATTTTACAATCGACTACTTGAAGGAGCAATGCTTGGAATACGGGCAGAGGCTGAGTTCCGAAAGTGTGATTTATATGCAAAGAAAGGAGTGCTGATAGTCAATCGTCACCAACAGCACAAAGATACATTCCTCATCTCGAGCAAAATGTGGCCAGACTATTACTTGTACATCATGAACACTCCAGTTGGAGAAATCGCTGCTTGCGAAGGAGATCCTGGACCCCAAGGGCACTGGAAATTTACCGCTGTAGACGTACGAGAGGGTGTGTTCACACTGACCACAAAAAAGTGGCCAAATTATCACCTGTGCACGATGAAGGATATTCCGGTGATTAGTGATGTGATTGGTGGGAAGTTGCTAGGCAACGTGAGTGACTGTTCTAATACCAGGGCACACTTTAAAATAAACTATCTGGAACTGTAGCTATTAGCTATGCTTTTGCATGACATTGTGCACTTCATTACAATATTTATCATAGCTCTGTTGTGGTTATCATTTCTAACGAGATTTTCGTTTTTTTTTCATTATTTTATTATTATTGTTGCTTGTACCACGTCATACTATACAAAATGCCCGCGCTTTCGCTTATTGCGCCGCGCCGTTCTCATCTAGCGCATGCGCAATAAGTAGGCACGGATAGAAATCTTGTGCCAACTGAGGGAACCAGCTAGCCGAGAGAAGCATGAAGGCCGTCTTTTTTCTGTGCTGTATTCTAAATGTCAGTTTCCTTCAAGTTAATCTGTACGAAATAGTGATATCGATCCGCTATGAATTGTTTTGCAGGTGGCGGCCTTGACGTCAACGCAAAGGGCCGGCGCCCCGGGGAGTTACGTGGTGGAGGTGAATTTCTTCGGTTACAGTAATCCTACCGGCCGATGCGCAGAGTGTCCCATACCGTCCGGCCAAACAGTGCGCAGCTGTTGTGATAATTTCGTCACCACTAACTGTACGGGTAGCTTCAGGTGCGACAGTTTCTTCTACTTCTGTCTGAGAACTCTCGGAGACACAAGGACCAATAATAGCTGCTTGTACTTTGGCAGCAATACGACGTTTGCTATTACTGATGATGGACCGTTCAGCATTAGTGATCTTGGCTTACAGAATCCTCTCTTACTGCCAGGACTGACGAACAATTTCACGGTATAATTTTAATATTAAAAGTCTATTTAATCCCTGTGGCTATAATGTTATAGTTGTATGGCAGGCATCTGTCTCAGTGGCTCTGACTTGTTACTAATGTTAGATGTTGACATAGGAATTTAATTAGTACCTATTCTGAGCATGTTGCCCACAGTATCACTGTGTACTCTAACATGAGGTTCCTGTTAACACTATAATAATATAATAATATTAATGTTCCTCTGTATTGGAGAATACTCTGTCACTAGTTACCTAGGTAACATCTAACAAAGGGCAATAATATCAAGACAACTACTATACTACTGATACCTGACCCAGTGGTCAGACTCACTTGTAGTACTATTGCAACAATGACTTTTAAATAATATTAAACTTAATTGAATTTTTTGCCCATTGTTCCATGTCTTTGTATATACTTGACATGTAGGGAGTCCAACTCTACATTGAGGTACTGGACGCTGACTCATCCCCAGCCACCGCTCCTGACGAGCTAGTTGACATTCTAATGATAGACTTAAACCAGACCACACTGGGAGCGGTGCCCCAGAGACAAAATTACACCGGAGTATTCAATTTCGTCACAATGGATCTCTCCGTCGCCACCCTCTGTGCTGGCAACTACCAACCACCAGATTGTATACAGTGCAATCCTGGCTTCACTGGTGCTGACTGTGACATGAATATCAACGAATGTGCTGGGGTGAACTGTAGTGGAAATGGTGTATGTGTCGATGGCATCAACTCCTTTAGCTGCGTCTGCACTCAAGGATTTGCTGGCCAGCTCTGCGATGTTTTGGATGGTAACGACTGCTTGCCAAATCCCTGTGGTGCAAATGGTCAATGTGTTGACGGCATCAATTCATTTAGCTGCGAGTGCAGTGAGGGATTCACTGGTAGACTGTGTGATGGTTTGGCGGACTTCTTGAACGACTGTTCGTCCAATCCGTGTGGCCTTAATGGGCAGTGTGTGGATGGAGAGAGTAACTATACATGTCTGTGTTCACCTGGCTATAGTGGACCTCGGTGTACACAAGGTATGCTATAATAAATTTAATATTATTATAGCAGCTATGAGTGTACAGTGGTTTGCAGCTCACCTGATGGAACATAATATTATAGCCTGCAAAAACAAAAAAAAACTTTAAAGGCAAAATTAGCTAGTCATTAAAATTAATTTTGAGAATAGACCCTATAATAATATGCTACTCCATAAGCCTTGGTGTATGGTTTTCTTATCGAGTTCATACAGTTTTTTTTGCCCAACTGAATGTTCCAAATGAGCTGAAATCCACTGAATAATGTTATAATGTAGGATATTAACTTCTTAAATTGAATTTCTCATGCAGTGGACCGCTTTCAAATCCGCAATCTTCTTGCTCCTCTTATTGGTGGGTCGGTTGGGGCATTTGTGTTCGTGATTCTCGTCCTCGTCTGCATCTCACTGGTCAGCGTCTGCCTGATGAAGTGTGGAGAAGATAAAAAGAAAACAAGATATCGAGCACCTGGTAAGTTAATGATCATGCAAATAATTTATAATTTTTGTGGCATGATATAGAAAGGACCTACTGCTTACTACAGCTAGTAATGGATTGGGTCAATACATATAATATTATAATTCCACGCTTTCCTACACGAGAATATTAGTTAAACCTGAGAGAGTTATACGCCTAATTTAGCTCTTTAGAATTCTGGTATCCATGGCAGTTATCTGTTACCAGTATGGGAAAGCTTAAAAAAGTTAACTTAAAATATGTGGGCACTGTCTATCAATTAATGTAGTGTACCGCTGAAGAAGAGAAGGCAGAGATCAAAGCTTAGCAGTTCTCAAGGACACAAAAAAACTGTTCAAACTCATATATTATATACACATACAATTATTTTATAGCTAATCGTGATCTCTGTAGCTATAGCTACGCTACCCAATTTTACACGAGAAAATTTGTATGTATAATGATATTATTATACGTCTTCATAATTATTATCTCTCACAATTAAGATAATCAATTATAACAAACAAACGTTTAATCACAAAGCACAATCATATTTGTTGTATGCCCCACATAGGAGGTTCTCATGGCAGTCACAGTGGAGTTAATACATCAAATCATCTTGCCGCAAACTCATGCCATATTCTCAGTGGAGACGATCCTACCTGTCACAGCAGTGCAACCAGCTCTAACACGACGACAGTCCACACTCCAGCATCAATGAGAACGCATCACACCCTGCAGACAGCACTGAGCCCAGAGAGCAGTATACTGAGTGGATTCTCCAGACCTGCGTCGGTACAGGCGGAGAGAGGGCTAGAGCTGCAGCAACATAACTCAGCAGTGGGGCCAGTGTTTGATGGAGGGAACAATATCTACGATGACCCCATGTTTGATTATCAAGAGCAGTGTACAACTGAAGGTGAGTTGGATTATAATGGTGGCCATGAAATTTTGAAAATCAAGATGTGCTAGCTATACAGTGTAACAAAATTGAATATTGCTGGCTATAATAAAAATCATTCATCAATTAACCATTCATTTTATTTGAAGATTTATGGCAAGGAGTGTACGAAAACATGGACGAAAATGATCAAGAACCTGTACCAGAATGTAGGTTAAAGATAGTATTAATGAAGTTGATAATGTGCTTTTTCTCTCTTCTAGATTTAAGAGAGGAAGTTGTGTATGAGAATACTACTGAGGAGGACCCTCCAACTGGATCCACAGTTCATCTCTATGACTACGCCTGACCTTTCCAATTGAAAGATATTTGCTATTTAGCATTATACCGCTAGCTGTCATAATGAAAAGATATGTTGCTGAGTATTCTTTTTGTGTGAGTGTATCATAACAGAAAGAGTACATGTTTATTTAAAATTAAATTTAATAATTATGTTGTATCATGGCATTATTAACTTATTAAATGTGGTATTGTATAAAACCTTGTTTAGCAATAATGCAGGGATACATACAAGCACTAAAATGGCTTAAATTAAATGCATCCATGGTATTATAATAATACTATATTAGTTAGGTAGTAATAGCTAATAATTTCCTTTTAAAAGACCACAAAGAATCACATTCAGTATTAATTATCACCTGTCTTGGCTGGTCACTGTGACAATATTTTGAGTGGAGAAAGTTCATATAATATGATATAGAGTATGTTTGCTCGAATTAAGAATGGACCTGACATGCGCGTATTGGGCTCGGATTATCAATGGCGTCGGCGTGGTTTTTCACACTACTAGTATCCTAATGCACACGCACATCATGTGACTGGGTCAAATTGAAACTCGAGCATAAGCCGCAAACAGGAAATCATTTCCATTTTAGGAATGTTGCGTTGTTGATTTTCTCTTTAATATTAGACTAGGACTATAATAATATTATTATGAGAGTACCGTGTTTATGCTAATAAAACGCATGATCTAATTAGCGCAAGAAAATTCGCGTTCTAGGATTTTTCATAGTGTATCTTAATGGAGCGCGTGACGACCTTTACCAGAAAATCGCGCGAAATTTAAAATCATAATAATATTTTTTTTTTTTAGCTTGCGTTCTATTAGCATAAACACGGTACTTAGGAGCTACGATCGGAATACACGTAGCGGCTACACTAGTGACTGTCTACTCCGAGCTGGCCTACTATTAAAGAATGAGGTCGTTCATCGTGCTCTCTACCCTGAGCTTTCTTCTGAAAGTCAGTTCTCACTGAGCATGTGTGTATTCGCATGTTTAATATTAAAATAATATTAAAATCAGCCAACTCATTGGGGGTGTATATATTAAATTTGTGTGTGATACAGGTATGTGTGCTGGTAGAAGGACGTTACGTAGTGGAGGTGAGGCTGAATGGATACACTAATCCATCTGGGCAATGTCGGGGCTGTGATTGGGCCTCAAATTGTTGCGATATTCCACCTGAAATACAACTGCCTATTGACGATGACTGCAGAGGAGAAAGACGATGTGATAGTTATTTCAATTATTGCTTGAGGCCATTTGGTGATAGAAAACTGGACTGTTCTGCTAGTGAATACAGGAATACATCATCTCCCAACTCCAATGATGGACCTCTTAACTTTTCTCAGAGCATAGTGCTTGGTCTAAATAATCCACAAATCCTTTCTGGCTTGAAAGGTGCTTACAAAGTAAGACTGTGAGTAGCTAATACAATGTCATACTTCTCCACTTATACTCAGCCATGCATGATAATATTATTGATTTTCTATAATTATTATTATAGGGAGTGCAAGTGTATATTGAGATAATAGATGAAGATACTATTACAAGTAACGATTTAGTTGATCAGTTGTTGATAGATCACAATCAAACAGTAGCACGGCCCGTGCGTCAAAACCACACAGGAGTGTACAACTTTATAACAATGGATCTAACAATCACCGTGCTCTGTGCAGAGAATTTTGGAGGGTCAAACTGCACACAGTGTGTCCCTGGGCTCACTGGTCCTGACTGCAATGAGACTGACCATTGTTCAGGAGTGAGCTGTAGTGACAATGGAGTCTGTAGAAATGTGGTCAACAACTTTCAGTGTACGTGTAGCCCTGGCTTCACTGGAGTGCTTTGTGAGACTAACATTGATGACTGTGTGGGAGTGGACTGTACTGGAAATGGTTGGTGCATAGTGTGTGTGTGTGTGTGTTTGTGTGTGTGTGTGTGTTCAGGAGCCTCAATTTGAAGGTATTGTCTTACAAGTAACTAGCTATGACAATAAGTATGCCTTTAAGTTAATAGCGGGACAATAAAATGAAACTTTTGTATTCCAAAAATAATCCCAAATCCAGGTGATGGAATGGAAAGCAGCAATCTGATTGGTCCAGTAATTGGTGGTGTTCTAGGTGGACTCTTTGTGCTGCTCCTCCTCCTTCTCTTGATAGTGATGGGTGTGATTCTTGCGGTGTCTCTGACTGGTCGTCGCAAATCTGATGAACCCACGACTAACTCAAATGGTACAATAATTGTAATCTAGTCATTGTGTATGAATTTTCTAGGTTTGCTCAGCATTAATTTCATTGAAGTTCAAATAGGTTTTGTGCACGCATGCGCAGCAGGGATAAAGTTTAGGAGGTTTCTACGTGATTTAGAAGACTTGAAGGGCTCTGTGTAGAATCCCGAGCGAAGCGAGGGTTCTACTGAGCCCTGAGGTCTTCTAAATCACGTAGAAACCGACTAAACAGTGTCTAACTACTTTAGATCCTAGCAACAATGCCCAAAAGCTTTGTATATAAACAATTGTCTAGCAACAAACTAGCCATAGGCTAACAAAATTTACCAGGTTTTCTATGGAGCTTACAAGGTTTTTTATGGGGCTTACAAGGTATTTTATGAAGGATAGATACTATAGTTTAACCAATCAGATCACTGTATTTGTTACAAGTAGGATCTAAGTAATAGTTATATCATAGTCTCGTGCCCAGCCCCCTTTCACGCACGCGGAGAGAAGGGGTCTGGCCAAACGTGTATAGGGCCCGTGTCGCCCGTGCAACGTACAGTGCGCCCCAATCAGATGCACAGATCAAGTCACATGACTGCGCGGGCATGAACGGAATGCACATTAATGATTGTGCGCTTGCGCGTTCGTACGAAATATAACCCTTAGTACCCAATGGAATGTTAATTTATTCGTGTTTCTTATTCACGCACACCAGAAATACGTGACGTCATACATTCCTCGGCGACACGGGCCCTATACACGTTTGGCCAGACCCCTTCTCTCCGCGTGCGTGAAAGGGGGCTGGGCACGAGACTAGTTATATCACGGGCGCGAGGGATGTATGGCATTTATTGCACCGAAGCCCGAGGGCCTTGTGCCCGAGGGTTGAGGGCAATAAATGCCATGCATCCCGAGTGCGCGTGATATAACTAGTTTATATCCCGTGGGCATAGCTACCGTATAGATACGCATAGAATACTAATTCAAAAAAAGAAAAGACAATAATCGAAACGGACACACAAGGTCGCTCTCTGAGAAAAGTTGTCGAACGTCAATCGAACATCTGAACGTCTCGTGACCGAAGGGTGTGGTCAATTCCACACACACAGCTCTGGCTACGTAGCTACAGCCATCCGACTCTTGACAATGAACTATCATCGTTAGCGTGACCTGCAACGGCGAGCTTGGAAGCCAAGAAACGAAGCTCGAGCTTTTAACTGTCCTAAAAGCAAGGCTACGTGCCTACGCGGTAAGCTTACCTAGATACGCGATCGATCGATCGACGACTCCGCCCATCGCTTCGATCGAACTGGCGATCTCCCGCTCCTTTCCCGCCATGCATACGCTCCATTCAGTCTCGCGAGACGCTCCATTGATAGTTTTACTTTTGTTGCTATCAACATGTTTATTGTTCAAGGCCTGCAGTATTCAATATTGCACTTTGACTTCCCTTGGGCCACTAATATTGCACTGTGGGTTTCCTGGAGCTGTTCATATTGCACTGTGGCTTACCTGAGGGTGTTCATATTGCACTGCTTGTCTCTAGGAAGTGCATTACTCGGGATGTATGGCATTTATTGCACTCAGCCCTCGGGCCGCTTCGCGCCCTCGTGCTTCGGTGCAATAAATGCCATACATCCCTCGCGCCCGTGATATAACTATTTTATATCCCGTGGGCATTAGCTACCATGGATACTGAAAAGAAGAAGAAAGAACAACTCATCTTGGTCGTATCAGTCTACTAAGCCGCTCTCTGAGTCAGCTCGATCGTTCTTTAGAGCGCGCTGTGGCTGAGGGGTGTGGTCAAATCGACACTAAACTCGATCGCGTGATAAGCACCATCGAGTTCAGAATCTGATATTCGTCGCTCAAGCTAGAAGCAAGGATACCTATCGCCATGCCAAAGCTTCTACGCTGTAAGCTTACCTTGGTATGTATGTAGCTCTCTCAGTCTGTGTAGACTCGCGACCGATTGACGATACGACTCCGCCCATCGCTTCGAACCGCTTTGTGCCAGGCTTTTCCTGCCATTCTTCCCGCTACGCGCTCCATTAATACAGCTTTACAGAGCCCCACAGAATCGCTGAAGAAGCGGCTATTCTTTGATCCTCGGTAATACTTTTGCCTGAAGCGCATTTGACAGTGCAATATGACTTTGCGGTTAGTGCAATATCGTTGCGGTTAGTGCAATATGAGTTTGCGGTTAGTGCAATATGGCATATATTTTACTTAGCAACAACATAGTAACGGGATATAAAATTATTTCCATGGCACGTGGGGCAATGCCATGTGCTCTCTATGAGTTTTAGTTCTTTCTGGTTGTTTATTCACATGCACTGTGGAGGATGTACTGCAATGGGATGAATAGACATCCAAGTAAATGCATACAACGTCATAATAGCTATATTATTTTTGACTACTTTACTCAGAAACCACAGAGAAAGAAATAGAAATGAAACAAAATGAAGTTTATGAAATCAACACAAGACCACTCTGAGGAGTACGCACAGAGAATCAGACTGCTCATTAACTATGTTATTATTATTATTACATCACACACTGTCAGACAGCATGAGAGGCATTCACATTTTCCCCCTTGATGTTGTTGTTTATAGGATATGTACACAAAAACTATTTAAACTTCAAACTCACTCACACACATTCATTATATAGCTAATTGTGATCTCTGTAGTTGGATATAGCTGTGCTACACATGCAATTTTACACGAGAAAATTTGTCAGAGTTTATTGTTTTCATAGATTGAATAAATTAAATGTCTCTCATGCACAGTTGAGATAATAACTATTAATAATGAGCAAATGTGGATTTTCCAGACATGTGTCAGTGCAAGAGAAAGGTCTAGAGGTACAGCAATTCAACATAACTCAGCAGTGGGGCCAGTGTTTGATGGAGGGAACAATATCTACGTATACGATGACCCCATGTTTGATTATCAAGAGCAGTGTAGCTTTAGACTAAGTATACAGCTGAAGGTGAGTTGGATTAGCTATCATTGAATGGTAGCCACGAGATTTTCAGAAAATTATACGGCCAAGAACAAAAATTTAATGTGTGTATGAGACTACTATGAAAGAAGACCCTCCAACTAGATCCATAGTTCATCTCTATGACTACGCCTCTGAGTCAATTGAAACATAATAATTATTATTGTCAATGGGCGTGGTTTTTCACGCAACCCTATAAATGCGCAAGCGCATCGTGACTTCATGGCTTCATGGATCAAATCGAAACTGGAGCAGAAGCCCATCCTTGCAGCAGGTAAGGAATCACTATCATGTCATCTTGTTGACGATCTAGGACTATCTGGGAGCACTTACTTATTAGGAGCTACGATCGGAATACACGTAGCGGCTACACTAGTGACTGTTCTACTCCGAGCTGGCCTACTGTTAAAATGAGGTCGTTCATCGTGCTCTCTATCCTGAGCTTTCTTATGAAGGTAAGTTATCATTTAAAATCACTGAGCATGCGTGTATTTGCATATTAATTTTAATTATGATATAAATCAGCCAATATTAATTCATTGATGTACTAGTTCAATTTGTGTGTGACCGTGACAGGTATGTGTGCTGGTAGAAGGACGTTACGTAGTGGAGGTGAGGCTGAATGGATACACTAACCCAACTGGAAAATGTAATAGTGACGTCTGCTTTACTGTTGATCGACAGCATCAGTTCTGCTGTGATAGCCGTAGACGTAGCACCAATGAGTGCACGGAGGATCGGGAGCATTGTGATAGTTACTTTGTATACTGCTTGAGACCTCTTGGCACAGTTGAATTGGGATGCTTTGACAACGAGACAAGGGCTGTATCAGCCACCAATAAAGATGACGGACCTGGCATTGACTTCTCTCTGAGCGAAGTTCTTGGTCTAAGTAATCCACAAAATCTCCCTGGCTTGGGAAATGCTTATGAAGTAAGCTATTTATACTCCTTAATTCCCAAGGCTACTACTGCCTAGTATACCTAAAGAGCTAATCGTATGGAAGCCAAGAAGGGCAATATTTCCTTCAATTGCACATCTCACATCCAGGTCTATAATTTAGCTGTGACTGTCACACATGTAGTGTGGAATTAGCTATAATTTTTATTTGATAATAATTATAGGGAATTCAGCTATACATCGAGGTCATAGATGAGGACCCAGCAGAACATCAGCCAAATGAATTTGTGGATTATTTCGCAATAAACCACAACCTAACAGTAGCAGAGTCCCTACAATACAACTATATAGGGCACTACCGAACAGTAACAATGAATTTAACAATCACCGTGCTCTGTGCAAAGAACTTTGGAGGGTCAAACTGCACACAATGTGTCCCTGGGTTCACTGGTCCTGACTGTAATGAGACTGACCATTGTTCAGGAGTGAGCTGTGGTGACAATGGAGTATGTAGAAATGTGATCAATAGCTTTCAGTGTACGTGTAGCCCTGGCTTCACTGGAATGTTCTGTGAGATTAACATCGATGACTGTGTGGGAGTGGACTGCACTGGAAATGGTCAGTATAGGTACAATGCATTACTGTGTATGTGTGTGTATGTGCATATGCAGTGATCAAATAATAATTCAAAAGTGTAGCTACTCATCTTGATTGTAGACAATAAGCCTTAATAGCCTTTTTACTCCATTGGCAAGTGAGTCATATCACATTACTTATTCTGTGTGATTAGTTTCCTTCCCCTGCATGATATCAACTATTAGAGTGTGATATACCATAATAATTATGATTAGCTTGAAGTTCCTTCCCTTGATATCAAACTATTAAAGTGTGATATTATTATATTATTATTATATTATAATATTAATTAAATACAGTTGACATTGATGATTCAATAATTGATGAATCAACAAGTGCAGCTCCAGGCAGAGACAATACTGTTGACAGTAGTAATACTACAGCTAGCAGTGTACAAGGTGGTAGTACTGATGGTGCACGAGGTGGTGTTAGTGTGAATGCCATAGCTGGCGGAGTGGCTGGTGCATTGCTAGCTGTTGTGGTTCTACTCATTCTTGTTATGATAACTGTTGTGATTATTTTGAAGCATTACAATAACAGAAGAGAAGTCAATAAAGGTACATGTAACAATATTATTATTATTCCTTACTGTAGCACTTGTATACAAGTTCCAACATTTTCCTTCCGGGAAAAGAAAATCCCAGGACTTGAGTGGGGATCGAACAGTTCACCCCACACACTGAGATTTTCTTTTCCCAGAAGGAAAATCTTGGGACTTGTATAGCTACAAGTGCTACAGTAATGAATTATTGATAAGTTAGGCCTGATGGCTAGTGCATCTAGCCGAGAGCCACAGTGACAGCATCGTCACTGCCAGGGGTGTTCCATAAGAGAAAGTTACTTTCTGATTACTATTCCTCATTAATTTTGTAGCTAGTTGGTTCTTATAGCATAACAGTGTACAGCTAGCTATAGCAAGCACATACAATGTCATGCAATTCATGTTATACACATGCAATATGCATGATAGAGACAATGTCATGCATCTTGTGTAGTAGTCTCCTCCTACGCAAAAAGGGAGAAAGGGTCTGGTGAAAAGGGTCGCACTACCGTGTCCCTCTGGAATGCAATAATTGGTGTTTTGGTATGCGTTAAATAAGAAATAAACCATACCGTGTGCGGCATAGATATATATAGCTATCGGGTGCATGCGTGCAATAGATGATTACATTCCAATAGTCATGTGACTACGCTACTGCAATCTGATTGGCCACGTACGATTTTCAACGTGGGGAAACGGTAGCTAGTACGATCCTTTTCACCAGACCCTTTCTCCCTTTTTGCGTAGGAGGGACTGGGCATGAGATTACCGTATAGCGGGAAATTTTCGAGGGAGAAAACTTTCGCGGATGGCTGAAAAGTCGCGAAATTTGTGAAAGTTTTCTCCCTCAAAAGTTTCCCGCTATACGGTACTTGTGTAGTTTGAGCATACATTCAGGTCGGCCCTCTGTAGCTTGACTATCACTGATAACTATAATTATTATTACAGGGCCTTTGCCTGGTGACAACCCTGTCTATGAGCAAGGAAATACAACTAACGAGCTAAAAGGAGACCCCTCACTGAAGATAAGAACTCCAGTCACTCTTCCTGAAGAAGAAGGAACTGAAAATGGCTGGGAAGAGAGAAACTTTGACAACTTTATCTACGGTGATGATATCGATGATGATGATGATATCAATGATGGTGGTCATGTCTATACCGCTCCTTTTGATCTGATTCAGCAAGATCAGCAGTCTCTGCATGATGATCATGAGTTTGATAACCCGATTTATGGAACTAGCTGATACATCTGACAGCTAAGATTTTATGCATGCATCTGTATTTATAAATTAATCACATTAATTCATTTACCTTTTTTGGTCACATTAACGTTGTACTCCTTGCATATAGCTGTAGTGTGTAATCATGATATTGTATAGTAGCTACTAGTGTAAAAATCCTGCCATTTTTTAAAATTATTATTGACACCCTTTACCGAATGATCTCTGATTTTTGGCAAAGGTCGTCAGACGTATATAAAATTGACACAATCATGCCAAATTATTAGAGATACGGTAATCATCTTTGTACAACAATTAATATGATGTTTTGTTATTTGCTCCACCCACTCACCCACTGCAAAGTGCACATGTGTCAAAAACATGCAATAATAATAATTAGCTATATGGGCAATGCCATGTGCTCTCTATGAGATCTAGTTCTTTCTGGTTGTTTATTCACACTAGAGTCTGTCGAGGATGTACCGCAATATTATGGGATGAATAGACATTCAAGTAAATGCATACAATGTCATACTATTATTTAACTACTTTACTCAGAGACTGCAGAGAAAGAAATAGAAATGAAACAATTGAAAACGAAGTTTATGGAATCAACACAAGACCACTCTGAGGAGTACAGTGAATCAGATTGCTCATTAACAATTACATCTCACAGACAGCATGCGGAGAGGCATTCATATGCATTCAGCAATTTTCCTCCTTGTTATTGTTGCTTATAGGATATGTACACAAAAACTGTTCAAACTCACTCACACCCATACATTATATTGCTATATAGTCATGATCTCTGAATTTTACACAAGAAAATATGTATGAGTTTATAGAAGTTGAGATAATAACTAAACAAAATTAATGTGGATTTTCCAGACCAGTGTCGGTACAGGTAGAGAGGGCTAGAGCTGCAGCAACAAAACTCAGCAGTGGGGCCAGTTTTCGATGGAGGGAACAATATCTACGATGATCCCAAGTTGATTATCAAAAGCAGCGTAGCTATACAGCTGAATGTGAGTTGGATTATTATAATGGTAACCATGAGATTTTGAAAATCAAGAACAAAAATTTAATGTGCTAGCTAGTGTAACAAAATTGAATATTGCTGGCTATAATAAAATCATTCATCTTATCATTAATTTTTAATTAACCATTCATTTTACTTGAAGATTTGTGGCAAGGAGTGTACGAAAACATGGACGAAAATGATCAAGAACCCGTACCAGAATGTAGGTTATAGACCATATGATTAATTAAGCTGATAATGTGCTTTTTCTCTCTTCTAGACTTAAGAGAGCAAGTTGTGTATGAGAATACTACTGAGGAGGACCCTCCAACTGGATCCACAGTTCATCTCTATGACTACGCCTGACCTTTCTAGTTGAAAAATATTTGATTCATGTATTTAGCATTATTTAATATAATATACTAGCTGTCATACTGAAAAGATAAGTTGCTGAATATTATTTTTACATGAATTGTGTGAGTGAATCATAACAGAAAGAGTAAGCTTACATGTCATATTTATTAAAATTTTATGTTGTATCATGGTATCATTAACTTACTAATTAATTATCACCTATCTTGGCTGGTCACTGTGACAATATTTTGAGTGGAGCAAGTTCAGACATGATATATATATATATAGTATGTTTGCTCGAATTAAGAATATTATGGACCTGATTATCGCGCCGTTCCAAAGTGTAGTCTAGTGAACGCTCATGCGCGTGTTGGGCTCGGATATAGGCGTGGTTTTGCACGCAACTAGTACCCTAATGCGCATGCGCATCATGATCGAAACTGGAGCAGAAGCCCATCCTTGCAGCAGGCAGGAAATCGTTACCATTTTAGGAATGTTGCGTTGTTGATTTTCTCTATAATATTATGATTATTATTATATATACTAGGACTACAGAATATTAATAATATTATGAGAGTATACTTAAGAGCTACGATCGGAATACACGTAGCGGCTACATTAGTGACAGGCTGTTCTACTCCGAGCTGGCCTACTATTAAAAGAATGAGATCGTTCATCGTGCTCTCTACTCTGAGCTTTCTTCTGAAAGTCAGTTCAATTCTCACTGAAAATCACTGAGTATGAGTGTATTAGCATGTTTAATTGTTATAATCAGCTAACTCATTAATAATTATTGGTGTATTCAATTTGTGTGTGACACAGGTACTAGTATGTGTGCTGGTAGAAGGACGTTACGTAGTGGAGGTGAGGCTGAATGGATACACTAACCCATCTGGAAAATGTAATAGTGACAGTGATGCCTGCTATACTCAGAATGGACGTCAGCAGACCTGCTGTGATAGTGATAACACCGATAAATGCACGGGTCGGGAGCGTTGTGATAGTTTCTTTGTATACTGCTTGAGACCCCTTGGCACAATTGATATGGGATGCCCTAACAATGAGATGTTCGCTGTATCAGTCCCCAATGAAGATGATGGACCTGGCATTGACTTCTCTCTGAGCAGAGTTCTTGGTCTAAGTAATCCACAAAGTTTCCCTGGCTTGGGAGATACTTATGAAGTAAGCTATTTTATTTTATACTCCTTCCCAAGCTACTAATACCGAGTGTACCTAAAAAATCTAATTATATTGATTAATTAATTTTTAGCTATAATATTATAGCTGTGACTGTCACATATGTAGTGTGGAATTAGCTATGATTCTTAAATGTAGGGAATTCAGCTATACATTGAGGTCATAGATGAGGACCGAGAGATAGATCAGCCAAATGAATTTGTGGATTATTTCACAATAAATCACAACCTAACAGTAGCAGAGTCCCTACACCACAACTACAGAGGGTTCTACCAAACAGTAGCAATGGATCTAACAATCACCGTGTTCTGTGGAGAGAATTTTGGAGGGTCAAACTGTACGCAGTGTGTCCCTGGGCTTACTGGTCCTAACTGTAATGAGACTGACCATTGTTCAGGAGTGAGCTGTGGTGACAATGGAGTATGTAGAAATGTGATCAATAGCTTTCGGTGTACGTGTAGCCCTGGCTTCACTGGAGTGCTTTGTGAGACTAATATCGATGGCTGTGTGGGAGTGGACTGTACTGGAAATGGTTGGTGCACAGTGTGTGTGTGTGTGTGTGTGTGTGTGTTCAGGGACCTAAATTCGAAGGTATATTTGTCTTACTATGACAATAAGTCTTTAAGTTATAAATAGCAGTAGCAGGACAAAACTCTTTTGCATTCCAAAAATAATCCTAAATCCAGGTGATGGAATGGAAAGCAGCAATCTGATTGGTCCAATAATTGGTGGTGTTCTAGGTGGACTCTTTGTGCTGCTCCTCCTCCTACTCTTGATAGTGATGGGTGTGGTTCTTGCGGTGTCTCTGACCGGTCGTCGCAAATCTGATGAACCCACGCTTAACTCAAATGGTACAACTCTTATACAATATACAGTCATTGTGTATGAATTTTCTAGAGTATTTGTTCAGCATTAATTTCAATATTTTACTCTAATTACCCTGTGTGCACACATGCGCAGCAAGGGGTAAAGCAATCGGTTTGTCTTGTCTGTCGTCTGTCAGCATAAAAATCGGCAAATCTCCAACGTTAACATTTAAGCTAATGTATGACCAATAACTGATCTGAGGCTACAAAAAAAAATACTTACTATCCCTTTCTTAACCCTAGGCAATCTAAATTTTAAAGAATAGAGGCCTCTAAAGAGAGATTGTCAATTTGGTGATACTATACGTATAATAAACTTATTTCCATGGCACGTGGGGCAATAATGCCATGTGCTCTCTATGAGTTCTAGTTCTTTCTGGTTGTTATTCACACTAGAATCTGTTGAGGATGTACCGCAATATTATGGGATGAATAGACATTCAAGTAAATGCATACAATGTCATAATAGCTATATTATTTTTGACTATTTTACCCAGGGACTACAGAGAAAGAAATAGAAATGAAACAAAATGAAGTTTATGGAATCAATACAAGTAAATGCATACAATATCATAATAGAATATATATTATTTTTGACTACTTTACCCAGGGACTTCAGAGAAAGAAATAGAAATGAAACAAAATGAAGTTTATGGAATCAACACAAGACCACTCAGAGTCTGAGAAGTATAGAGAATCAGATTACTCATTAACTATGTTATTATTATTACATCACACAGACATCACGAGAGGCATTCACATTCATCATTTTTCTCCCTTGATGTTGTTGTTTATAGGATACATACACAAAAACTGTTCAAACTTCAAACTCACTCAAACACATTCATTAAGCTTATAGCTAATCATGATCTCTGCATGTAGCTGGCTATAGCTGCGCTATACACAATTTTACACGAGAAAATTTGTCAGAGTTTATTTTTTTTATAGATTGAATAATAATATTATGTCTCTCACAGTTCAGATAATAACCAGTATTAATAATGAGCAAACGTGGATTTTCCAGACATGTGTCAGTGCAAGAGAAAGGTCTAGAGGTACAGTAATTCAACGTAACTCAGCAGTGGGGCCATGCAGTGTTTGATGGAGGGAACAATATCTACGATGACCCCATGTTTGATTATCAGGAGCAGTGTACAGCTGAAGGTAAGTTGGATTATTAATGGTTATGAGATTTTGAAAATTATACGGTCAAGAACAGAAATTTAATACGTGTATGAGAATACTACGGAAGAAGACCCTCCAACTGGATCCATATAGTTCATCTCTAGTTTGCGCGTATCGGGCTCGGATTGTCAATGGGCGTGGTTTTCCACGCACCCTAATGCACTGGCAAGCGCATCAAGCACATCGTGACTTCATGGCTTCATGGGTCAAATCGAAACTGGAGCAGAAGCCCATCCTAAGCTTGCAGCAGGTAGGGAATCATTACCATATCCTGTTGACGATCTAGGTGACTATGGGAGCACTTACTTATTAGGAGCTATGATCGGAATACGTTCACTACTTAGCGGCTACACTAGTGACTGTTCTACTCCGAGCTGGCCAACTATTAAAAGAATGAGATCGTTCATCGCGCTCTCTACCCTGAGCTTTCTTCTGAAGGTGAGTTTTCATAGAAAATCACTGAGCATGCGTGTAAGCTTATTCGCAAATATAAATATTATTTCTGTTAAAATTAGCCTCGAAACTCATTGGTGTATTCAATTTATACTATATATGTGTGTCACAGGTATGTGTGCCGGTAGAAGGACATTACATAGTGGAGGTGAGGCTGAATGGATACACTAACCCATCTGGAAAATGTCGGGACTGTGATTGGACCTTAAATTGTTGCGATATTCCGGATGAAATACTGCCTATTGATATCGCCACTGATGACTGCATAGGAGAAAGACGATGTGATAGTTATTTCAATTATTGTTTGAGGCCATTTGGTGATAAAAAACTGTACTGCTCTCCTAGTGAACGCAGGGGTACATCATCTCGCAACTCCAATGATGGACCTCTTAACTTTTATCAGAGCAGAGTGCTTGGTCTAAGTAATCCACAAATCCTTTCTGGCTTGAGACGTGCTTACGAAGTAAGTAGCTAATACAATTGTCAGTGATGTCATGATCAATTTAATCCTTCTCCACTTAGCTATATCTATAGCTACTCGGCCATGCATGATAATGACTTTCTATATTATTATATTATAGGGAGTGCAAGTGTATGTTGAGATACTAGATGAAGATGATAATACACGTAACGATTTAGTTGATCAGTTGTTGATAGATCACGATCAAACAGTAGCACGGCCCCTGCGTCAAAACTACACAGGAATGTACAATTTTGTAACAATGGATCTAACAATCACCGTGCTCTGTGCAGAGAACTTTGGAGGGTCAGATTGCACACAGTGTATCCCTGGGTTCACTGGTCCTGACTGTAATGAGACTGACCATTGTTCAGGAGTGAGCTGTGGTGACAATGGGGTGTGTAGAAATGTGGTCAACAGCCAGTTTCAGTGTACGTGTAGCCCTGGCTTCACTGGAGTGCTCTGTCAGACTAACATTGATAGGGGTAGGTAAATTATGCTAATTGTTTCGCCTATATAAAGGTATTCTCAAATGCTCAAGAAATCCCTAATAATGCTCAACAAATTTAATGTACCTATATATAATTCCCAATATACATTGCCCATTATGCTCAAGTTAAACCGACTAAAACAAGACATGAGGCTCGTATACATAATCTATCTCGAGTGCAACCATTTCAGTTTTGCAATGTGCTTGGATTCAAAAATGGGTTCCAGCTGATTATCAATCCTTTACCAATCCATTTAACAATTATGTAGTGCAAGCTTTAAGTTAATTAATTATAATATTATTAATAGCTACTTGCTATGGTGTGCCCTAAAATTCTCAAAATTATTCCAGTTGATGCCTATAATGATAGCATAATTCTCAAATGCTTACACATACCTATTATGGTCGAAATTATGCCAGTTGATGCCTATAATGATAGCATAATTCTCAAATGCTTACACATACCTATTATGGTCGAAATTATGCCGGCATAATTTACCTACCCCTAAACATTGATGGCTGTACATGTGTGGTGTGTGTGTGTGTGTGTGTGTGTATGTGACTGTGCATGGGTATTCAGGAGCCTCAATTCGAAAGTATTCATCTTACTAGTACTGTGACAATAAGCTTTTAAGTTGATAGCAGGATAATAATATTTACTCCAAGTGAATCACATCTATTATTATTCTATTCACGTAATACTGTTATTCTGTGTGATAGCTTCCCTTGATGTTGAACTAAGTGTGATATAGCTAATTATAATAATATTTTAGGTGGTGCACGAGATGCCGGAGCAATTGCTGGTGGAGTAATTGGTGCATTGCTAGCTGTTGTGGTTCTACTCATTCTTGTTATGATAACTGTTGTGATTATTTTGAAGCATTACAATAACAGAAGAGAAGTCAATAAAGGTAGTAATAGTTAATAATTATTATTCCTCACTTTAGTTGGTTCCTATAGTATAACAGTGTAGCTAGTAAGCACATAATAATACATGCAATTCATACACAATGAATCAATACTGTGACACATGACTGTAGCAGATACATGCATCTAAAGCTTGTGTCTGTAGCTAAATTTAAATTTTCCACTGATAACTTTCATGTAGGAAATATAAACAGTGGGCCTTTGCCTGGTGACAACCCCATCTATGAGCAAGGAAACGCAACCAGTGAGATAAAAGGAGACTCATCACTGAACACAAGAACTCCAGCCACAACACTTCCTGAAGAAGGAGGAACTGAAAATGGTGCAGAAGAGAGGAACTTTGACAACTTTATCTACGGGGATGATATCGATGATGGTGCTGGTGGTCATGTCTACACTGCTCCTTTTGATCAGCAAGATCAGCAGTCTCTGCATGATGATCATGAGTTTGATAACCCGATTTATGGAACCGATACATCCGACAGCTAAGATTCAGTGCATCTGTACGATTAATTTTTAATCAAGACTGCTACTCATGTTTATTCATTCGCCTTTTTTGTACTCCTTGCGTATTATAGCTGCAGCGTGTATATAATCATTAGGACATTGTACAGTACTTATAAAAAACCTGTCATTTTTTTTTTTATTATTCAGCACCCTTTACCGAATAGTCTCTGATATTTGGCAAAGGTCGTCAGGCGTATATGCTATAAAATCGACTGAATCAACAATAAATATTCATGCCATTTTTTGTACAACAATAATTATTACTATTATGATGTTTTATCGTTTGCTCCACCCACTCACCCACTGCAAAGTTTACACGTGTCAAAAACGCGCAATAATAATGATCTTGATAGCACAAACGCAACATAGAGCATTTATCAATAATTATGATACAATGAGAAAATTAATAACGAGAGGGTACTGTAGCTAAGTCAAGATGGATAAACGTCGCCAGTTCCCGAGTCATCCGATGACATCATGTCATGTGGTCCAATTCCAGTTCCAAGCTGTTGAACAGTCGCATTCCCAAGCTGTTGCTGTTGTGTAGAATTGGCTCCGGACACGTCAGTTTGAGCTGGAATGACATCTGGTTGTGTTCGGTCCGTGATTGAAGAATCCAGTTCTGATGCTCTATTTCCCAATAACTGTCTATTTGATAAATCAACGCCAGTTGGTAAAATATTACTAACAGCTGATGGGTTGAGAATTAAATTTGGTAAAAGAGAAGCGTTTGATTGGCTGAATTGACCAGGGGCGGGGGTGCCCCCTCCTAATGAGGAGGGGCTTCCGCCAAATGGATTCAACGTTCTGTCGCCTGCCATACCACTGCCACCACCAGCAGCTGCTGCTCCCGGTTGGTTGCCTAGCAACGAAACTCCGCCCCCTGTGTCCATATCCCCTTCGTTGGTTGTGATTGCCGAGAGCTGCTCTGTTACTCCCAGCACTGTGCTGTCCTCAACTATCACCGTGATGAATAGCGTTCCTGAAAAAGGCACAAGTATAAAATTAAAATTAAAATTAATAATAATAAATTAAAATTAAATTAATGAAGGGCTCAGAACCAGAGTGGCCTAACCCACAAATGTTGAGTTAGCCCCCCTAATCTTGAAAACGTGTTTGTAAATGCATTTTATGAGCAACAGAAAATTCACATTGTTGAAAATTTGAGTGATTTGGTAGAGTAGGGCGTTTGGTTTTTAGTCCATTTTTTAGCCTTTTAAACAATTTCCTGCATTCAATTTTGGGGTTAGGCCACTCTGGTTCTCGACCCTTATTATTACTGCAAATATCAGCTATGAAATTGACAAAAACGTTTGTTGGACTAAGCTAAGCCGAAGTTTATGAAATCTTCCCTAAAGATGTACATGCATGCGAACATCAGTTTTGATAATACAATCTATGGTATATACATGACTATCATTACTTATCGCCACCCCCCCCCCCCCCGCCCCCCCAACACAAAAACGTTTAAGCTAAGCCGAAGTTTATGAAATCTTCCCTCAAGATGTACATGCATGCGAACATCAGTTTGACAAAATTAATTTGACCACATGCGGGGAAGGTTAGTGGTTTTCACCATGTCCACGTACAGGGAGGTATTTAGGAGAATGTGTATCCACACAATTCAGGGGAAACCTTTCGGGAAGGTCAGCGTATAACATAGCCTCGTTCCCAGGCCCTTCAAGAGGCCTTTCTCCTCCTCCTCTTGGGTACGAGGCTATGTATAACATAGCTAGCCAACTAGATCATAGGATACGGACATGAAACGAGTGAGTGAATGAGGTAGAGAGAGTGAGAGAGAGAGAGAAGAAGAAGAAAAGAGAGAGAGACTCACCTCCGCACATCGTCCCTCTTGAAGTGAACATCTTCCACTGGCTTTGAAAGCAGCCCGAGGTGAGCGGGCTGACCAGTGACACACTAACATCAGCCTCTTCCCCGGGTCTCAAGCACGGCAAAAGAGTCACTGTCGATGATGCCCCTAGTGTATGACCACTCCACTGACTGACATAGGCACCAGCTGGCCATGTCTCAGAACCTGTGAGTGAGAGTATGTGTGTGTGTGTGATATCGTCCCTATAAATATTAGTTAGACACTGTTTAGGAGGTTTCTATGTGATTTAGAAGACCGAAGTACTCTGTATAGAATCCCGAGTGAAGCGAGGGTTCTATGAGAGCCCTGAGGTCTTCTAAATCACATAGAAACCGACTAAACAGTGTCTAACAAGTTTAGATCACATAGCTTTGTAGTGCTAGAGCCAGAGGGCAAAACTTGTACATGTAGGTGACTATGAAAATCTTGTAGGTGACTATGAGAAGCTTGTAGGTGACTATGAGATATAGATACCTGTCAGTAGCCAATCAAATTGCAGTATTTGTTACAGCTATGATCTAATATACCGTATTTCTTCTAAAAATTCGGCCCTTCTAATTATTCGGCACCCTTTACCGAATGATTGAAAATAGTCTCTAATTTTTCGGCAAAGGTCGTCATACGTATATGCTATAAACGGGAATGGAATGCGCACGCAGACAGAATGTTGAATACTAACCTCTAAAAATTCGGCGAAGCTAAAGCAATATTATTATTTTCATGCCGAATTTTTGGAAGAAATACAGTAATATTATTATATTATACCAACAGTAGGGTGTGTGTGGGGCCAGGGGCCAGGGGGGGGGTGTAGGTTTGTGAGTGCGAGTGAGAGGTACTGTACACGTTTGTTAGTCCATGTACAAGAAGCTATCATAATACTTATTACTGTATAAACCTTACAAGCCTAAGACGCCATTTCAAGACACTAATGGCCACATACACAAACATAAACCAATTTTTTCACAGAAGATACATGTACCTGGATTCTTCACCCTCCATGTCTTGGTGAAGCTTGTTGCCAGGGGAACGGGCCCGCCCTCTGCGACGGGGAAATCCCTAACCACGCACACCTGGGGCAGCTGGACGCTCGCCTGACCATAAAAGTCATAATACGCCCCCACTGCTGCCTGCAGATTCCTGAAATTTCGATAGTACAAATATTATTATAATCTTATCAATAACTACATTTAGATCCTAGTTTCGCGAGGGTTCTACTGAGCCCTGAGGTCTTCTAAATCACGTAGAAACCGACTAAACAGTGTCTAACTATTATGTATAACTACTGTATAGCTGGAAAATTTGGCGGGGAATTAAATTTGGTGGTTTGGCGGGGTTTTTTTGTTTTATACGACCGCCAAATTAAGATCTGCCAAATTTCCTACGTCTGGCGATCCTGTACCAAACCACCGAATTTAATTCCCGCCAATATTTCCAGGGATATAACTATAGGCTCACAATTTAATACACATTATCTCTCCCTTCATTGTTATGCTCTACCGGCCGGGGATTAAACTTGCTCACATGATGTAAACAATTACTTATACAGCCTCGATACCCTTGTTCTATCCACCCCCCCCCCCCCCCCCCCCCACACACACACACATCCAATCGCCGAATAATTTTAACAAATTCGGTGCCTTATCAAAAGTAGAGTTTAACATCATTGATCCATTCAAGTTGGGTCAAGTGGCATAAACGGCACCCAAATTTTCGCGTGCTATTGTGACAGGGTTTTAGGTCACCGGTATCTTCTATGATTGAAAATTTTCTTTCACGGTGCTGTTTTTGCCACTTGATCCCATAATTGATGTATTCAAGTTAAGATCAGAGACACCATCAATAGTATCAGGACATCTAAATTATGACAGGGAGAACCCACCAATTAGTCATCTCCAGGAAGAAGACACAGCCTTCCCTGGAGAGCTGGGAGCCAAGGATCTCGTGAAGATCGTTCACCAGAACGTCTCTGTCTTGCGTTCCCATGCAGCTGAACTTGGTCAGTAGATCCTGGTCCGCCATTGCGTCACTGGCCACAAATTATCGAGCAGCACACTGTACTTAGAGATCTGCGCTATAATATTAAATTTTTAGGGGTCCAAACTTCGAATTAAAAACAGCTGCTTATTGACATGACTACAACGCCAGCACGTGCTCCACCCATTATTTCGTGACCAAGGAGTTAAATATCACACAAGCAAGGGGTTAAAGTATAGTAATTAGTGACAAAAGGGTTAATCGCTAAAAATCGCCAGCCAGCGTGAAGCAGCGTGAGCGTTCAGTCTCGCCCTCTCTCTCTCTCTCGTTTTTAGCCTATTCTAGGCTGATCGATTAAAAGATGTCTGGCGATTTGGAAGATGTCAAGCTAGACTCCGAGACTGATATCGAGCCAGAGGTAAAATTAATTTGAAATTCTATGTTGGTCACATAATTTTGTAAAAATTTGTATGGGCGTGTATTGGAGAATAGGTTCTATCGCATGCAGACTCCTTTTATTTTCTGGATGTGTTCGAAGCTAGTTATTGGCATGCAGGATAAAGCGGTTCCTAGCCATGTAGCAGGCTAATAGACTAGATAGTTTATTATCAGCTACTCCTTGATTCTAGATCCTGTACATTGTCACTCGTATTAGTGAAAGGGTCAAAGTACAAACTGTGCATCACATGTATAATATTATTATAATATTTTGTAAACTTAATTTCAGCACGGCGGTGGCGGAAGGCAGGGTACAGAAGCTGCATCGTCAGACGATGGTGGTGGGAGGAGCAAGCGGCCAGCAGCTGCCAAGGATCAGTCAAACTACTCCCTAGTCGAGGCCGCTCAGTACGGGCTGCTACAGAGGTGAGCTGGAGGTCATATGAAAATTAATTAATTTTTATCGTCGACGGTGTACTTAAGCTTACTACATTTTTCAATACTTAATTAGCTGAGGGGCAACCTTTTTCAAATCCACTCTCGTACAGTACATGTATTATGTATGGCTGGTGACTGACCTCGAACCACGCATAATATTATTATTATTATTAATAGTTATCTGACGAAATTGGGGTGAAATTACTGTCAGATAACTATTTTGTTGGTAGTTGACCTCTGTTCATCATTGGCCTGCTTTATGATGACCCAACCCCTTCCCAAAGCCGGCAAATTGCCTATAAAAACTTTGGTTGCTAGGCAACTACCAACAAGCATACATGTAGCTCAAGTTGCACGCTGTTTCTTTAATCCTTTGTGAAGTGAAAATGATACTTTGCCACCTCTTGTAACTACACACTGCTGTTCTTACGTACGCATACCACACCCGTTAAAATAACATACTATAGGTATTGTCAATTTCATTCAGCAGACCCCCCCCCCAACACACACACACGTTTGATGCATGCTTAGAAGAATAAATGTTGGACTTTTTTTGGGCTGATTCTCAAAATTTCTAAAAAAAAAAAAGGCATTAGCATACCCAGTTACAATATCAGATTCTATGCTGGCATAGTTTGATGCATGATTAGAAGAATAAAATTAGTGTTGAAATTTTTGGCTGAATCGTAAAATTTTTTCTCTGAAAAAAATGATTAACATACCTAGTTACAATATCTATGCTAGCATAATAAGATTATTAATTTTTAATAACTTTATTAACTTTCAGATGTCATGATTTGATTGAAAACGAGGGGGCCGATGTGACTCAGGGGGACGAGGAGAATATTACCCCCCTCCACTGGGCGGCCATCAACAACAGGATCCCTGTGGCCAGCTACTTCCTGCAGAAGGGGGCGGACATCAACGCCATCGGGGGAGAGCTCAAGTCAACTCCAATACACTGGGCTGCTAGGTAAGATTAAAAGGAGTAGAGAGAGATAGAGAGAGAGAGAGAGAGAGAGAGAGAGAGATAATAACTTTTGTACTTAATTTATACATATCCTCATACTTTTATGTACGTTACTATTTAACCACAGTGTTCTGTGTGTACACATTTACAAGTTTTGTACTAGGAGTTATTATGTGTGCCATGAATAGATGTACATGAACTCCTTGTTTCTGTACAAACCCTCACTCATTTTAAATGAAGACGTTGAGGTCAAAGAGAGAGAGAGAGAGGTTGTACAGGTATATCATTTACATCTCTCCCCCCTCTCTCCCTTCTCTCTCTCTCTCTCTCTCTCTCTCTCTCTCTCCCTTACTCCAGACAAGGTCACCTCAGCATGGTGGTCCACCTGATGCGCTATGGAGCCCGTCCCGAGATCTTGGACGGAGAGGGAATCAACTGTCTTCACATTGCCGCTCAGTTTGGCTTCAACAGGATCATGGCCTACCTCCTCTCTTGCAGGACTCCACTTGTGAGTCATGTGACCACTGCCTGCTGGTCATGTGATTGGATGTATTGATCATGTGATTTTTTATCATTGCAGTATATTGATTGCCTTGATAGTCAGGGGCGTACCCCTCTCATGCACGCTGCTACAAGGGCAGCCAAGAGGTGAGACAAACAACGATAATAATTATTAATGATACCGTATAGCCGGAAATATTGGCAGGAATTGGTTGAGCCCAAAATCGCTATTGCAAGAATATTCCACATCGAGTAGGGAATTTTGGTGGATTTTAATTTGGCGGTTGTAACATAGACCGCCAAACTGCCAAATTTTCCGGCTATACGGTAGTTATTTTTCAAGGGAGGGGGGAAGAATAGCCCATTATGCTGAAATTTGGAGGGATAAAAGTTGCTAATAATATTATTCCGATCTAGGGGGAAGTGTCCCCTGCCCCCTTACCCTCCCTTTATTAATAATAATTTTACATCCACAATCTAATAATAATAATATTGTTGCTACCTATAATAATTCTGTAGTTTCGACACGACCCGTTTGCTGGTGTCCCTCGGAGCTAACGTCAGAGCCATGGACAACAAGAACAACACTGCCCTGCATTACTCTGCCACCAACCTCAACTATCCCGCCACCAAGGTGCTGCTCGACTCAAACGCCCCCGTCGACGTCAAGAACAATGATGTAAGGATGATGTCATTGCTATAAAAATTAATTATAATGATGTATATGTAAGGATGGTGTCATAATTAGATCAACACTTTCTGTGGAACATGTAACTCTGTGCATAGAGGCAAAATTTTGCACATAGCCGTAGTAAAAAAATTCACAATAATTATTGTTATCACTTAATATCGCAAAGATATGTAAATTTCTTTTGAGATTCATTTTGTTAATTCACATACATGTTGATCTTTATTCATCATTTTTATGGTAGTTGGATATAAAATTAACAGTTTTTTTCCGTTGCAGGACAAGATTCCTTATGATTTGGCCATTGAGAACAAGAACATGTACGACGCTGAGCTGATCCTGTTGGCTCGGCAGAAGACCAGCCCCCGCGGCTTGAAGGAGTACCTCACTAGAAGTCCGGTGAGTTGGCAACAAAATTTCTGCGCTTTATTGCTGACTCAGCATTTATTTTTTGCTGACGCAGCGTTTTTGTTGGTGGATGTTGTTCCTGTTCCCAATCTTCCTCCTCTTTGTGATTGGCTGGATCGGACTCGTCATTCCAAACTGGTGGACTTACATGCTCACCATAACCGCCCTCGGATGGGTGGTCAGATTTTGGCTAACGTAAGTGATTTCTCTCTCTCTCTCTCTCTTTCTCTCTCTCTCTCCAGAGCAGAATATACATGTAACTATTGAAAATTGCCCTGACACTACTGTATGTCAGACCAACACCAATGTTGGCTGGACATGACAAGTTATATCGTCCCATTTGTATTATATAGCTATATACATGTACATACAAAACTACCCACCAGATTGTGTGGGGAAGTACTGTGTAAATACTATTGATGGGAACACCTGCTCACTTTGTAGTGATTTACCTCAGTCAGGCTTTTGTATCAACTGTGCACTACAGTGCACACTAGTACTATGCATTGTGAACGGACATACTGTCCGTCAATTGTGACCTTTTACCTGAAAAATGGCCAATGGCCGACCGTTATAATCTGTTCTATCTCTCTCTACCTCCTTCTCCCATTTTGAATTTTTTCACACACACACACACCGACACCTTCAGCACGTACCTCCCAGTCCATCCCGATAATCCCCCTGTCGCCTTCGGTCTCGTGATTGGCACAAAATTACTCATCTACGTCACGGCCATCTACTACGGCATCCCGACGGGGGTCATAGTTCACTGGGTGTGGCTTCACATCCTACTGGTCGTCACACTGACGGTGTTTTATCGTACGACACTCAGTGATCCGGGACACATCCCGAAGACCACCAACCCAGAGCAAGCTAGGAGGGTAAGAAATGTCACATTTTCATTTAGTACCATCACTATCCTCTCTCTCTCTCTCTCCCCCTCCAGGCGATAGCTGATTTGTGTGAGAGAGGTCTCTTCGTTGAGTCCAACTACTGTGCAACGTGTCTTGTAAGTTTCAAAATTTCACTCCATTTATGCAAAAAAGTCAATGCTCAGTACAGTGACCCTTAATTTAGAATAGTGTTTTTCAAATTTTCGCTCCATTTATGCAAAAATTAATGCTCAGTATACAGAGAATAATAGTAATTTAAAATTTCTCTCTATTTATCTGAACTGTGCAGGTCCGTCGTCCCCTTCGCTCCAAGCACTGTGCTGCGTGTGACCGTTGCGTGGCTCGCTTCGATCACCACTGCCCCTGGGTCAACAACTGCATCGGCGTCAGGAACCACAAGATATTCCTCTTCTACCTCGTCTGCCTGCTCTTCATGTTGACGTGGGGAGCCAAGGCGTCCGTCACATGTAAGTGAAGTGAAATTAAGTGCAAATTTGAGCTTCTTTTTGATAGCATGCAGAATGTAAGTACCGTGTTTATGCTAATAGAACGCAAGCTAAAAAATAATTATGATTTTAAATTTTACGCGATTTTCTGGTAAAGGTCGTCACGCACTCCACTATGAACAATCCTAGAATGCGAATTTTCTTGCGCTAATTAGAGCATGCGTTTTATTAGCATAAACACGGTATGTGCTTCAAAGTTCTCATGTGAGAGCCAGAGAGAGAGCAAAGATTAATCTCATTTTTGGATTATTGTTTAATATCTAATCACATGACCTATCATGTGACCTCAGTTGTCTATCGGTTCCACTTGGCCACTCATGGCAACTTTGTCGTGCGGATGTATCATTACATCACCGCGCAGCCGTGGATCGGTTACATCATGATCACCTGTTTCATCCATCTCACCTGGGTCTACCTACTCCTGCTGGCTCAGATATTCCAGGTGGGTGTGGCCTGATGTAGTCACATGACCCCCAGTGTAGTGTAGTCATGTGACCGATCATGTGATTATTTGCACTAGATGGTATGCCAAGGAGTGACAACGAATGAGATGAGAAACAGACATCGCTACGAGCATTTTCAGAAGTTTGATGGAGCCAATCCATTTCAGTGAGTTGATAGAAAAATAACACCCCATAGCCATTTTAAGTCTCCTCTCTCTCCCTCTCCCTCCCTTCCCCTCTCTCTCTCTCTCTCTCTCTCCCTCAGTCGTGGTATCATTGCCAACTGTCTCGATCTCTTTGGGTTCACGTGCTGCCAGGATCGTGCTAGCCAGGTCGACTGGACCAAGACCTACGACATTCCCAAGTCGTTCAACTCGGCCGTGAAGAAGGCAGAGGAAGAAGAGAAGGTTCATCAGTCGACCATTCCTCTGCCGTTCAGCTCGACCTGGAACCCTAGCAAAGACAAACCAAGTCGAGCTAAAAGGTTTATAAGATTACCGTATAGCCAGAAAATTTGGCGGTTTGGCGGTCTACATCACAACCACAAAATTAAAATCCGCCAAAGTTTCCTACTCGCATATATACGTCCATACCAAACCACCAAATTTCAATCCGCTAATATTCTGCATTAGTGATTTTGGGCTCAACTGCCAAATTTAATTCCCGCCAGTATTAATGTACTTGTTGTCACCATTGATTTTATTGCATGATCATTAATTTTTTGTAGGTTTTCTCGGGGTCGAAGGGCAAATGGTTACCTTAGCTCCGATGACGATGGGGGAATCCCCCAACAGCAGCAGTTCACGGCACATCAGGAGTACCAAATCTAACTAGAAAGTGGGTGGAGCTTTTGATTGTAGCACCAATGACTACCAATGCACACAATAATAGGGAAAAACTTGACCTTTTCTTTCTCTCTCTCTCTCTCTCTGGAATTTATTTTATTTTCTTTCAATTTCATGCTTTAATTACACTAATCATGCATTAATTAATTTATGGTTATCATGCAGCGTTCTGTTATCTAAACATTAATTATAATACCCCTGCAATAATTGCTACTAATGAAATCAGTACACAAAATTTAGTAACACAATTTTGTATGATGGACAAGAGTGGATATCATGTGATTTTGAACATTGTCATGTGACCAATCATAAACCATTACATCACCATAGGAGTGCATGTCATGTGATTTGACCATCATATCATGTGACCAGTACTATATTATATACCATTACATCACCACATGAATCTCTGTGTCTGTCCTGGTAGGTGTGGCCATTGAAACGGTCGGTATAGAAACAAGTACAGCGTTACAGCGTTGATGGCAGAGAACAGTGCTAGTTCACAGCATAAGCTCGCCGTTAGTCTCCAGTCGTGGGGTTTGGGAATGTGGATCCGAAATATGAGGAATGGGATAATGTAGTATCGGAATTCGATCAGCTGTTGTGGGACCAGCACGGTGAAGCAACATATCAGATAGAGCAAAATCCTGTAATAAATAAAACAAATTTTTAGAGTAAGGTATTGTAGGGTAATGTTGATAACATAAGGGTAATGCAGGGTACCGTAGTTAATCGAATACAACACATGATCCAATTTAATGCAAGTAATTAGCATTATTAGTATAATTTTTAATCAATTCTCATAATGTTTATAATATATGGATTTTCTTTTTTTTTCATGCGTTATATTAGATTAAGTATGGTATATTATTTGGCAAGTTAGTCATTCAGCTACTCCTTACCATAAATTCGTTCTTGATTCGGCTGAGAGTTTTTGCATGGACAATTAAAACAAAAGAGAGAAGTTAGATCAGGTACAAGATAGTTCTCTTACAATATAATAATAATATTATTATTGAAAGCTTACAGAGAGCAAAGGTCATAAGTAGGAGAGCTGAAGTGTGGAGTGGGGCGAGCCAGTAGCGAGAGTTGGAGTAGCGGATGAAGATGTTCTTCCAGATGTAGAACGGATAGTGGCGATTGTCAGCAAGAAGAAAGGGGTGAGCATAACTAGTGAAAGGGAGAGAGAGAGAGAGAGAGGAAGGGAGAGGGAGGGGGGAGAGAGAGGCATTACATACCCATACAATTAATTTGCTACTAATATGATATAATAATTCAGAATGACTGTTGTTACTAAAATTAATCACAACGTACGTGTAGCGATGCACAGCCAACATCACCAGACAAAGGAGACAAACAAACGACATCATCCATCTCTTCTTAGTCAGCAAAGCCTTCAAAAACCCAACCACCAATCGCAGATTGAAGACGAAGTGAGGCGCACCCATCGCACACGCAAACACGGCGAAATAAAACAGTTGGGGTACGTGAAAAGACGCTTGATGATGGCTTTTGTCACCGACAACGATGGAGCCGTTCTTTACGACAAAGGTCAGAAAGGCGACTACAACGGCCACGTAGGGCCAGAGACGAAGTGTGAGGGTGGGGAGGTGTGTGAGGGCGGAGGAGAGGAGGGAGAGGGGATAGACGAACCAACGACTCCAGAAACCAGCTGTGAGGATGAGTGAACGTGTGTGTGTGTGCATGATACCGTAAATCGCGAATATTTCATGATTCATGCGATAATTTGTTTTGCATTTCGGACAAAATTAATGACCCTGTACCACATTATCGTTAATATTGCAAATAATATTATGTTTTCACATGTTTAATTTCGTATAAGCCAGGCTGCCCAAAAATATTTTAACAATGAAATATTCACAAGTTACGGTAGTTCAGGCATAAATGGAGGCTTTCACATTCATCAGGCATTCATGCATTCATGTCTATGTCTGAATGTGTGAGTCTGAGCATAATAATGTTCTGCAGGTATTGAAATCTGTAGCTACTGGTGACATTACATTTCGTATCCTTGTAGAATTTGGCCTCGATGACCTTTAACCCCGCACTGCCGGCAACGAAGACCACCCACACAATGTTTGTCTGCCGGAAGCAAACGGAAAACAGAAGAACCTGCATGCAAGAAAAATTGAAGAAGATGAAGCAGCTGTAGAGATCTGCAAAAGAATTTTTACTAAGCTATCAACCATTGAGTCTATAAGTACATGAAATTTTTTATCGTTAGATAAAAATGGTGAATGAATACAGTTTGAATCTCTAATAAAGGACCCTCCGAGAAAGGGCCACTGTATGTTAAACCTCTCTATAGGGGACACTGTTTGGAGTCCCAAAAACTCACTTCAGAGGTAGTTATTATTATTGTAGTACACAGTGACTCCCCTCTCTCTCTCCCTCTCCCTCTCCCTCTCTCTCTCTCTCTCTCCCTCCCTCCCTCTCCCTCTCTCTCTCTCTCTCTCTCTCTCCCTCTCCCTCTCCCTCTCCCTCTCTCTCTCTCTCTCTCTCTCTCTCTCTCCCTCCCTCTTCTCTCTCTCCCTCCCTCTCCCTCTCTCTCTCTCTCTCTCCCTCTCCCTCTCCCTCTCCCTCTCTCTCTCTCTCTCCCTCTCTCTCTCCTTCTCCCTCTCCCTCCCTCTCTCTCTCTCCCTCCATCTCCCTCTCCCTCTCTCTCTTCCTCACTGGACCAAAACTAATTATGTTGTGCTTAGATCTTTCCTGTCAACATGTTTGTCAGAGGATAGAGCAGAATTTTTGCAAATAGTATTATTATTATGAAAAATTTGCCCTATCTTATACATTTGCATGAAATCCATATTTTTATCTCAGTGGTGGGCATCTTACCCCCCTCTCTCTGTGCATGACATAACTTCTTTATTCTCATGATAATTAATCACTGCAAAGTTTCATATACTGTGTAGCCAGAAAGTGGAAAGCGCATATATACCAGCAATATTTTTATTGTAGCTATTATGTATAGTAGTTAGGTCCCCCAAAGAATCTGATTTTTAATTTGGCGACAATTTACTAAATCACTTAGAGATCACCGCAATAATAACAGTACATGTTATTAATTACTGTGAACGTTGACTATCAAATTGGCTGTTTCTTTACATAGCAATAAACACATGCACATGTCATTGGGTGGTATAGTCAATATCGAAGGCACAAACACCTTGTTTGCTGTACATATAATATATCTAGCTGCAAGTCAAGGCTGAGCCTATTTTCGATCGAAAGGATTTGAAATGATCTCATTTGTAGCATACTTGATTCTTGTACTTCTAAGCTGTCTTTCTCCTGGACCTGGATCGATCAGCGTAGTCAGTGGCCAGGGACAAAAGATAAGTACCAAGGTACTGGACAGAGGTGATGACTGGCAATGTCCTCCAATGGAGGAAAGGGAGAGGGCAAGAAATGAAATCCATCAAATTGCTAATTCTGCAATTTTAGCCACAATTGGCCACATCTATAGGTACACTTGCAATGGTACACCAGGATGGAGGCGTGTTACTTTTATCAACATGACTGACACCAGCTACAACTGCCCTACTGGACTCAACTTGACATCATATTCCAAGAGGACATGTGGAGCATCACACACAACTAATGGAGAATGTTCTTCAACCACATTCAGTGTTGGAGGTTTACCATACAGCCGTGTGTGTGGGAGGATAAGGGGATACCAGTTTGGAGGAGCTAGTGCTTTTTGGGCCTATGCTAATCAAAATCAAGGAATTGATGGCTACTATGTTGATGGTGTAAGTCTGACTCATGGAGGTGCTGGCAGCCGACAGCATATTTGGACATTTGCCGCTGGAGCAACAGAAGTGGAATCAAGGCCAGAATTTATTCCCTATCGATGCCCTTGTGACACACATAATTACAATGATGTCCCTGCATTTGTTGGATACAATTTCTTTTGTGAGAGTGGCTTACACTCTCCCTGGAATTTTCAGTTCATACTCTTCCCCGATGATGTTCTCTGGGATGGTCAGAACTGTACACCCACCAGCACATGCTGTCAGCTCAACACCCCTCCATGGTTTACAAAGAACCTGACCAGTGCAACAACTGATGACATTGAATTGAGGATCTGCACTAATAGTGGACCGAGATCTGATGATGTTCCCCTTGAACTCATCGAACTCTATGTGCAGTGACGATAATAATTATAGTAGCTGAGAATATTGCATAACTCCTGTTACTATATATAGTCTGTAGTCATGGATGTAAGTGGTTTACTGAGTTTTATTATAATAGTAACTTCGAGTTAGTATGCATTGATTTGTGTATGTGTACAATCCAGGACATAATATAGATTTGTTTGTTGCTGCTGTTAATATGTGTGTGAGGGGGGAATCACAAAAGTGCCCCCTCAATCATAATTGAACTACACTGACCAGTGAGGGGGGAGGGGGGAAATCACAAAAGTGCCCCCTCGTGATTGCCCGATATGGTGAAAGATATTCCACTAATCCTGTTTGCAATGGAACCACTGTGAGCAGAAACAGCTAATTTCACTTGTAGTGGCCATGGCTTCCCAACAGGCACAGAACCCAGTAGCTAGACTCCCTCTCCCTCCCTCTCTTCCTCACTGGACCAAAACTAATTTATGTTGTGCTTACCAAAACATGATCTTTCCTCTCCACATATTTGTCCGAAGATAGAGCAGAATTTTTGCAAATATTATTATATTATATGAAAATTTTGCCCTATCTTATACATTTGCATGAAATCCATGTATTATTATATTATAATATTATTATTATTTTTGTCTCAGTAGTGGGCTTCTTACCCCCCTCCCTCTCTCTGTGCATGACATAACTTCTTTATTCTCATGATAATTAATCACTGCAATATTTCATATACTGTGCAGCCGGAAAGTGGAAAGTGCATATTATTATTATTAAGCCAGACCAATTTAATTTGTTGTTGCTCGGATATTGTGAGGTAAAAATTGGAGCGAGTGATCGAAAAAAAAAAAAAGAAAAAAAGCAATTAATTGGGTGTGGTTATAGACCACAATCTAATTAATCTGACTATCTAGGACCAGGAAATCAAGATAGAATACAAAAACCACTCTACTGTACATAAGCTCCACCCAACTTAATTAAATTTTTTTTTTCTGTTTGCCCAAAAATTGGAGCGAGCGAATCCGTGCAACAACTTATTTAATTGGTCTGGCCTTATAGCTATTATGTAAAGTAGTTAGGTCTGCAACCGAGTTAATTGATATTGCTAGATTTTTAATTTGGCAATGATTTACTAAATCACTTTGAGATCACCACAATAATAATAGTACATTATTATTATTATGAAAGTTGACTATCTAAACTTTTAATTGGCTATTTCATAATTTACACATAGCAATAAATAAACACGTAATTAATTAACATTAAAGCGCTTGCTGTAGCTACCTATATAACTAGCTGTAAGTCAAGATTGAGCCTATTTTTGGTCGAAAGGATTTGAAATGATCAGGTTTGTAGCATACCTGATTCTTGTAGTTCTGAGCTGTCTTTCTCAAGCTCCTGGACCTGGATCAGTCATCATAATCAGTGGCCAGGGACAAGAGATGGATATTAACTTGAAGGTATTGGACAGAGGTGGTGATCAGGTGTGTGCCTTAGCGGAGGAGAAAGAGAGAGCAATAAGTGAGATTCGTCAAATTGTTGACTCTGAAATTTTAGCCACAATTGCAACTGGCCAGCTCCACACTTGCAATGGTACACCAGGATGGAGGCGTGTTGCTTTTATCAACATGACTGATACCAGCTACAACTGCCCTACTGGACTCAACTTGACATCATATTCCAAGAGGACATGTGGACGATCACACACAACTTATGGAGGATGTTCTTCAACCACATTCAGTGTTGGAGGTTTACCATACAGCCGTGTGTGTGGGAGGATAAGGGGATACCAGTTTGGATCAACTAGTGCTCTTTGGGCCTATGTTAATCTAAATCAAGGAATTGATGGCTACTATGTTGATGGTGTAAGTCTGACTCATGGAGGTGCTGGCAGTCGACAGCATATTTGGACATTTGCCGCTGGAATAGAAGAGGTGGGCACACGCATTCTTTCCAGTAGATGCCCTTGTGACACACATAATTACGATGGTGTCCCTGCAATTGTTGGGGATGATTTCTTTTGTGAGAGTGGCTTAAACTCTCCCTGGAGTGGTCAGTATATACTCTACCCCGATGATGTTCTCTGGGATGGTCAGAACTGTACATCCAACAGCACATGCTGTCAGCTCAACAACCCTCCATGGTTTACAAAGAACCTGACCAGTGCCACAACTGATGGCATTGAATTGAGGAGCTGCACTAATGCCTCACCAATAAGTGATGATGTTCCCCTTGAACTCATCGAACTCTATGTGCAGTGACATTAATTTTACCGAGAATATTGCATGACTCCTGTAGCTAGCGAGCTAGAGTGTAGTGATGGATATAAGACTTAGTGAGTTTTATACCAGCATTGTTGTTTTAGTGCACTGAATGTTGGGAGGAGCCTATACTAATGTGTGTATACGTGTATACTTAATTTGCTATCAATCAAGTACCGTAGGTTGGGTTTTAATTACAAGTATGTATTAATTGCTAATTGCGAGTTTTTCTATGTTTCACAATTATTAGCTAATAGATTCGCAAACATAAACGTGCACGTATACTACAGTACGGTACGGGGTCGTCTATCGCAATTATTGGATTCGCAATTTGGCCTGACTTGACTACAACACAATTATTAAACTATGCAATTAAAATCCGTCCTACGGTATTCAGTCTGCATGCACGAAGGGGTCAAATTACTTATTCACGCGGAAGTGAATCACGCACCCGGAAGTTAATTTACACTATGGGGATTTTGTATGGGCAAATTTTAACATGGCGGACAAGAACAGGCAGTCTGTTTCCAGCTCCTGTTTGTCCGAGAAACAAAACATCAAAAATTTAATTGGTATGGCCTTATAGTGACAATAGACCAAGCAGCAAACAGCTGCTTGTACTGTATGTACTCTTGGTATTATACTATGGATTGAAGAGAGTAGAGGGGGCATTCCAATCCTCCCCCTCTACTAGGAAAGTCTATATTATGAGCAAAGGCTTGCCCCCTCGATGATTTACATCACCCTAGTTAATATAGTTACATGATAAGAGTAGCTGACTTTCTATTAGTAAGATTGAAGCTGGCTTCATCAAGTATGTATGTATACCAGTGCCTCCCAAGTATACGGATTTGTTAGTATTTTTACTGAATTCTGACCCATAAAAATTTAATTTCAAAAAATTTAATACTAAAAACTGGGGGGATTCAGTACATACATCACATATGGAGCTCTTTGTAAATTTAATACTGAAAATGCATGCAAATACTGAAAAATGGGAATATTTATACTGAGACAGGAGAGCAGCTTGGAGGCACTGGTATATACACCTAGCATATCTTGGAATAATATTATTTGGAAGGGTGTGTATGCTCGTATCAATCAACTCCATGTAAGGACTAAAGTCACTACGTTTAGTATTAACACATGTATGCATGTATACTAAGTGTCCTAATTAATAATAAAAGGAGGTGTCCTCATTTCATGATCAGGGGTACTTTTGTGCACTTCTCTCAGGTGTATGTAGTTGGGACCATTCATAGTGTCCTAGCTGATTAAAGGAGGTGTCCTCATTTCAGGGGTAGTTACAGTCGAACCTCTAATAAAGGACCCTCCGAGAAAGGGTTAAACCTCTCTACAGGGGACACCATTTTGGGTCCCTAAAACTACCATTCCCTATAGTTTCTATTCATTGAGAACCTCCGAGAAGAGGATAACCTCTCTATAAGGGACAAAACAACTGAACTTATATTGTTTCCAAAGTGTCTTTTGTTTGGAGGTTAACAGTAGTTCATCATCACAATCGCTAAAAAATGAACTTTTGCAAAAAAATGAATTTTTTGCTAAATTCATCAACTATGTAGCTAATTGGCTTACTGTAGCTGCGAAGAAGTGATGGTTTCTGAGAGAGAGAGTGTAGCCGAGCAGAACGAGGAACGTGGAGCCAACATCGGTGTAGTAGAGAAAGGAGAAGAAGAAGAGAAGAGGAAAAGAGGTGAGAGATAGGGCAGAGAGGAGGACAGCTGCACACAGAGGGGGAGAAAGAAAGACCGCAAGGGAGAGAGAGGGAGAAAGAAAGAGGGCAAGGGAGAGAGAGTGAATGGAGAGGTGAGGGAGAGAGGAGGGAGAAAGAGGGAGGGAGAGAGAAGAAGAGAAAGGAGAGAGGGGGGTGGGGAGCAAGAAGTTAAAGAGATTAGAATGATCCATTTGATTTCAAACACTTGGATAAGGTGTTATCTAATTGTATAATTAATTCTTAAATTTTCTTCACCCTCTGTCACTGATGACTAATTATCAATTATTTATTCTACAAACATGCAGAATAACATCAATTATACTCTTGCATTAAATTTTCACACAATTTCTTCAGATTCTCACCTATCAAGGCAATTTCTACAGAGTAGCGATCGATTGCCTATATACTCACCGAAAGAGCCATGTGTCTTGTTGGTTCTGCTGATGATCCAGTGAAGGAGGAGGAAGGTGGCAATGGTGAGGGCAACGTTCTGCACCCTAAGCATGGCCGTGGAGCAGAGACGAGGGAGAGGAGTTCGGAGCAGGGGAGAGAGGGGCTCCAGCCACAGGAGAGTGGAGAAATACCTACAGGGGGAGGAAGATGAAATGAGACTATATTTACAGGGCATCCAAGCTGCTCTCCTGTCTTTCAGTATAATTATTCCCATTTTCCAGTATTTGTATGTATTTTTCAGTATTTTACAAAGAGCTCCATATATGATATATTATGTACAAAAATTCTCCCAGTTTCCAGTATTTTTTTAACTTTTATCAGTATTTATGGTCAGAATTCAGTAAAAATACTGACAAATCCGTATATTGAGGCACTGTGTTTATACTATTATACGATGCTAGTCTACAATGGGAAAACCCAGAAATATCTACAGGAGAGGGAGAAGATGGAGAGAAAAGAAGATGAAATGAGTTACAATCAACAACCTAGATCACCATGCACACGATGCCAAATTTTAGATATTTCTGACGACCCTTTACCACACAACAGTGCCTGTAAATCGATAGAACTTGTGTATAAACAGGATCTCAATAATACAATACTGCTATACTGTATAAATCTTTACATCATGCACTACTATACTGTACTAGCTGCGCATGCTCACAGTCCAGGCAGCGTGGTGATCATGGGGTCCCAGTGGCTGAAGTTGTGATGGCAGTAGTTCTGTGCCTGAGAGACGTGAAATATTTCATCCATGTAGGGGGTCGGCTGGATCGCGTTGAATAGAGACGCAATGGCGGCGCAAAGCACGGCTAGGCAGCCGGCTACCACCCTCACTCCAACTCTCTCCAGCATCGTCTTTGTCACGTGTGGTTCCCGCCCATCGACATCGACGAACCCAACAGCGCATGCGCATAATGACAAAAAAATGCAAGCAGTCTTATGAATAATATTAACATTTCCAAGACCACACACCAACAAATACAATCATTAACGAGTGATACGAATTAATTACAATATTATTATTGCAACTCTGGCTGCATGCATCATGATATGGACAAAAATTGAACACAAGGGTTAACTATTGAAGCATGATGGTTTCGCGATGCCTATCTTCATCGTCACCACCTCCATCCTCCGTGCCCGAGTGTCTATAATTTAAATCTGCATTCGTCCCTGTCGCCTTCTTGCTGCTACTGCTGCTGCCATGTTTCTTTTTTGGTGTCCGGCGTCCTTTTGATTTCGATCCACTGTCGGCCCTAGTAAGCTTATTCGCGGGGTCGTCGCGATGTTCGTTCGCGGGGTCAATGACAGCAGTGTCACTATCGTACTCGTCGTCTGCAGCAGCTACGCGATTCGAAGTGAGACGAGAAGTGGTTGTGCTTGTATCCACTGCAGTCAGAGCAGTTTCCAGCTGCTCGTCCTCCATTATTCAGCAAATTTGCAAGCCACGCCCCCTCAATGTCGAGATCACGGGAGTGCATGAATAAAGTTAATTAGCCATGAATTTCTTAAAAACAGTGGGGAATTTTTAATTTGCCATAGCAGCTTTTTAATTGCGCGATCTCGCTATTATCGATCAAGACTTCAATAGAATCAAGGCATGGGTCATGATAGATAACAATGGGAAGCTGCTTGTTTAATTGCAGGTACATGTTCTGTATTTTTGGCTAAAACATGTACAAAATTTGCGATTTGTATAATTATTATGTAAATTTAATGGTATAGGACCACAATAAAAACAAAATTAATAATTACTATACTTGCTCTAGATAAGTTGAAAGCAGTCGCTGAGAGTTTTTATTAAAGCACACCAGACAGGCTTGCTCCGGCAGACACAGCTTGTGGTATGAGTGACCTACAGAAATACAAATATTTCTCAGTACTCTTGAATATCACATAAATTGATTTGAAGGCCTATATAGAGATCGACTTATGAAATAACTAGTTTATCCCTTTTCTAGCTGAGATCCTAATCAGCTTATGATCAGCGGCAAAAAATTTCAACAAATTATATGTCATTATTCATACGTACCACATTGAAATATCATAATTCCAGGTTGTAGATCAGACACAGGCTTGGTGAGGGGGATAGTGGCGTCCTCTATAGAGCTGGATGTGGGAGGAACGGATGAAATTAACATGCCCCCTGCACTCGTACGGGTGGGAGTAGAACAATCCTGGAGAGAAAAAAACATCATAAAATTAAAAGTTAACAAACAAATTAGATTCTCATAACGTTTATACATGGAGCGATTGACGACCTTTACCAGAAAAATGCGCATTTTTTTCCATGCGTTATAGTAGATTAAGTACAGTCAGGAGTACGATAACTCACTAATTTTCATGCACTGTGATTTGCAATTTTTTTGCATGCGAGTACATACGTATACAGGTATATACCTTAACTAAGCAGCTGCCTGTAATGTGGCATGTACCTTGCTTTGATCCAGCTGCTTGTCAAGGTTCTGTACCGTCACAACCTGAGGGCCGACAGCGGTAGGTCTCTGAGTCCAAAGGTAGCTGTCAACACGCTCAAGCATACTGTGAGCGAGGGATCTAGAGAGAGAGTGGGGGGGGGGGGGGGTGGGGGGAGAAAGATAACTACCGTAAATCACAAATATTAATAGTTCATGCAATAATTTTTCGCGTTAAATAATTTTCGGACAAACGACCCTGTACCGTATTGTCATTAATATTGTGCATGTATTTTCGTGCATTTAATTTTCACACAAGCCAGGCTGTCCGAAAATATTTTAGCAACAAAATATTCGCAATTTACGGTAGCAGCATTTCAATACCTTTGTTGTGTGTGAATGGATGTCAGTTTTGAAAGTACAGAGTGCAGCTGCTCCCGGGTTTTTCCGCCAAAACAATTTCCATTGCAACTGGACAATAGTTTACTGACTGCTAGTGGAGGTAGAGATCCTAGCATGAGTTTAAGCAGCTCAAGTTGCGTTAACTCTGATCCAGAAACAGCATCACCATAGCAACGCTCCGTTCTACCACTAGCCAGGCCTTTATCAGTAGACGTTGACACTGCTTGATTCACACTAACACGCTCTGACACTTCTTGATCACCACCTGATAATAACTGATCGCTACTAACACCCTCTGATGCGGTTTGATCTGCAGTAGTTGTAACAGTCGTTCCTGTATGTAGCCCCTCTCGGCCGGGTATTATTGCTGAATTGGCATATTCTCTGTCAGGTAAGGGGTCATCAAGGTCGTTTACGAGTTCCACTAATAGCTCCCAGTCTTCCAGTGAAGTCAAAAGATTGCCTATAAAATGAAACCATGACCAAGATATATATTGGCAAAATGTGTTTTGGATCTCTTTCACAATTAAAGTGATCACAAGGTTATGAATTGTCACAAAGTGGTGACAAGTTCTGCCTTTTGATATGACATGCATAAGCCATTGACACAATGAAATTCTCACTTACCCCATCTTTGTTTTGCGCTAAACAATCGTTTGTCTCTGAGCTGAAGCATGGTACGCAGTGCTGTCCTCTTGTCACCCATGGCAACGGAGAGCTGAACCACACCCACCCAATAGCTACAAAGGGGGGAGTATAGGGTGGAGAGAGGGAGGAGTGGGGGGAGAGAGAGATAGAGAGAGAGGGAGAGAGAGATACAATATCAGATCTACATAAGATATCATCGTGTGAAAGAGAAACTAACCTTCTTTTCTGACAAAGACTTCTTGTCGTCTCCAGAAGCTCTGTATTGTCCACTGCTAGCAGGAAGTCTATCAGCTGCCCACAAATCTCTCCACTAGGCCAGCGACTATCAACATGGCTCCATGCTCTGTAGTGGCCAAAACAGCAGCATACTCCTTCATATGAGCAATAATTTTAAAACTGTCAGAGAAATCACTATAATATGGCAGCCAACTAGACACTTAAAGAGAGTGTGGTTGGGGGGAACGATAAATTTTTTTACCCCCTCCCCCCCCCCCCCCCCCCCCCCCCCAAAAGAATACAGATTTTACCAAAAATGAATATGCCATAGATCGGGATATTTTCATACTTCACTTGTTAAATTTTCGTGTAGTCTTTCGTTGCATACACTAACGTATGCAATATATCATTCTATTAACAAGTATGTATAATGTCACAACAATGTAATTATGCACTACAATAATGATATTATTATGCATGGACTGACTATAATTATTTGGATCAGCATGACTGTATTCAATAATTATTAGAAATGGATAAATGTCATGATATTTTAATATATGAACCCATTCAAGTCGGTATCTCAACTCAGTTAGTCAGGGTTGCTCCTCAATGTTGTTAAAGCTTGAAACTCCCATAATATTGCCACTAAAAAATGTATGCGCATGCGCAGACAAACGGATCTGTAGGCCACACCCCTCACTGCAGGTGGAATTTAATGAGCCAAGAGACTTAGCTCCACTCCAGCATGGATACTATAGTACCGGTATGACAGCGAACAGTTAACTCGCCTCTTCAGTCTTGCTTTGCAAGAAGCATAGATATGCGAGAAGTCGGAGACTTTGGTGGGCCCAGCTTGTGAGTACAACGATGACGTTCTCACTCCGCTCAAACCGGCGTCGATGCTGGCGCCGGCGCAAGATCGAGAGATTAGGGCTAGGTTAGCTAGGCTATAGCTAGCTAGCTGTACTGCAGCCTCGGCCGAGGGCCGGCCGGCCCCAAGGCTGTGCTCGTACGTACTCGAGTACTCGAACTCGCGATCAATGGCCGGCCGGCCGGCCGGCCGCGCCGAGCGCGCGGCGCTTTGCGCCTCGTGCATCTCCATGGTTACCATGTTTTTTGCACACGGCCCTACCGTTCTGACCAATCGGGTGCGTTATGACACAAAACGACACTTTCTGAAAATATTTTTCGTTGTATATAGTATAACTAACGCGCACAAAATATTTAATTTTCATCGGGAAAGATTGTTGACGAAAATTTTTTAACAACGAAAATTTCCCGATCTACGGTATCATACCTTGGACTGTCAGAATGGGTTGTGGGATCAGAGTTTGGCTGCTTTCCTTGATCCAGCCTCAGTAGAACGTCCAGAGTGTTCAATAGCAAGCCAGGGTCGCCTCTAAATATGGCCGCCAGTAAACCCCTCACTCTCACACTCTCTTTCGCTGCGGAGAAAAGCTGGCTGATGTAATCGACATAGAGGGAGTGGTGGTGAGGCATTGGGGAATCTGATTGGTCCATGTGATCGTCACATGACTTGGCGGTGGGTGCATCCCATTGGTCGACTCGGCATACCACAGCAATCTCCCACGGCAACAGTGTAGGGAAGTGCTTGATGCAGTGCTCGAGGAATTGGCCAGGTTTGGAGATTAATCTCGTTAGCGTGTTTCCTCCAGGGTCCTCCCCATTGTCAGATTCTATAAAATAATCAAATAAAAAAATTACGCAAATCAGTCAAAATGGGCCTCTTGAAAAATTTACACAATTTCTATAAATTTATAAATGTATTGCAATGTATGGCACGAAAAAAATCAAGTGGAATTTTTGCAACCGCCGCTCGACTCATATACATGTAATTTGAACAAAAATTATTTACGATAGTTAATTAACTCACCAGCTGTACATGTTTCATATTCCTTGGGCTCTGAGAGGGCGGCCAGACATTCCCTCCTCTCCCCCCACTCTCTAGAGCTGAGCAGCTGCTGTTTCAGTCGAACACTGTCCAACAGGGGACCATAGCAACGGATGAAATCAACCAGGCAACTGCACCGCTGTACAGAACTGGAAGATGATGATGATGAATCATTTACTACTTCCTCTCTCTCATTCTCTGTATTTGTAGATGTGATGGTCCCATCTGAGTTTCTCTCTCCTTGTGAAGAAGTTGGAGCGTTTACTTTCCCTCTCTCGCTGTCTTTTGCTACTGTAGAGCCACCATCTATATCTCTCTCTTTCTCTTTCTCTGAAACTGTCCGGCCATTATCCTTCCCTCGGTCGCTATCAGTAGTAGCTGTAACACCATCAATATTCGTCTCTCTCTCTTTCTCTGAAGTAAGACTGCTATCTTTCTCTCTCTCAGTTTCATCCATGATAGTGTTCTCTCGACTATTAACTTTTCCATCTGCCCCTGAAGAAGATTGTCTTTGGGAGGTGAAGACCTCCATTTCTGCACACAGCGTAGCTAGTTCACCTACAGCCTTCTTCACAACATCGCTCAAATTTTGATAAGTTTCTCCGTAAAAAGCTTTCGATATTTCTTCAAAAGAGGCTCTCATTTGCGTTTCTTGTCGATCAGTACACATAGCTGGAACTACTGCTGTTGTGCTGGCTAGTGTGGAGTGGGCGGGGCTTAGGGTGGGGCTAGGGGAGGAGCCTGTGAGTAGGAAGGCTGCCAGTGATTCCAGACTCTGCAGCCATTTTGTCAGCAGCAAGGCAATTTCTTCAGTAGAGCAGAGTACCATAGGATCTTCTAGTTGACCCCTGCACCAGTTAACACAAAATTAAGGTAAAATCAACTTACATGTACTTACTGATGAATACTTTTTGTAATACAGACATAAAAATTTTCACTGGATAAAAATTTCATCAAGCCCAGGTACTTTTGTATTGCATTCGAAAATAAAAATTTCGCCAATGCAGTAGAAGTCGCCATAATATTATTATTCACTAAGTAATCTTTAACACAGGGCAAAAAAATTCACGTGATAAAATTTTCGCCAATGACAGCGGGGGGGGGGGGGGGGGGGGGGGGGCAAAATTAGCGAAAATTTTCTCCTGGCGAAATTTCCACGTATACAGTATCTCATGTCACCCAATAATCTGAAGTTCTACTGTTGTTACATTTTCTGCTTACATTGCTTCCATTGTGGCTTCGGAAAACTCAGCCAACTTCGGGTCACATAACGTTTCCTCTTCAAGCAAGCTCATCAGCGCAGGAGGAGGGGACATGGGGGCAGAAATCCTGCCGTCTGATTGGTCGGAACTCAGTGTTGTGGGTGGAGACCCGACGGCCGCAAATTCCCCCATCTCTGGTTCACTCTGGGGAGAAATCGGTAGAGCAAAGTCATTATTTTGGAACAGATGCGACGACGTCATCGATACGTCATGTGACCCGGCACTGCCACTCCCACTACCTCCAGCACCCCCTGTAGCCACACCCCCACTTCCTGTGGCCACGCCCCCATGTTGTTGCGGAATGGCAAGCGACGAAAATATATCCTTGACGACATTCTTCACCTGTTTCTGCGTCTGCTGAGTTTCAATCTTTTCGGACAATTGCGTCGTAAGCGTCTTGACTTTCGAAAAAAGAGCACTGGCATTTTTGCCGAGATTTGCGAACTCCGTCAGCGTCTGGGTGTGTCTGGGAGGGGAGGAGGGGAGAGAGGGATAAGGGGAGACAGTCAGACTAGCCGGCTCTGAGCCGTGAGGAGTGTGAGGGTGTGAGGAGCGTGACGGAGGTGTGGGAGGGAGACCAGCTTCGGGGAAGGGGAGAGTTTCTTCTTCAATGTGATGTAGGCTTGAGGAACGACCGGGGGAGGGAGTCTTAGCGTAGCTAGGGTCTGGAATGGGGAGAGAGAGAGAAAGAGAAAGAGAGAGAGAGAGAGAGAGAGAGAGAGAGAGAAAGAGGAAGAGAGAGATCATTACCACAAACATACACATTTACTAATGGCTGATAAAATTAATAGTGATGATGATTACCTTTAATAATGTCAGGACTGGACATTCTTCTGGAGGGGGCATGGTTCTTCTTTCGTTTCGATTTTCTTTTCTTTCCCTTGCCCCCTCCTCCACCACCAGTGGTCCCCCCACCAGCAGCAGTAGAACCTTCCCCTCCTCCTCCAATATTTCCACTTCCCCCCTTGCTCACGGGGATGGCAATCAAATCATCCTCCCCCTCGTTAGAAGCAATTGACGAGACGGACAGCTGTTTGTTCAAAGCGGTTTCGACTCTCTGAGCAAAATCCGATTTTCCTTTCGATTTTTGCACCGATGCGAACCCCAAAGAGCCCCCCAGGGAGAGGGGGGAATTTTCAGACTGTTCCCCTTGTCTGTCAAGGCTATGGGGTTCACTCAGTGAAATTTTGTTGTAGCCCCCTACGGAGGAGGGGGTAGCACTTGTGAAAGAATTTGAACTAGATTCGGCAATTTCGGAATTTTCCATTTGCTGACTGGCAGATTTCGCTCGAGGAGGGATAGCCTTCGATTTTGAGCGAGCTGGCAGTTGTGCTATTGAATCAGATTCGATCAGTGGTGTCAATTCCGGAGTGACTGAGTGATCGGGCTGCGTTTGAATGTCTACTGCTGGTGTCAGATTCTCTGCATCTTTAACATCCATCAATTCATCTTGAGCAATATTGACTTGAAGTTCGAGCAAAGGCGATACAGGCTCGATAGTTGTCTCAGGTACAAGCTTCGTCTGGCTGCTAGACGCAAGGGGGTCCATCTCGATATCACTGTGATCATTCTGATCAGCTGTGTCATCATCCATCAGTGTAGTGTCGAGATCTGGCTCAGTATCAGCAACTTTGACCTCTTTTAAAATAGCATCACTTTCCAGCCCATTAGTGAGAGCTGTCTCACTCCCAATCACATTCGTATCATCTGTATCAAGTTGTGTTAAATTGGTGTCAGAATAGGCATTCAAATCAACCGTCTGGTATCCGTCTCCATCAGTTTCTTCTACTTTAATCTCAACTTCTTTCTCGATTGGACGTTCAGATTCTCTTTCGTCGACTATTTCGCTAGTCTCAAATTTCTCTCTCACTTCGCTCAGTGTGGTCAGGACGGCTTGTAGATTAGAGCTCATCTCAGCGTTGTCGACGTGCTTCGATTGAGCTAGCGATAGGGAAGACTTGACGGCTTTGTAGAGAGAACCATCGTGGTAGAGTGCACTCTGAACCTCAGCACTGAATCGATCAACAAGCTAGAAAAATCGTAAAAACGATCATAAAATAAAAAATTAAGTACAGCTGCATTAACTCTTAGTATAGCAGTGGCGGATCCAGAGGGGGATCCAGGGGTGCACAGGAACCCCCCTTTTGGCTACACCTAGCACTAAGAAGTATACTGATGATAGGTAAATGGAACCGCTACAGAACTAAGAAAACTGCTGCTATCGCTCACCTTAGAATGCTTTAGTCGTTCAAAAATAGATCGATTGGACTGGTAGATTGTCTCGAAAACGATCGAAAGTGGGCGTGGTTTTTCCCAAAAGTGGGCGTGGCTTTAAAAATTCGCGCGCAACAGTAAATTAGAACCCCCCTTCTGGAAATCCTGGATCCACCACTGTATAGACAACCCGAATGAACTACACTGTATACCGTAGTTAATTGAATACGATCCAATTTAATGCAAATTTAATTCCCATAACATTTATATATGGAGCGACTGACGACCTTAATACCAGAACCATTTTTCAACTTGAAATTTTTTTTCCATGTGCTATATAATAGATTAACTACAGTAGTATCATGTACATGTACATGTATACAAAATTATCAGACTATCCATCTCTGCCGCACCCTACTACATATATGCATATCATAATCTAGCACTCTACTACACTTTTACATGTAAAAATTTCTAACTTCTTCTTACCAAGATGGCCTGTTGGGACAGCCCCTGCTTGACAAGCTCACAGACGCACGTCCCCACGTCCATGAAGTCCACCACCCTCACAACCCTCCCACCCTCACACACCGAGAATAGCTGCTGACCGTCACAGTACAGGTTCACAATCGTACCGAGATCACATGACCTGGCGGCCAGCTTGTAGGAGGCAGGGTTGAACAGGAAGAGGGTGTGATCAGCCACGCCCACCATGTATGTGCTGTGGAGTATTGAGAGGTATGAGAAGTGGAGAAGCTTTGGTGGCTGAAATTGTGACGCTCTTTTCAAGTCAGGTTGAAACCTGGAGAAAGAAGACATCATAATTATTTTTTATAGACGGAATATTTTATCAGACAATGTCCGGCAGAGCACAATTTGTTGGACACTGTCCTGCACAGAACTATTATTTTGTTGGACGCTGTCCTGCACAAATTAAAATTTTGTCGGACGCTATCCGGCACAACTTTAAATTTTTTGTTGGACACCATCCTGCATAAAATTATCATTTTGTCAGACGCTGTCCTGCACAGAATATTAATCTTTGTCAGATACTATCCTGCAGATAATAATTTGTTGGACACTGTCCTATAACTAAGGACTGGTCACATGATCACTATTAGAGTTTATGTGATGATCATGTGATTGTCATGTGACCTACCCCACTCCAAAGATGGGAGAGGCTGGAGGTCCATCCATCACTAGATCCTTCAGCTTCAAAGTTGACAGTACAGTACCTTCAATGTCGGCCTAAAGAATAATCATTATCACCATCAAGTTAGGATAATGCTATTAAAAAGATATATACCGTGTTTATGTTAATAGAACGCAAGCTAAAAGACGATTTTAAATTTCGCGTAATTTTCTGGAAAAGGTCGTCATGCACTCCATTAAGTTGCACTATGAAAAATCCCAGAACACGAATTTCTTATGCTAATTAGATCATGCGTTGTATTAGCATAAACATGGTATACATGAAAGAAGAAATGGAGAGATACAAATAGGCAGATAAGAGAGAGGGGAAAGAGAGAGAGAGAGAGAGAGTTCTCACCTCCCACAGTCTTCCTCCAGGCCTGGCTGAGTAGACCACTGGAGGTCTGTCCTGCCACCTGCTGTGAAAGCAAGCTCCAAACAGCCCGTCTCTTGTCTTCTTCCCGACCTGGACAGCTTCTCTGGTGGAAGGCTTGAACAACAAGCTGCGTTGCTGAGTTGAAACTAACAACATCTCTTGGTAGTAGTCCTAAGGAGGAAGAAAAGATGAATTCAAACACGCACTATTTTCATAAACGTTGTGCTAGACTACCTTAAGGACACTTTTGTTTGCGGGTACTAAATTTAGCGAAATTAGTGATTTTTTGCTAAAATTGTACCTGTGAATGTTAATTTTTTGAATAAATAGAATAATTTTTGAAAAATCACTAAAATGAGTACCCGCTAAATGCACTATTTCCGAAATCTGCTAAAATTTGTACCCGCAAATAATCGTAGCCCTAAGGTGGGCTAATAAAATTAATCTTACTGACCAGTTGAACTATCGACGATTTCTCAATCAAACAAATCTCATCTGGTTTCTTGAACAGCTTCTGCTTGGGAATGTAGGCCACGCCCACTCGTCCAACGTCGTCGCCATAAAAGAGGCGTGTCCCCTTGCTGTCCCACGCCACGTCACGGACGGTCGAGTCTTTGAGCAATGGAGAGACATGAAATCGCTAGAACGAAAGAGGAAGGGAGAGGAAGAGAGAGAGAGAGAGAGGGAGAAAAAGGGAAAGAGAGAGAGAGACAGAGAGAGGGAGAGAGGAAGGAGAGAGAGAGGGAGGGAGAGAGAGATGGAGGGGGAAGAAAGGAAAAGGTATTGATATTACTGGTAACAACAATGTTCTTATTATTGTGTAAATTCCACATGTAACTGGACACATGCATAGTTGTTCACAAACATTCATAGTATTATTATCTCCTACAAGAATAGGTAAAGGGTCATCAAGCACAATGAATATCATTAGCGTCGTCATGGTCACGCACCAGGAATGCAGAACCCACAAGTGTTGGAGGGCAGCTGAGGGTATATAGAGCTGGCTATGGCAGGGCAGCTGGCTACACTGGCTGCATACAGAGGAGGCTGTGTTCCCTTGTTGATTATCTGCTCACTTGAGACACCAAGTGAAATAAATTTTTGAAAGGTCTTCCATGGCCTACTCACTGTAGCATGAAATTTGTATGAACTTGGCTCCCCAAAGCTGCGAAAATTGTGAGCTTCATTGAGGCTTTTCAAAACTGTTAATTAATAAATGAGGATATCCCCTGTAATTAGGATGCTCCCGGCAACATTGAGTTCTACATCTCCATGGAATATTATTAAAGAACAATTCCTCTATTCACAACAATATAGGTACAGGGTCGTCAGTAACAAATCTATTATTATATAGCAGCACTGGGTACAGGGTCGTCAGCACAAGTCTATGAATCTCATTAAGTGATGAGCAAAGGAATTCAGAAACCACAAGTGCTGCAGGAGAGTGGAGGCTATATAGGTAGAGCAGCTGCCACCCCGCCTCCCACTAATACCGTCACGAGATCACTCCTGCTATGAGGGCAGGTAGTTTCTTCCCCCAGGAGGAACTATAAAAAATTTTTGAAAGGTCGTCAGGCACTACTGCTCTGGTGACCTGCCTAACAGTGAAATTGAAAGTACCGTAAATCTGGAAATTTTCGTTGTAAAAATATTTTCGTAGTCGGTGGCGGCTACGAAAATTAATCTTACGAAAATTATTAACGCTAATGCGGTAAGGGGTCGTTCCTACGAAAATATTTTTACACGAAACTTTATCATACGAAAGTTTCTGTACACAAAAATTTCCAGATCTACGGTATAAAAATTGATTATTGAAGATTACACTGCTCTCTAATTAGTAATGAAATTTTCAGTTTCCGATTGCACCTTGCATCAGATATGGAGTGTAATTTCACAGATCATGCGTATGTATAACCTTTTCAGTTTCTCTTGCACTTTTTATGAATTTTTCACCTTTTTAATTTGTGACACACCACTTAACTCCATATTATTATTATTACCGTCTTTCTTCTAAAAATTCGGCATGGAAATAATAATATTGCTTTAGCTTCGCCGAATTTTTAGAGGTTAATATTCAACGTTCTGTCAGCGTGCGCATTCCATTCCCGTTTATAGCATATACGCATGACGACCTTTGCCGAAAAATTAGAGACTATATTCAATCATTCGGTAAAGGGTGCCGAATAATTAGAAGGGCCGAATTTTTAGAAGAAATACGGTATTTATAATATTGTTATAAATTATTAGTAGTAGGCCAACGGAGTAGCCTTGCAAAAATTATAGTTCGTTTTTCTAACACATTTTGGAACACATCATCGATTAACCTGTGCCACCCACAGATGGAGGTTTATATAGCCACCACTACCTCACGCTGCTTGTGGTTTTGTACACCCACTGCATTCCAACAGGAAGCTAATGAGATTCATAGGCTAGCTAACCAATATGACGACCCTGTACCCACCACATTTTGAGCCACAGCCACTCCAGAACAGTATTGGCTTGTGCTTCAGGCAACTCCCTGCATACCGTAAGTCACGGTTGTTAAAAATATTTTCGGACAGTGTGGCTTCGTGTGAAAATTAAACGCCCGAAAACAACATGCGCAATATTACCAATAATACTGCAGTACAGTGTCGTTTGTCCGAAGATTAATAATACCACGAAATACGAATATTATTAAAATGCGATTTACGGTATTATTAACGTTCAGGTACAAGAGTAGCAGACCAGAACAGTGGCCTTCCAAAAATTAGTGATAATCAATAATTTTGAAAGCAAGTATGCTTCATGATCCATTAACAGGAGTGAGGAGGTATATATAACCAGCACTACCTCGTGCTGCTTGTGGTTTTGCACACCCACAGCATTCCAACAAGAAGCTAATGAGATTCATAGGCTAGCTAACCAATATGACGACCCTGTACCCACCACATTGCCACAAACTACTAAGTTATTCTCTGTAAGAGCTACAGTCTGCAGTATGGGCCTATCAGGGCCAGTACGTGTCACTATAGTTCTTCAGAAAAGTAGGCTGTTCTTCAGACAGACTTTGAGGAGGAGAAGAAAAGGGCCTGGGGACGACCAGGAAAGACAGAGGCAAGGGGCTAAGTCTTTAAATGACTGGACATCCTCAAATATTCTTCTAAAACTGCTTCAGAGTCTCTCAGCTTCCTGACTGCCACTCTAGCACGACAGTACATCCTCAAAGTCTCCAAGTCCTGTGCCACATTTTTGAGCACAACATGGCATGCGTTTCTGACCCCCTAGCGATCTTTACCGAAGCGTGACGGACATACATACATGCATTGCTAGCTGCCAATCCCTGGCCCACTGTCTGCGATCCAATGCCTCGCGCTAATGCATTTGGCAATAACATTAAATATTATAATTTTGCAATTTATGATAATACTAGCGCTAGGATTCAACAGTGCCGTATACTCTGAATGTGCTTATAGCGGTAAACGGAACGACAGTACGTGCTTAATAAAGGATATGCGCTTATATGGCATGTAACCACGCCCACAAACATTTGGGCACATGATGGATGCAAGGCCTGCTAGCGATAGCTGGCTCGATTGATTGAGCACTTTACCGTTTACAGCTGCCGCTCAACATGACGAGTACTGGCAATTTGTCTGAAGACTCTATCTTCTTGCATGATAGTATTATTCGTAGCCATCATAATATGTGACCAGCTATGAGAAAAGGGACCATTTGGGAGTTTTTTTGTTTGTAGTATGTAGCTTATTGCATGTATGGAGTAATATACTGTTCATGTAGCTGATCCGCTCTGTTTGCCCCTTGCCTCTGTCTTCTCTGGTCGTCCCCAGGCCCTTTCTTCTCCTCCTCAAAGTCTATCTGAAAAATAGGCTACCGAAATTTTCATGTAAAGAAACTTTCGTATGATATATTTTTGTGTAAAATTTTTTTTCGTAGGAATGACCCCTTACTGCATTAGCGTTAATAGTGCATGCTAATTTTTGTAAGATTAATTTTCGTAGCCGCCATCGACTACGAAAATATTTTTACAACGAAAATTTCCAGATTTACGGTACTTTTCTGAAGAACTATAGTGACATGTACTGGCCCTGATGGGCCCACTAGTACTTGTGGCAATGTGGTGGGTAAATCTCATTAGCTTCCTGTTGGAATGCCATGGCTGCGCAAAACCACAAGCAGTGTGAGGTAGATCTGGCTATATAAACCCCCTCAATCCCAATAATCAACGATACTGCAGATGTAACTTCCTTGATTATCTAAGCAAAACAATTTTTGGAAGGCCACTGTGTTGGCCTGACATTCTGTGAATCTTAATATTATTAGCTAGGCACTGTTTCTATGTATGTGATTTAGAAAACTAATTGCAGTAATTTGTTGCAGCTATATATATATTATAGCTGTCTGGAGTGGCTGTGGCTAAAATGTGGTAGGTACAGGGTCGTCATGTTGGCTAGCCTATGAATCTCATTAGTTTCCTGTTGGAATGCTGTGGCTGTGCAAAACCACAAGCAGTGTGAGGAAGTGCTGGCTATATAAACCCCCTCACTGGTGTCGGTTAACAATTTCTGAATTATTTCCTTGTCTTCATTAACCAATTTTTGGAAGGCCACCAGCTAAGTATGTTGGTCTGATATCGTAAACTCTAGTTATGAAGCACACCCAGCTATTTAGTAAGCGCATGCTCTCTTCTCGTCATAAGCTATTGCATGTGTTTAATAGGCGTGGCGTTTTATGAACACTCAACAACAGGCTGAGAAGTATGTGGAGTCTAGATATCTTGATGGGTAATGCTGGTAAAACTGGTGGCTGCCATCAAGATATCTAGACTCCACATACTTCTCAGCCTGTTGTTGAGTGTTCATAAAACGCCACGCCTATTAAGCACATGCAATAGCTTATGATGGGAAGAGAGCATGCGCTTATTAAATAACTGGGTGTGCTTAATAACCAGAGTTTATGGTATCAGACCAACATAGCTGGTGGCCTTCCAAAAAATTTGTCAATGAAGACAAGGAAATAATTCAGAAATTGTTAATTGACAGAGGTGAGGGGGTTATATAGCCAGCACTACCTCACACTGCTTGTGGTTTTGCACAGCCACAGCATTCCAACAGGAAGCTAATGAGATTCATAGGCTGGCCAACATGACGACCCTGTACCCATCACATTTTAGCCACAGCCACTCCAGAGCTATATAGCTGCAACAAATTACTGCAATTTGATTGGCTACTGACAGGTGTCTATGCATCATAATATAGTCACCTACAAGTTCTGCCCTCTGGCTCTAGAAATTTGTTAGATACTGTTTAGTCGGTTTCTGTGTGATTTAGAAGACCTCAAGAATCCCTCGCTTCGCTCGGGATTCTATACAGTTTTCTAAATCACATACATAGAAACAGTGCCTAGCTAATAATATTATAAAATTTTAACACTAAGATTCACAGAATGTCAGGCCAATACAGTGGCCTTCCAAAAATTGTTTTACTAGACAATCAAGGAAGTTACATCTGCATTATCGTCGCTCAACAGGAGTGAGGGGGTTTATATAGCCAGCACTACCTCACACTACTTGTGGTTTTGCACAGCCACGGCATTCCAACAGGAAGCTAATGAGATTCATAGGCTGGCCAATTTGTGACCACCCTGTACCTACCAATAGGCATAACTACTACAGTCGTGCTATGGCAAGTATTATGTATTGTGAGATTTCTCAAGTTTACAGATTTTCAAACAGAAAACGATTGCACAGTCATGTATGATACCTTCATACTGTCTAAATGTAATGGTCGCCATATCCTCTAAGCGATCTTTAATAATTATAGGACAAATTTAATAAAATTTAATAACGCAATAAAATCTTTGCCACTGAGAGCAGGTAGTGAAAACTTTTCTCCTATAATAGCAAAAATTTCTTATACTGTATAGCCGGAAAATTTGGTGAATTGGCGGTCTGTATTATTATAACTGCCAAATTAAAAAAGTCTGCCAAAATTTCCTAATCTCATATATACGTATGGCAATCCAGTACCGAACCACCAAATTTAAATTCACCAATATTTCCAGCTATACGATAAATTATACGGTACATTTTTTTTTTTTTTTTTACTTCTCTCTCTCTCTCTCTCCCTCTCTCTCTCCCCCCCCCCCCCCTCTCTCTCTCTTACCTTTGACACCCCTTGCTCATGAAGGTTGAGCTCCCAGATGGCGACATAGCCGCCTCCAGTGACAGCTGCAAGGATGTTCTCGGACAGAGGGGAGAAACGAAGAAGAGACACACCCCCTTCCTGTGATGTACAGGCATGTGATGTGAGTGGGTATGTACATGATATTGAGTATAAGGGGAATTTAGGTCATATGACTTGGTCATGTGACTAGATGATGTTATTACTAATAGTGTAAACCTTTGTAGAGAACTAAATGATCAGTACAACTGGGCATTGCGCTAATCCACAAAGAATCTCCATTTATATATCTAAAATATATTATAGCCTCGTCCCCATGGCAGGCCTTCTGACTCGTTCCCAGGCCAGATCAAGTGGGCAAGAGCGGCCCACCGCAAAAATTTTCAACCATAGAAGATACCGGTGACCTAAAACACTGTCATAATAGTACGCGAAAATTTGGGTGCCGTTTATGCCCCAGGCCTTCTGATTGAGGGGAGATGGGGGAGGGGGAGGGGGAAGCCTGGGGACAAGGCTAATCTATGAATATTATACAGCTGAACCTTGTTTGCCAGGATCCTGATGTACTTGTAGCCATCTCTATGGAAACAGTAGACGCCACCAGTGTTAGCGCCCAGAACCACGTAGTGCTGTGAGGCTGCCACGCAGATGTACTGCGAGAGAGAGAGAGAGAGAGAGAAATCAGAACGTTTATCGGGTAATCGAAAAAGGGGGAGGGGGCATGAAAGTGACGATTTCTAATTAGATCCAGCGAACTTACTTTGATTCTTTTGCTTTCCCCGAGCGGCGCTAGGAGTGAGTGACAGTCTCGAACGCTCATCAGGCAGCGCGTTGGCTCCATTTTCTTAGCGATGGCCAAGTGCTTCGTTCTTGTTCAACACAACGGGGTATTATATTCACAGGGTCAAAGGGCAGAGGTTAAAGTGCACAAGTGGGTGGGGCTGCAACTGCACGTTTTGTACGCATGCGCCCAATAAGGGGCGGGGCTAGTATCCGTTTCCAAGCAGCACCGCTGGCAAAAAAAAGTACACACAGATCTCGAGGCAATCTTTCGAGCATGGCGACAGAGATTAATGATTTTTTACTCTCCGCTCCGAAGCCGAGCCGTATCGCTTTTGACAGCTGCACTGAGCGTCGCATGTTTCCTGTCTACACGACGCCGACCAGATTCGGCATCGAACAGGGCCTGAGGGGGGAACCACATCGCGGACCAGGGTGCTATGACCCCGATCCAGTGAGTTTTAAAATCATAACTGAATCAAAAAAATAAGTACTCAATCATAAAACCTCAACAATATCGATAGCTACGAGCTATATAGCTAGATTGTGTTACACCAATCTTGGCATTATTTCTCTCAATGAAAAAAAATAATTCATCATAATGCAAAGAGAGAGAAATAATGCCAAGATTGGTGTAACACGATCTAGCTCGTAGCTATCAATAATATGACGAATACCCAATCAAGAAGTTCGCTGAAACCTCAACAATATTTAATATTATCACATTCTGGATCGTATACTAGCTCACATCACACACACTCATACTGTAACATGTACAGGTGACCCTTTTTCTTCAACCTCTGGACAGTCAACCTCAGAGCAGAAGAGGATGGAACTTCGGAGCTACTCGTGCAGACAGGCTGCCCAAAATGAAAAAGGTATTAGTACTGGTACTAATCAAGTAATAATAATAATTATATTAAGGGCCCGGAAGATTTCATCCAAAGTCACACCTTAGAGTTGTCAATCTTCACTACATGTATTATAGTATACCACCACTATACATGTGCGTGTCTACATTATAAGACTTAGGTGAATTGGCAATAATGCATTAAACAGCAAAAATACATGTGAAGCAAATCTATTAAAATTTATTTTAATGCTTGAATGCCTACCTTTCTCGGATGAGAATACTGGTCACAATAATTATCTTCTGCAGGGAATAAAGCCGGGTCCTGCTGACTACCAAAAGGCCACACCCTCCCCACCCAAACAGACCTACAAGCCATTTGGCTCATCAGCTCCCAGACTGCCTGAAGAGGAGGCAGAGAGCAAAAGACCGCCAGGGTATGGTGCAGTCCCAAATATTAAATTTCATCCCCAGGGGCCAGGTGCCATTCCAGAATTTTCAATCTGCATGCATAATAATTACCGTATAGCCGGAAAATTTGGCGGTTTGGCGGTCGATGTTATAACTACCAAATTAAAATCCGCCAAATTTTCCTACTCGCATAATATGCGAGTAGGAAAATTTATAATAAATACCGTATGGTGATCCGGTACCAAACCACCAAATTTAAATCCGCTAATATTCTTGCAATATATTATAGTGATTTTGGGCTCAACAGCCAAATTTAATTCCCGCCAATATTTCCGGCTATACGGTATAGAAAAATTGGGAGAGGCTTGGGGATGAGGCTAAAATTAATTAATGATGGTTGGCTTTATCATTAACTACAGCCCAGGGGCGTATGAACATGATGTCCATCGGAATCGGCGGATTGAGTTTGCTGAAGCGTTTGGAGGAAAGAAGACACTGTGCGCAACAGTCACCATCAAATGCACCAAGGGAGTCGCAGATATAGTAAGTCATCATCAATAATAATAATATTATTATTATTATTATTTATCACAGGCTGCATGCTGACTAAAAATGAAAGAAGGGGGCGGGGAGAGGGGGGCTGATCATGAACCCCCTTACTAAAAATTTAATTTGAGCATCCTTCACCCTTGGTAATGTTTTAGTCGACCTCAAATTCCCTTAAGCTTTCTCTTCATGTTAACGTTGTAGCTACTAAGTCTTGTTAAAATTAAAGGAGAGATTACGATTACCTTAAGGACACTTTTGTTTGTGGGTACTAAATTTAGCGAAATTAGCTATAGCGATTTGCCTAAAAATTGTACCCGCGAATATTAAATTTTTCAACATTTTCGAATAATTAGAATGTTAATTTTGAAAAAATAGTACCCGCTTAATCCACTAAAATTTGTACCAGCAAATAATCGTAGCGCTAAGGTATTAATTTTCGTATTTCTCCTGCTCAGTGTGATGCTTGTGGCAAGGAGCCAAAGGGAGACTACTACGACAATTCCAAGAAGCCTCTCTGTCGCGGCTGCTACGAGCAGAGGGTGGTGTCACATGACCCACTAGGGGGAGGGGGAGGAGGGCTGCCGGGATATCGCAAAGTGAGAGACTGTAGAAGTGTTCATAAACATGAATTCCCAGGAAAGGAACCAAAAATTATCGTGAGTATAATAATAACAGGCTGCAAAATTTAATAATAATTATTATGACATAAAAATTATATATACCTATACTTTTTAATCCACCATGCAGATTATGACAGAAAAGCAACAACGAAAACTTCGCTACAAAGAAGCTTATCTAAAACAATACTATTCATAGGTTCAAGAAACGTATATTAATATTATTATGGTAGAAGTGTATAGTGTAGCTAGTTATTGCAGTATCATACCATTTTACTGTAGATCAATTTTAATATCAATGTATCTTGTTTTTATATCTTGAGCTTTGACCTGGTCAACAGGTTCCACAGCTTCAGCCAGAGCAGCCCAGGTGGGGCGAGGATCAACCTGCTTTAGCCACCCTGAGAGCACCTTCTGCAATCGATTCTCTGCTCTTTCCTCATTTGCTCTTATCCTCTCGAGGAGATCTTCCGGGAGTCCAAGTAACATGCCAATGATATTCCAGTCAGCAGAAAGAGGGAAGAGTTCCCTGAAGACATCCATTAATTTAGGTCGTTCCTGAACTACAAGTAATTACATCATCATAATACTCGTCAATATAATATTATGAGGGTATCAATTAAAATTTATGAATGGCCAGTCTCAGCTAACCTTTTATTTTTGGTGATTGACAGTCCCCCTGTGACACACTTGATGAAGAAGCAGAAGCAGAGCTGGATACAGATGATGGAAGAGTGCCTGAAATCATGAACAAGAATTCTAAGTGAACATGCAGAGAGTGCAAGTGTCTCTATTCTGACAAGCTTCTTAGACTAGTCTCTAGATCTGTATCATGATCAATCATAACATATAGGCACGCACAAAATCAGTGCATAGGCATGTGTCTGTATGGTACGTTATTGAGAAAACTATACATGGTGGAAAAAAGAGCTGAATATCCAACTGATCCTCTTCTGAGCAACCTTCAATTTTCACCGACAGTATGTATCTGTTGTGGTCATTCGGATTCTTCATACCAACTGTCATCTTCACTCGAGGAGGGTACATTTTCTCCTCATGTCGCAACTTCATGGTATCCAAATCTTCCTTCCAAAAATCTATATCTCCTGCTCTAATCTAAATCATGAAAACATAATGCATAATTTATTTTATATATAATCACGAGTCCGCATGACACTGTGTTACCTTTGCAGAAGTGGGATCCAACGCCACAATAAGCTTATCACGTTCATATGTTGGAACCACCCTAACATGGGGCTTTGTGTCTTCCTTAAATTTGAAATTCTTGCAATTAATCCAGTATCCTTCTTCACAAGGAAATTGCACTTTGATTGCCTGAATAAAATAATAAGCTCATTCAATACTAGCTAGCTATATACACTAGCTGACAGTGTATACATGTAAATAACAAATTTCTTACATCCAAGCAAGTACGAAGACAGTATACTGCCGTAAAGGTGACCTCCATAATATTATCTTGCTGATTGAAACGGTCAATTCGAGTGAGGCAATAGCCTGCATCCATCACCAATTCTGGCGTCTTTTTTGCTTGGAGACAGTAGAAACAGGTGTGATTTGTCACCAGCACTCCGAAATTCCTTCCCTCACAAGAAGCAAAGTAAGGCTCAGAATCACAGGGTTGAAAGCTGTATTTCATTTGATCATCTTCAATTGAGTATTTATTGTGGGGGGCCTTGGCAAAAACTACTTGATGGTATTGAGCCTTTTCATATGTCAGGCCTGTGAGAAAATGTGGTAGAACGACATGAAATGGCTTATTCAATGTTACACCTTCCTCAAAACAAAGCCAAAGGATGGGTGAGATAGGCTGCATGTCTTTTTCAAATTTGAAGGGACCATACATTGCTACAGCAATTTCAAATTGAATCTTCTTCCCAGTGGGAACAGCTCCTTCAGGAATTCTTAAAGTGATGTCATGATCTTGGATGGTATACTCTCGACTGTGGTGGTCACATTCCAGCACTTTATGATGAAGGAAAGGAACACCAGCCCTCTTTTCTGCTTTAATGAAGTGTGGAGATCGATTTATTGGCTCAGAGGATGATCTTGGCTTATCATTCCCAGCACTGTGTGAACGTTCAAGTGATGGCAGCAGGGACAATTCGACAAATACTGTCTCATCATCAGAGTCGGAGTCAGGCTCAGGGAATGTTAACGAGGGGAGATGTCTAAGCAGCGAGTCCGAGTCAGGACTGATAAAGCTAAATTTGTCGACGTCGGTCTTAGCTTCGGGCTCATCAGAGGTAGCTGGAACCGTTGCGACGTGGTTGGTTGCCATTCAAGTTTTTGTTTAAGCAGAGAGTGGTATCACATGACCCACTGGCAGTCTGGCTGCGCGAGACTACTGGATTGGTTCCTGTTAGGTACAGGCCGAATGCCGCAGGGTCAAAGGTCAATATCGACTGCGCATGCGCTTGGAGGGCGGTGTTGCACGATCATGTGACAAAACACAGCTGCACGCACTTTGACCTGCATGCAATTTCGCGCGAAAATAGCGCGCCTTTGAACAAGATCAGTGATCCTGAAACATGGCATTGCCAGAACAAGGTAAGACAGCCAGATTCATATATAAACATTTATTAGAGATCTAGAATAAGAACAATAAAATATATAAGATTCAATAATGGCATAGATTGTATACAATAAAATTCAGACATAATTTGCTATTCTGGGACGGTGTACTGCTTGTTTTAAGTCAAAGAGGAGCACCAAGTATTGCAGGCTTAAAAAGCAACACAAAGGTGAAAAGGCAGCTCCCTGCAAGTCATGTTTTGAGCTAGGTGCATCAGTCTCAGACTGCAGACTGACTCACGGTCACTGTGGTCCAGGAGTCACATGGCAGACAGCTATGCTGGAAAAAGAGAGCAAAATCAATGAAGACATTCCCAACTGTTGCTATGAACTAGGAAGTGCATTCATCACAACAAATAAGACATCTATTCCAGTTGATCCTACCTCATCTTTAGCATATATCGGACCCCAAACCCCACAAGACTACGGTACAGGTTAAAACCGTTTCCTAATCAATTACACAGAGAATGCATGGCAGGCGTGGCTGAAGGCCTTTGAACTTCAGACAGGTACAGGCTATAAGATGTGCACCGGCATTAACAAAAACAAAGAAACTGATAATGGAGTATTAAGACATGAAGCCCAACAAGTAGCGTACGCTGTCACGTGGCGTCAGCAATACTACATGCCACCGAGGTGGACACCCTCGCTACAAGGATAACAAGGAGAATGTAAAACCACGAAATGCCCCTGGGTCTAGATTAACCGAGTGTAAAGCTACACTCAATGTAAGACTACTAAAACTTGAGACAGGAAAAGAAGTACTGGTTGTCAATTTCCCACTGCCCTCAGCACATGATGGCCACACGCCAACCTCCCTTGCAGACCTACATTCTCACAAACCACTACCAGAAATCATTAGCCGAGTTGAATCTTTGGTATGCAATAGTCATCTCAGTCAAGTCAGTCTCATGCTAGCTCTAAAGGAGTGGGTTAATCAGGAGCTAATTCCCGAGCACTTGCGTCAAGGACTACTTTTAACCAGACCAAGCGAGTATGATCGACGCTACTACCCAACTGTGGAAGACTTACGGAACATAAAAAAACGGGTGATCAACAAGATACGTAATAGCTAATATGTTTGACCAGGATGCACTGGAAAACTTTCTCAAGCAAGAGAGAGAGCAAAACAAGGGATTTAATTACTTCCTAAGAAAGTATGAATCAGCTAAGGACAACAAAACAGAAAGGTCTCAGTAAGTCACAATGTATCAGTACTAACATGTACTTCACATGTAAGGGTTTCATCCAGTTTGGGGGGGGGGGGGGGGGGAGCTTCTCTCTTCTTCTCTCTCTCTTCCGTCCACCCCCACCCCCCTCCACCTCAAATCAAAATTTCTTTCTGGGTGAAAGGTCTTAAGTTATTTGAAAGATCTTGCATATGCAGTTACAGGTATGTACATGTATGCATGCATGTACATGCATAGGGCAGTACTATATTATGCATATAATTTTATTACGCAGAAAAACACTTTGAAGATATACTCAAACTTATCAAAGCTCAACCATGGTTCACTAGTAACCCCAAACTTCAAACGTACTTGGAGACAGAATGGCTCAGTTGCATTCCAGTAAATGATAATAAAATAGGCCACTAGTTTATGATATTAATTATAGTCCACATAATTATACTTATACAGCTATGGGCACACTACCATCGTCAAGCATTTCACGGTCAAGTAGACTCTAACAACATCACAGAGTCATTTAATAATGTCCTGCGTCAACGCTATCTACCACTACGACATGATACTACCATTTTTGCTCTAGTTCAAGTTCTAGTTGAAATAGTATTCCCTGAACAAGAGCTTAGGTACATGCAAGCTATGATTAAACAAACATCTGCCTATCGCAAGCCCCGGTATGATGTACCATTTTATTTGCAAGATAGACCACATTCTGTTCAAAGCTTGTGCTTACTGAACCTGGAGAGGGGAAGAAGAATTCCTAAAAACAAGCTCATGGAACTATCAACAGAAGGGAAATTTAATGCTCAGAAATCAGTATCAGAATCAGAAAGTGACGATAAATGGAACATAGATATCTGTGGAGGAACTTGTACATGCCCATCCTTTCTCTCATCAAAGATTCCATGCAAGCACATGTTTGCAATTTTTCATCATTTCCCTCAGTGGACATGGAAAAGCTTACCCAAGACTCTTACTAACGCCCCACATATGACTCTCTCATGTAGTCATCCACTCATACCCAGTCACACAGAAAAATCTCACAGTGATGCTGATGAGCTCTATGTACATGTAGATGACACTGGTGAAGACAATGTTTCTCCCACCCAACCTATACCCACCAAAACAACAGATGGAGCGCAGGTGTATCGTCTTCAAAAGCAAGTGGAAGAACTACTAGGACGATGCCGAACTCTAGCATTCCTCACAAATGAAATACCAGTCTTAACAAAGGCTCTTTCACAATGTCACAGTGTGATGGAGACACTCGCTGCATCTGCAACAGATTCAGCTACTACTCACTTGCCTCCTATATTTCACTCTATTTCACAGGCTGGAGTAAAGGAATTCAAATCAACAACTAAAACTTTACTCAGAATCGGAACGAAGAGGAAACGTAGTGGACAGGGAAACAAGAATCATCTGAGTCAAAGGTCAATCTAAAAGTAAATCAAGGGCCAGGGAGACCAAGAATAAAACAAACACAGAGGAAAAAAACACCCCTACCACGTCAAGTTAGCAAATTTAACAGAGCCAAACTCATGAAGGCCGCTGCTGTACTTCGCAAAGGTGAATACTAGTGTACAGATGGCAGCTATACTTATTAATGCTACACTTTGTATACCATAGCCAAGCAAACAGTTAAAGCAGCGGCATACACTAAAAGGACAGCCACTCAACGAATTTCAGCTTCAGAATTGCTAGAGGTATGTGATGTGCTCCCAAAATTAGGCATAATAATGGTGTGGGCATGGTTATCCATCCCTATATAAAAAAACTATACGTACTGAAAGGCTTGTATTCCCAACATTCTCTAAGTATGCTGGGGTATGAACACATAATATTATATTATTATGATAATCATTAGGGTTTAACACGACCGTTTCCAAGCTTTGTGAAATTAAATCCAGACATCCCAGATCTATCTATCCCAGAATTAATGGCACGGGTTGAACAGGAAAAACAAGACGATAAAAGAAATATAGTAGCAATGAAAGATAAAGTTCAGAATCATGATTCCCATAAAATAATAATTATTCCCCATTAGTAGGCAAAAGGGAGGCCAATTGCAAGTGTGCCGGCTGTACAAAACCAAACTGTGGTACATGCAAAATGTGCCTCGATATGCCTAGGTTTGGTGGACCGGGTCGAAAAAAGAAGAGATGCTTGCAAAGGAAGTGCACACTAACAGAATCACAATGTCGTGCCTCTTCTATAAAAGTACATGGCTTTACATTGACCCTTAATGAGCATGATCTCAACACCCTTAATCACCTAAATTGGTTGAATGATCAGGTAATGGACATGACGCAGGTCATAGCTATGATACATGTAACTTGACTGGCTTATATATTATTTCCATAGATCATCAATTTCTACTTCAGTCTTTTAGCGAATGAATACAACAGATCAACTCCAAATAGGTCGGTGTATACATTCAATTCATTTTTCTATCCTAAACTACAAAAAGATGGATTTTCTGGAGTTAAACAATGGACTAAGCAGGTATAATGACATGCTACCTGTACACATTCTATCTGTACACAATCAGCCACCACATTCTATTATATATTATACATGCACATGCAGGTGGACATTTTTACGGCCAATCTGATTATGATTCCAGTGCATCTTGGCTCCCACAGTGACTGGGCTTTAGCCGTTGTTGATAATCAAAAATGTGAAGTTGAATACTATGACTCCTTACAGTACAATGGATCACCTTACCTTGACCGCATAGTGTAAGTTTAAGGACATACAAAGGGATTACTACTCACAAATTCTATTAATACAGCGACTATTTACAGTGTGAAAAGAATGCTAAATACAAACGTGCCCCACAATCGGCATGGAAACCAGTACAAATGAAGGCAAGACCATAGCATAGTGGGCTGAAGCAATACTTGACATCCATGTACTAATTCTAAATGTTTATTGTAGGATATTCCCTTACAAACAAATGGCTCTGACTGTGGGGTATTTACATGTATGGTACGTTTAAATCTGTAAATTCATGATTGACTCGACAATTGATCCTTCATGAACTTAATGATATTATAATATTTCAGTATGCTCGCTTCAGAATGCATGAGAAGCATTTCAGCTTCACACAGGTAAGCAGGTATAGGGGCAAGCACTCATAATTTCACTCCCATACTATATCATGACAGGACAACATGCCACTTATCCGCCAGCATATGGCCAAAGAAATCACAGAGAAAACACTACATGACCTTATAATTTAATTTTCACTCATTTCTATGATATAGTTTGTGTACTACAGCCGCTCACCTCCAAAATTTTGCTCCCTGTTACATTAGCACCAGACCCAGGTCCTTGTGGAGGCAGGAGAGTCTACATGTATGTACACATGCATGTACTCTGGATCGGGAATGAATACGAGCCATGCAAGGGGTGTGGCGCACAGGGTCTCATGATCGATCATGTCAAATGCGTGCACGTACGTACGCGTACACGCCTACTGACCTTTGACCTGCGGCATTCGGCCGGGAACCTTTTGTTTACACTTTCCAAGTTCAAAGTTCAATGGTGTTGTTGCGCGCGCTGCGCAATTGAATCATCACACTACAAAGAATGATCACTTTTATAATTATTATCTTCAGTAATCTGTAAATTATAATTATTATGTCAAAATGGTATTGTATTATCATTTTTATCTGTTTCATTCGTTTGCTCAATCGTATCACTGTTCTTAGCTTCTTCCAAACTTGATTCAGATGATTGCACTGCAACACTTGGTTCATGACAATCACTTGGTGCATCATCATCGATATCAGCTGCAGGAAAAGGTCCAGCAATGTCACTCACTCCTGACTCCTGTGCACTACCAGTTTGCTGGTGACTAATAACATCAGACGTCAAATTTACACCCTGTTCAATATCGTCAGATTCTGCCACAGTATTGTCAGCAACAGAAGAGGATCCTTCACCTTCAGGCTGTGCGGTGTCATCCATAGCAACAGCTGCCATGGAGGAGAAGGAGGAGGAGGAAGGGGTTGACTGTTGCAGCTGCTTCTGTTGCTGCTGTTCTTTCAGTCTCATGGCTGTCTGGTTGAATTCATGGATCTGTAGGGAGCCCAGCCATTGGGACATACTACATCGTCAGAGTGAGGGGAAGAGGGCGGGAGGGGGAGGGGGAGAGAGTTAAGGACCAATGGAATTTTGCTGATCTCAGAAAAGTGAGATTGAAAGAGAGACCAGACTAGATTAGAAAAATATAGATTTGTTTCTAACTCGAAAGAATGTGATTTGAATTAAAAGCTGAGGATTATGGACACAATAAATTAATATATATGTATATAGATGAATGTTTAGGATACGACATTTCACTAATCTCCGAGTTGATGATAGATTGGTAGATGTGCTCTTTCTTGAATTTCTCCACCTCTGTGTCGTAGGGAGTCCAGTCCAGCAGCTCATGGATGCTGTCTCTCTCAATACGAACATTGTAACACTCAAAATGAACCTATTCAGAAACATTCCAAAAAATTAATAATAATAATATTTATTATCATGTCTGACGAAAACTTTTCAACAGTTAAAATAATCTGATGTGATGTGAACAAAAATATTGGTGCAAGAAAATTTCTGGCACAAAAATTGTGCGAACGAAATTTTCGCGAATCATGATACAGCACGATCGATCGAATGATACAATCAAATTATTAATGATTATTAACTCTCTTACATTCTCCAGCAGTAGGCCGAGCCCAGGTGCCCTGGGGATGTCCACCTTCTCTCTCTCGTAGGATCTCGCTAGTGTCTCCTCACCGGTACGCCCACGCACTATCGCAATCACCAATCCTGTATGTAGCAGTATTCGTTCATTAATAATGCGGTACAGGGTCATTTGTCCGAAAATTATTTAATTATTTAACATGAAATATTTTGGACATGAAATATTCGCGATTATATTTTATGGATGGAATGAAATGTGACCTACCAATCATCTTTCGTATCTGATGGAGCATGAAGCTCTGACCTTTGACCTTCAGCGTCATAAACTCCACCTCCCTCCTCTCCTGGCAGGTGGTGCAAGTGGAGTGGGCCAGAAATGGCTCCCCACACTAGAGACGGGAGGGGGGAGGGAAGAGATAGAGAGAGAGGGGGGAGGGGAGAGAGAGAGAGAGAGAGAGAGAGTGAGAGAGAGGGAGAGAGAGAGAGAGAGAGAGAGAGAGAGGGAGAGAGAGAGAGAGAGAGGGGAAAGATATTATATTATTATATATACAGAGAGAGAGAGGAGAGGAAAGGATAGAAGACAAGCTTATTGTAATGGTACACACACCAGTATGTAGTCTATAATTATATACCTCAAATGACATGATGAATCTATTGGATGCCATTTGCTCGAACTTTGACCCCGAGGTGAAGTTGTGAAAGTTATGAGTTCCAACGTAGCGACCGAGAAGATCCCTCACCTTCGACACAGTCCCATCTACAGTATAAACACTTCATAGTAATAATGTGTGCAAAATATTTTTCAAAAATTAATATTATCACTTGATCGTGGTGGTCCCAACTACGTAGCTATACACATACGAAATTACCCATGAAATGGGAACACCTCCTTTAATTAGAACATAATATTATTAAGCTGTCCCAAGAGTGTCACAGAGAAATTCTGCTGTGAATACAGGATATTTAGCAGCTTTTCCCTTCACATACCATCGATTCTATATACTCCAGGTTGGTCAGCCGAAAAGGAGCGAAGGCGTACGTTGGCATGAGATACTCATAGGTCCTGGCACTGCAGTTGTGGCGACTGTCGAAGCTCTTCGTGACCCTCTTCAGCGCTATGACACGGATCTGCTCGGGAAGGTGGGAGTTGGCTCGAGCAACGATAGCCTCATCTGGCACCATGTGTAGGGGGAGGGAGGGAGAGAGAGAGAACCAAGATTATTTCATTGGATGCATACTAATTCTAAGACTATCATTGAACTATAAATATTGAGCAAAAACTGAATCAAAGTTGCTAGAAATATTCAAGACTTATCTTTATCGAGACAACTTGTCTTGCCGCGGATACTCCCTTATCAGTGCGAGCACACCGCTGGAACTGAAGCTATATATATCAACATAGAGAGTAAAAATAAAATCAAAATTTGCAGCACATAAATATGGGGGGGGGGGGGGGGGGGGTATCAGATATACTCTAGTATTAGACTCTGCAATACACTTCTATAGGAAGGCTCACCCCCCCTCATCCCGGCAAAGCTCCTTGATTGTTTCAACATAATTTGCACAAGAAACATTGAAAAAAATATAGTATATTATAAGGAGATATCGATGTCCTAGAACACCAAAAAATTGTCAAAAAAATCATAAAAAGTTCATTCCTAGGACATCGATATCTCGGCTTCTACACCCCCTACGGACGTGAAACTTGCACCAAAATGTCTATTTTTCCAAGTACTTTGATATGACATTGAGTTTGACTGCCATTTATCATGCCGAAATCTAACTTATTATTCGAAAATTTAGAATACGTATATTTAGAAAGTACACACAATATAGTATAATAATAGCATAATAGTTCACTAGCACAAAGCAATCCTAAACAGTAAGGTTCAGTCTATACTTTGTTACAGATGGTATTGAGCCTTTTCATATGTCAGCCCAGTGAGAAAATGTGGTAGAATGACGTGAATTGGCTTATTCAATGTTACACCTTCCTTAAAACAAAGCCAAAGGGTGGGTGAGATAAGCTCTGGTTCTTTTTCAAATTTGAAGGGACCATACATTGCCACAGCCGCTTCTAATTGAATCTTTTTCCCAAGGGGAACAGCTCCTTCTGGAATTCTTAAAGTGATGTCGTGATTTTGGATGGTATACTCTTGGTCACATTCCAGTGCTGTATGATGAAGGAAAGGAATACCAGCACTCTTTTCTGCCAAAGTGAAATGTGGAGATCGATTTATTGGGTAAGTTGATTGAGAAGGTGACGGTAATTCAATCTCAGGAGCTCTCCCTTCTGGTAAGTCATAATATGCATGCAACGGTATAACAGAGCTTGGTAACCAAAAGATTTTAGCTGGTAGTTCCCGTAGCCTGACCTGGTTCAGCCACAGCGGTTCCCGGGCCCGCGCCGCGTGCCAGCTGTCACGCCGATCTATTCCTCCAGCAGGAATATGTTTCTTGGCAGAAGGCCCGGGCGGGCTGGGGCTCAGCTCAGTTGATATGCTCTTTGTTGAGCTCTCCGAAGTGGTACCTTCTCCGCCACTTCCTTGCTCGCAGCGCTTTCCTAGTCGCCTATGGACCCGAGTCCGAAAATCGGTCAGCAAGTTGGCGGGTTTTTTCTCGCTCCGCTTCCCCAGGATGTAGGCAGTGGCAGAACTGACAAAGATAACCAAATCGGTCTTATCTTCGGGCTGAGACTCAGAGGTAGCTGGAACATTGTCGGTAGGTTCCATGTTTGTACTTTTCAAGTTTCAAGTTCAAAGTTCAATGGGAACGGTTTCTAAGGCCACGCCCATTTTCATTCTTGCTGCGCGATGCGCCATTAGGCCCCTCCAAATCAATTAGTAGTTTCTTAATTTCCGCCCGCATGCATTTTGTGATTAGGAGCACAATATTAATAACCTCTTTGGCGCGAAGCATCGTAAGGTCTACACCATCGAAGATCAGCTGTGTGCTGCATTTATTAGGGACGCCAGAAGTAATCCGACAGCTAATCAACATCTTCAAGATGACATATACTGTATCGCTACTCTCTAACTATCTTTCTCTCATAATAATATTATTATTTTTATTCCTCAATCTAAACTATACTATTACAATATTATTATATAATTACTTGTGCTGTTCTGTTGTCTGTCACCTGCTCCTCCTGTTGGAGTGTTCAATTACAAATTACAAATTACAAATTAATGCAAAAGTACGTATACCGCCTCCTTTTTTGCAAGCGATTTTGACGACCATTTCCATCAAAAATTACACATATTGACGACCATTACCACCGCCCGCCCGCATCAATTTTGAGCTCAGAGGGGATGAGAAACTAATTGATTTGGAGGGGCCTTAGCAGAAAGTATTATCATTGATGTTTACTTTAATATTATCGCTAGTAATCTATAATTAAATTTTGTTGCATAATTATTGTGATATTGTATTATCGTTTAATATTTCGTTAGTTTGCTCAATTGTATCACTGTTCTTAGCTTCTTCCAAACTTGATTCAGATGATTGCACTGCAACGCTTGGTTCGTGACAATCACTTGGTGCATCATCATCATCAGCTGCAGGAAAAGGTCCAGCAATGTCACTCACTCCTGACTCCTGTGCACTACCAGCTTGCTGGTGACTAATAACATCAGACGTCAAATTTACACCCTGTTCAATATCATCAGATTCTGCCGCAGTATTGTCAGCAATAGAACAGGATCCTTCACCTTCAGGCTGTGTGGTGTCACCCGTAGCAACAGTTGCCATGGAGGAGGAGGAGGAGGAGGAAGAAGGGGTTGACTGTTGCAGCTGCTTCTGTTGCTGCTGTTCTTTCAGTCTCATGGCTGTCTGGTTGAACTCATGGATCTGTAGGGAGCCCAGCCATTGGGACATACTGCATGGCCAAAGTGAGGGGAGAGAGGGGGAGGGGGAGAGAGTTAAGGACCAATTGATGAAAGTTCAGAAAAGGGAGCTTGAGAGACCAGGCTAGATTAGAAAAAAATATATTTCTCTCTAACTTGGCACAATGTGATTGAAAAGTAAAGAATTATGGATGCAAAAATGAATGTTTAGGATACGACATTTCACTAATCTCCGAGTTGATGATGGATTGGTAGATGTGTTCTCCCTTGAATTTCTCCACCTCTGCGTCGTAGGGAGTCCAGTCCAGCAGCTCATGGATGTTGTCTCTCTCGATACGAACATTGTAGCGCTCAAAATGAACCTATCAAGAAACATATTCCAAATAGTAATAATTATTCACCTATCTGACGAAAACTTTTTAAATAATAGACCGTAAATCACAAACATTTCGATATTAAAGTATTTTTGGACAGCATGGCTTGTGCGAAAATTAAACGCATGAAATACATGCGCAAAATTAACGATAATGCGGTACAGGGTCGTTTTTCCGAAAATTATTTAATGCGAAAAATTATCGCATTAGATATATATTATACGAAATATTTGCGATTTACAGTAGTGTGATGTGAACAAAAATATTATCATTGCAAGAAAATTTCCAGCACAAAAATTATGCTAACGAAATTTTTACAAACCATGATAATAAACGAATAACAAATTAATTAATGATTATTAACTCTTACATTCTCCAGCAGTAGGCCGAGCCCCGGTGCCCTGGGGATGTCCACCTTCTCTCTCTCGTAGGATCTCGCTAGCGTCTCCTCACCCGTACGCCCACGCACTATCGCAATCACCAATCCTGTAGCAGTATTCATTCATTAATACCGTATTTCTTCTAAAAATTCGGCATGGAAATAATAATATTGCTTTAGCTTCGCCGAATTTTTAGAGATTAATATTCATCATTCTGTCTGCGTGCGCATTTCATTCCCGTTTATAACATATACGCATGACGACCTTTGCCGAAAAATTAGAGACTATATTCAATCATTCGGTAAAGGGTGCCGAATAATTAGAAGGGCCGAATTTTTAGAAGAAATACGGTAATGCAGTACAGGGTCGTCTGTCCAAAATTTAATTATTTAACATGAATAATTATCGCGTGAAATATTTTGGATATGAAATATTATTTCACGATTTATGGATGGAATGAAATGTGACCTACCAATCATCTTTCGTATCTGATGGAGCATGAAGCTCTGACCTTTGACCTTCAGCGTCATAAACTCCACCTCCCTCCTCTCCTGGCAGGTGGTGCATGTGGAGTGGGCCAGAAATGGCTCCCCACACTAGAGAGAGGGGGACGAGATAAAGAAAGAGAGAGGGGGAGAAGAGGGGGGGGGGGAGAAGAGATCGACAGAGAGAGGAAGGGATAGATGATAAGCTTATCGTAATGGTACACCCACCAGTACATACGTCTATATACCGTAAAGTCTGGTTAATAAGCGCACACGCTTATTAAGCGCATATTTTTAAATAAGCGCATGCTTCCTTCTTGTTATTAAGTATTGTCTAATAAGCGCATGCGCCCAATAAAAAAAATGACAGTATTAAATATATAGCCATCGTTCGATCAAGAGTATTCCATGCTCTACATGGCTAGAACTAACTATTTTCGGATAGCCAGCTGCATGAGATCGGCTATACTCAACACTTCGATGTTCCACTGAGACAGGTTCGGACTCTTGACCTCTGCCTTGACCGAAGCGAGCGCCAAAGAAATCGGCTATTTTTCCACGGTTTTCTTCCAGCGATGGCTTCCGACCATACTCCCATGAACTATTACAGAGCTTAGTCCAAGAAATGCTGTGTTCATAACTTGCTAGCTTTGTCATTGAGCGCTTGAATGTGCTGGCAGTGGGCGGGGCCAAAACTTCACTCTCTATTAAGCGCACATCGTCTAATAGGCGCATGTTTCCTTACCACCGAAAGTATAAGCGCATGCGCTTATTAACCAGACTTTACGGTATACCTCAAATGACATGATGAATCTGTTGGAGGCCATTTGCTCGAACTTTGACCCCGATGTGAAGTTATGAAAGTTATGAGTTCCAACGTAGCGAGCGAGAAGATCCTTTACCTTCGACACAGTCCCATCTACAGTATAAACACGTCATAGTAATAATAATATGTGAAGAATTGCAAAATATTTCCAAAAATTATTATAATATATCACTTGATCAAGATGATCCCAGTTAGCTATATGTACACATACGAAATTACCCATGAAATGGGTACACCTCCTTTAATTAGAACATATTACCGTGTTTATACTAATAGAACGCAAGCTAAAAAAAGGTCGTCACGCATTCCATTAAGATACACTATGAAAAATCCTAGAACGCAAATTTTCTTGCGCTAATTAGATCATGCGTTTTTTAATAAACACGGTAAGCTGTCCCAAGAGTGTCACAATAATTATAGAGAAATTCTGCTATGAATACAGGATATTTAGCAGCTTTTCCCTTCACATACCATCGATTCTATACTCCAGGTTGGTCAGCCTGAATGGAGCGAAGGCGTATGTTGGCATGAGATACTCGTAGGTCCTGGCGCTGCAGTTGTGACGGCTATCAAAGCTCTTGGTAACCCTCTTCAGCGCTATGACACAGATCTGATTAGGAAGATGGGAGTTGGCTCGAGCAACGATAGCCTCATCTGGTACCATGTGTAGGGGAGAGGGGGAGGGAGGGAGGGAGCCGGGGAGAAAGAGAGAACCAAGATTATTTCATTGGATGCGTACTAATTCTAAGACTATCATTGAACTATAAATACTGAGCAAAAACTGAATCAAAGGTTGCTAGAAATATTCAAGACTTATCTTTATCGAGACAACTTGTCTTGCCGCAGATACTCCCTTATCAGTGCGAGCACACCTCTGGAACTGAAGCTACCATCGATAATATAGAGAGCAACAAAAAATAAAATCAAAATTTGCTGCATATAAATACATGTATAACATACTCTAGTACTAGACTCTGCAATATGCTTCTATGGGAAGACTCTCCCCCCCCCCCCCCCCCCCCCAAACAATTTTTGCAAGTGTCTCCTCACTTTCCCCAGATTGTCCTTCATCTCTTCCGGGAATGCTTCAGCTTTAGCGAGAGCTTCTATCAGATCTTCTTCAATTGTAGGAACTCCAGGATTTCTAACAACGGAGAACGTACAAAATTTTTAGCTAACCAAAAAAGGTGGTAATTTCATAGCCTCATCTTGGCAAGGCTCCTTGATTGTTTCAACGTTGCACAAGAAATATTGAAAAAATGGAGCCTGGGGAGGGGAGTGGGGGTGGTGGGATATAGATCGATTTCTTGACTCACTTTTGCATGCCGAGATATCCCTTTCCGTTGTATGCCATCAGAAGTATACACTTTCTACGTTTAGCGAACCGTGGTCCACCCTGTAATAAAAATAATAATTTTGCGATCGACCCCCTGTAATCTACCTATCACTCACTTCTTTTTTCGCTGGGAATAGTATTGAATCTATGACTGAAGTGTTAGTCTCGCCATTTTCTTGTTGATCGCAGCTTTGTTTCTCGTCTTCCAAGCACGGTCGTTTCGCCTTTGGCTCCTCAGTGTCGTTAAATTTCGCGTCCATAGCAAGCGCTCTGATCGGCCTCAACCGCTGCACAAGTTTGCAATGTCTCAGTTTCCACAAGTAGTTGTGCAAAGAAGGCATGGCGTGCAATTTTTCTACTCAACGTGCGTTTCGCGTAATTAGATCGAGTATACGCCGCGCGAGCGATGGGTCGAAGTTCAACGCGAAGCGCGCACCTGGGGCGAGGCTATACAACATCTATGGTTTCACCCTTTCTAATTCTCCAAAGCTGTAATAATTTGTCATAACATCAATAAGTTACTAGAGCAGTACATAACACATGCAGGTAGAACAGCACAACAACTTCCTCTCAGATTAATAATATTGTAGAATCTGATGCTAATTGAACCATGTTGAAGGTTATGAATGGGGGAAAGTGAAGCCTGGGAATGCACATGTATAACATGTGAAGCTAATCTCATTTACTTAACCATAATCGCATATGCCATGATTGATTTATAGATAACCACACACAAGAAAGCTTTAGCCAGTACAAGAAAGGGTGGACCATGGCCCACCACCAAGCAATCAACACCACACAACAACAAAACAACCAAGTCCATTGGACACTTTCTAGTCTTCTAATTTCTTAGAACACCTGTAGGGTATGAAAAATAATTATAAATAAATAATTATTGCTTGCAGCAACCCTGTGCATAATGCTTAGCATTGTATTACTCTCTAGTCTATCAAGCTAGACCCTTTTTCTCCCGACGACCTTTACCTACTCTATCCACACGCGAAAAAGGGTCTAGCAAAGGTCAGGTTTAATCAAATTTTGTCTGGCCAATCAGATTCAGCTTTTGAAATTCATGCAAGCAATTTATGCGTGGGTGTAGAGTAGCAGTTGGCAAAAACAGGCACTAGACTAGGCCTACTATGCTTTTAGTGTTTTTAGAGCTTACTTTCAAACGTGATAAAATCAGACTGGGCCATCTGCTGCTGTTCTCTTGCTTTTGAGCCAAGCGCGCACTCGTATGGCTTCACCAAATGAATTGCATTCCAACACTGACCTTTGCTAGACCCTTTTTCGCGTGTGGATAGAATGGGTAAAGGTCGTCAGGCGAAAAAGGGGTCTAGCTTGATAGACTAATTACTCTCAAATTATTAGCTACCTTTCGCAGTTAATTGCACCATCACTTTGTGAACATTCCCCTTAGTGAGAAGGGAAAGCGAGACATAAATCCCCCTGAGGAAGACTGTGCCTGCGCTGTGGAATCATCACTATCAGCTTGTACACTAGACGTATGCTTGCTTCCACCACTGGCACCAGATGCTGCTGATCGATATTGACTTTCTTTTCTAGTACCTATGGATGCAGCAGTTGATTTTTCTTCCAAAGCTTCAACTTTATTCAGTATAGTGGCAACGCTCTTGGAAAGCATCAGCAAATGCATGGGCATTTCGTTCCTGTAGTGATACTGCATTTCTGCACGGGGTAGTTTTATATCGCAACCAGCAAATTCACACGCTACTATCGTACGTCGACAGCTCTGTCCAAGGTGCTCCTCTACATCCTCTGCAGGTATTTGAACTCCACACCTGTTAGGACACAGGATTAATTCGCGTTCCTCCGCGCAATCCGCGGCCGTGCTCCCTTCATCGTCATTCAGTACTGCGTCAGTAGTAACAATGCATGAATCATGCGTCTCTTCAAGCTGATCGATGTCACCGGTCCCGTCACAAACATCCTTCGGCAGCAGCTGGCCGCGATCTCCGTCATCAGAATCAGAAAAAGGTTCTCCTTTCAGCTTCGTTGGTGGGGTGTCTTCGTCTTGAAGACACGCGGGCGGCATGACGACGTCCACCCAGTCCTCCTCATCCATCGCATGACACATTGTTGACGCTGATGAGCGTTGGGCCTTTAGCGCAGTATGAAGAAAACAAGTTTACCGAATTTATCGAGCTAGCCACGAGCGCGCGATCGCGAGGGCTTATTGTTGTGACGACCATTTCCACCTTCAGCTGGTAGTGATTGTGGCGGGAAAAATAAAAACCGCGCACGCGCGTCAGAGGCAGCTGCTCTTCTGACACAAAACGAAATCGAGCTCAGACGTCGAGACAGAAAGTTTTCAAATTCGCTCACTACCTTCACTGGATAGGGACCATGGCTACCATGCAAATGCAAAAGCCTAAAACTGGGAGTGTAAGTCGCGAAAATTATTAATTTTGTCAATTGATAGTAGACTATGCTATAATTTTTTTTGTGGTTTTGACTTTTTTTGTAGTGGTCGGCTATCTTCCCGACAGAGCAAGTGACGGAGCAACAGTCTGCCCTCTTCGTCAAGAAACTGCTAGCAGTTGCTGTGAGTTTTCAAAGATGCATGAATTATTAATGAATGAATAATCCCTCCTGGCCTTTTCAGCTCGTATAAAAAATTTTATAGCCTGCTACCAAATTCCTTCCAGCTACGTGGCAAATTATAAATAATTTTTCAACATTTTTTTTTCAAATTTATGCTGCAACTCGATATGCGATATCAACTCCAATGCCATAATTGGCCATAATTGAAGGATATTCCCCACAGATATCATATCTTTCTTCTCTCTCTCTCTCTCTCTCAGATTTCCAACATCACTTACCTGCGTACCATCTTCCCTGAGCATGCCTTTGGTAACCGCTGCCTTGAAGACTTGAGCTTGAAGATCCTTCGAGATGACAGCGCCTGCCCTGGGGCCTGCCAGGTCATTAAATGGTGAGCCAACCATCATCCCATATCCCATTAGAGGGGTATCTCCCTGTTAATTATCTAACTAATTGTCCTGCGCAGGGTAAAGGGGTGCTTCGATGCCTTGGACAAGAAATATGTGAGTGATTTTGTAAAAAATTAATGTCAATTTTTAGTGTCCACTCTATGAAAATTGGGCATACATATGCACGCACACACACATGCAGCTGAGAATGATTATTCTTGGGGTAAGTCAAAAATGTTAGATCAATCAATCATTTATTATAGCCGCTACTCTCTCTCTCTCTCTCTCTCTCTCCTTTAGATCTATATGGACACAAATGACCCTGGTGTAAGTTTAGCTAGCATCTCTAAATACCTGACAGTGTATGTATTTCGATTTTCTTTTGATCATGCTTTCTCATAGACTGTCATGGAGACATACACATTCAAGGTACATAATTATGCCATTCAATCACATGTATGTATACAGTGGACTAATAATTGTATCATGTAATTTTGTCTCATTTTCTGCATACACATGTACAACTTAAAATAATTTTTTCATCTATAACATAGTTTGGCTACAATACTGAATCAGGAGCTGGCATCACTGTATTTCAGTAAGCTCTTAAAAAATCATACAAAAATCAACACATTATTGCCCGAATGTTACATTGATACATGACTGTACACGTGTCTAGTAATGGGAACAAGATTACAGGGGCTTACTCAGAGGCTGAGACCAAGAAGGCGACCATCAAGCTGCTGCGGACGATTGTCGTGCTGACGCAGACCCTCAAGCCCCTGCCTGACGATGTCATGATGACAATGAAACTACTCTACTACGATCATGGTTAGTATAAAAAAAAACCAATAATAATTATTATCCATACGGTACCTTAGCACAAAATTCACAAATACCGTAGATTGGGAAATTTTTGTCATTAAAAAGTTTTTGTCAACAATCTTTCCTGACAAAAATTAAATATTTGTGCGTGTTAGTTAATACAAAGAAATATTACGTACATTCGTGTATGCGACGAAAATTAGACTACGCAAAAATTTAACAGGCAAAATATTTTACTAGTGAAAATATCCCAATCTACGGTATGTCCTGTGTGTGTATGGGGGGGATGGGTAGCATATACTGGTATATAATATCTGTGTAGTTTTTGGTAATGAAATTTGGAACAAGAGATATATGCATAATAATAATTTATTGCAGTGACCCCGGACGATTATGAGCCGCCAGGATTTCAGGCGACCTCTGATGAGGACTTTGCATTCAAAGAGGAGACCACCAACATCAAAGTTGGAGACGTGTTAACAGTGAGTATCAATTATTATTGCTATCAAAATCTCATAGTGTACTCTCTCTCTCTCTCTCCCTCTCTCTCCATACACATGCATACACTTTCAGCCATTCCACACGTAAGTTACCAATCATAATATCTTTAATAATTAAAAAAAATCACCAGACCTAATACACGCTTTTGCAAATTTATCCAAATTTGATCAGTGTGAAGCTACGAATCAGGACCAGCAGTTCTCAGTTCATACTGGCCGAGGATCATAACGACAAGTGCAGTGCTGATAGTGGTGCCGTGGCCAGTGATTGCTCCGTGGTGGAACAACCTCAGCTGAAGCAAGGAGCTACAAAGATGGCGGAAAGAGAAGGAGGAGAAGGGGGAGAAGGAGAGTCAACTACTGTAGAGCCAATGGACACTGAGGAAAAGCGGACATGTAAGCAGCCACATGTACTTAGCTATATATCCCACAAAAAATTTGTTAGGAATAACAGTACATAACTTACTAAGTTCGGCAGCCACCTCCTTATTACAGACACTTACTATAATTAATGAAATTTTCGTTGTTCAAAAAATTTTTCATTTTGTGCAAAAGTGACGAAAATTTACACAAAAATAGTTTTACCTGATTAGATCATACGTTGTATTCAATTAACTATGGTATATACATACAATGAAAAATATTTTTCAGATGATCATTTTTCTTATAATAGTCCATGTCCTAATCTGGAGAGCATGAAAGATGCGCTCTTCTAGTTACAAGTTCAGAAGGCCCGCGATTGGTCAGATTTGCAGTGCCGTATTTGTATTGTGGAGAAAAATATTTCAAGGAATGGCATAATTATAGCAGGCTACAATGAGGGATATGGTAAAATATCCAAAAAAATAAATAAATAAAAATAACCCCATCCTCCCATCGACCTTCCGAGCTCTAGGCTGGAACGTTGATCAGGGTACACTGCAGATATTATTGCAGCCAGTTAGGCTTCTGTGTCACAGCCATAGGGGACCGAAGTCAGCCTATGGTGGATTACCAGGCTTTATCCAGGATGGGGGGTATTCGAGGGAGGAACCTGGGCGACCCCTAAGCCATATATGCCCAGGACCATGTGCAGTTTTCAGCTGCAGGTGCCAGAGGGGGTACCCCTGATACCGTCTAGCCCCGATAGTCCCTCCCGGAAAACGCTATTTATTGAGCTAGGACAGGGGGTAGCAAAACGCGTATGGGTTTCACGTTGGAATGTACGGACCGTGACGTAATTAATTAAAAGCTATGAATATCATTAACTCTGTACCGCGGCGCGCGCCAAAGTGTATCTCTGCAACGGAAAGAGCTATGGAGCTGGAACAAAAACCAAAATGTAGCTCTTGAGCAGATGAAAGCAGCTACCATGGGCCCGAACATGTTAGACTATGCCATATACATAATATATAAAAAATTAATTGTGATTAAAGGCATTATAGCTATGAATAGGATGATCCCCCTCTCTCTCACTCCATTGATTGATTTTCTTCTTCTCCTTCTATCCAGGCACTGGTGTAGCTGTTGGTAGAGCCGCTGAGCCGACTGTATCAGGCCAGTCTTCATCAGAGGTGCAGCTGATCACTCCAGAGCTGCACCACACAGCCACGGGGAAGGAGAGCAGAGAGAACTCACCTCCACCCAAAGTCAGGTGCCCTTGCGGAGTGCACGAGGTGAAATTTAATATCTAGCCATCTTCAATAATATTTTAGCTACATTTATATATAGGGACCTAAGCCTTGATATCTCTAGGTGTAGTACCGTATAGCCGGAAATATTGGGGGAAATTAAATTTGGCGGTTGAGCCCAAAATCGCTATTGCAAGAATATTGGCAGATTTTAATTTGGCGGTTGTAATATAGACCGCCAAACCGCCAAATTTAATTCCCCGCCAAATTTTCCGGCTATACAGTATATAAATTTGTGAATAAAGGCATTATAGCTATGAATAGAATGCTCCCCCCCCCCTCTCTCTCACTCTCTCTCTCTCTCCCTCCCTTCGTGCCCCTGCCCCAGGATGATGGATTGATGGTGCTGTGTGGTGTGTGCAATGTATGGCAGCATGCCATCTGCTTCGGTCTCCTCCAAGAGGAGGACGTTCCAGAGTTTCACGTCTGCGAGCAATGTGCACAGTCAGCAGATGACAAGTTGCAGTCCCAGGACAGTCAGAGCGCTGCTGGCCGGCACAAGTGTACTGATCCATTTCTGCAGTTTTTAAGTCCAGTGGCTCTCCAGGTATGTAATTGTGCACACACACACAATTTTATCAAAATTAATGACTTATCTTTAAGACTTGAAAAAAATTTTCACCAAAATCTTCACAGATTTCTTGCCAATTAAAGATAGCTGATCATTTAAAATTTTCCAGCTAGTAGATCGGGTATGCTGTTTTATCAACTGACTATACAATGTCTTAGGACTTAAAAATAGTGGAAAAAATTTTCACCAAATCTTTACAGAATTAAAGATAGCTGATCCTTTATAACAAAAAATTTCCAGCCACCTCTACGTACTGTATAGCTGGAAACATTTGGCAGGGATTAAATTTGGGGGTTGAGCCCAAAATCACTATTGCAAGAATATTGGCGGATTTAAATTTGGCAGTTCAGTACAGGATCGCCATACGTATAGTATATGCGAGTAGGAAATTTTGGCAGATTTTAATTTGGCAGTTGTAAAGTAGACCGCCAAATTGCCAAATTTAATTCCCCGCTAAATTTTCCGGCTATACGGTATATCATTGTGATAATTATTATTTCCTTCACTCCCTGTGCAGTCTACTTGTCTTTGGCGAAGAGCGCTGATGGCTTGCAGCGAGACCACCAGAGTCATGGCATCCACCTTCTCCAAGCGACTGGGGGTGGAGGTATCAGTGGCACAGGGCCTCATCAACAGACTGGAGAGAGAGGGATTCGTCCGAGCTCCACTCAAGGGGAAAAGGTGAATGAATTATATACACTGATGAGCAAAATTTAATGATAGAACTAGCAATTTAGATCGTGCTATAAATTATACCAACCCGGACATTATCTTTCAATAATGAAAGTTTATAATGCCATTGAAAGATAATGTTGGGTTGGTGTAGCACAATCTAAATTGCTAGTTCTAGTATGGATCCCCTACCGATCGAGAACTCCATCACCGAAAAATTTAATGATTTTTTATCATAAATATAACTAATTCGTGGTTTAGGAATGGAAAGATTGTGGAGAAAGCTAAACTGAAAAATGACGGAATCATAAAGTATTTTGATAAATCCAAGCTCTCAAAACAAGCCCCTCCCACCTCTAAGGAAGCCACACCCCCTACGACTGCTAAATCCAACGGGAAAACTGCAGTGGACGAAATCACGCAAAAAGCATCCAGTCTCAACATCTCGGCTGGTCAGGGTCGGGTCAAAGGTCAGACCCAGGCTCCACCGCCAGCTTCATCAGTCAGCGCAATTCCTGGTCATGTGATCAGCGAGGAGACCAATGAGGACGCAGGTAGCGTAAGGCGATCACCAAGGCTCGCCAAGAGGGCAAGGCCACTCAATGATGAGGTAAGCAATTAATTGGTAGCTAATAAATTATAATTGAGGCATAACCAAACTTAATTTTTATAGCTCCTAATGAAATGGATGCACAAGGCCTATACTACATTATTATACACTTTTTTGTGTGGGTTGTCATCGAATGCTGAATTTTACACACATACACACACTCATACCATGGGTTTATAGACTCCTAAAAAAGAAGAGGGCATAATATTATTAATATTATTATAGTAGGGATCTGGCAAAATTCATATCCAAACTAGAAATCCTCAATACCCATAGTGCAGTCCAGACAGCAGCTGTTACTATAATTAGTTTCAAAACCACTGTCATGTCTGATTTGAATTTTGCTAGGTTCAACAGGATAGTGTGGCAGTTACATGCCCTATTCTTCCCCTGGGGTCTATAAATAAGCCCTTGCTCATACCAACTCAAAATCACATGCGTGCACACACACACACACACACACAATGTATACCACTAGTCATTAGAGTTTGAGTTGAGCTGCAGCCAAGACCCCGACGCCAGTATCACTGGAGGAGACTCTAACCAGAGAAAGAGACGAAAGAAGGCAAGCATTGCTTCTAGATCCATACTCGTCTGATCAAAGATGATGAAAGAGTACAATCTAGGTCTGTTCAAGATACATTCTTAGACTACCACCAGTTTCATGGTAATTATAAGACTATAATAATACTATTATAGACAAGCTAGGGATCACTAACTAATTTAAAAGATATAATATCATATCCCATAGTATATTATAGTCAGAATCAAACAGCAAAGTTATGCTATTATTTATTCTTCTGGCTGCTCAATCAATTATCATACATGACATTGTAGTTAATCATGTAAAAATTAATGTATAATTAATATTATTGTCCGCCAGTGCAACTGACAATGTATGCGTTCAGTATAATTATTATTATCAGTGCAAGAAACAAAATTTTATTATTATAATAATTATTATTAATTGGTGACCCCATCTTTCACGGATTACAACCACAATAATTATTATTCATGGTTAAAAATTAATGACAATGATTACATACAATACAATACAATAGATATTTGAGTCCCAGATAATGATCAAGATTAAAGTTTATTGCTACATTGACAGAATATAATATCTAGCTAAGGTAACACACCGGCCACCTCGATCACATGTAGTAGGAGTCTTTTCTCGAGTTCACACTGACACAGAATAACAGGCACAACACTACACCAAAGATCTGTACAAGAGTGAGTGCAGTAGCGACAATATTTTTAAACGGCATTCAAGCACAATAGCCCTCATGCATACATGACACGACACTGGTAAATATAATTATTTGCAGGAATGGTCACAGATTTGAATTTAGCCAAAAATTGATTGAATTCTGATTGAAGCTTGGGGTTGCATAAAATTAATTTATTATTATGAAGGGCATGTTAGCATTGCACCCCTCTCCATGGAATGTTAATTGGCACTCTTAGTTACAAGTAAGTCATATCATTATGCATTCATACTGACACATCAGTACGATATCAGATGGTATGGCCTCATTCCCATTGTCCTATTCCAATTCCACCATTAAATTGTACATGACTTGTATGTGTACCTGAAATATCCCAAACGCCAGTCCAATGGGTCCCATAATTGAATATTGTCTGTCCTCATAAGCCACCAGGTGACCATGGCAACCGCTCCTGAACACCCTTACACACCGTGAGGCTCCGCCCACCGCCACTGAATCTGCTGACTCAGCACAGCATGACGCCGGTCCGAGGGGTGGGCGATGGGAGAGCAGCGTATTGTGAGTTAACCAATCATTTGGCCCATCTATGCCACAGCAGTTGTACTGCACATGAAGATAATGTCAATGAAACATTTCATTAGTGAAACAAACGAAGATTCTCTGTGGACATTTTAACTGTTCAGTAAAACTTGCCGACGTTTCGACTAGATGCTCTAGTCATCCTCAGGGCAAAAGAGGAGGATGACTAGAGCATCTAGTCGAAACGTCGGCAAGTTTTACCAAACAGTTAAGTTGTCCACAAAGAATCTTCGTTTATTTCATGCAGATAGCAACTGAGAACGATGTCATATTTCATTAGTTTTGGAAAAGAAAAAGGAATAATTGTGGGAAAATGGGGTGGATAAAAAAAACTGCTACGTACATAGCTACTGTAGTGATAGTGATAATTATTAACCAATTTGTGTTAATTTTAGGCATTTCCTGATGACATCGTGATTATTATCTAATCGCCACCGCTGGAGTGGTAATGCGTTAGGTAGCACTTTGGTTAACGCCAAAACGGTCACTGTTCTTATCACCCCTATATTCACAGTGCACTCATTATTATATTATTATATAGGGCATTAGATATAATTCGTGAAAAACAGTAACAATGAAAATGCCCTTGAAGTGCTGAAAATGTGATCTTAGAGTGTTCTTCTCGCCACTTATCAGGGAAAAAATCAGTATCCTAAATTGAAAGAGTCCCCTTCATTACTTTTTATGATACTTACTCTCGCATGTAGTGCATTCCATGTTGAGTTGTAGACTCTGTTAGTCTCGTAGAAGCTTGCAGAGTTTGTCAAACTTATTCTGACATCATCTTCGACCCGAGAGCTCTTTATCATCGACCAGATACCACTGGTCAGATACATTCCAAGTGACAGCGATACAAGGACTCCAAACTGGAGATTGGGTGGGGGGGGGGGGGGGAGAGATTTATTATGACATTTTAATATCCTAAGATTCTGAATGATTAATTGTATAGCCATACATGACAGGTAGGGGGCCATGTGTATGTGAATTAATCAGATTTCATGCATATTTTCTGTGATGATTCCATTGCCTGTTTTGTGCTAGATATATACCATATCCTCCCTCATAATAACATTATACATACCAGCATTACCATACCGTATGGCTTCTATGGCAACCCCGCTCCTGGTACTAGCCTATTACAGCGTGTACACTTCAATTACATCACACAGACCATTATTGGTGGAAAACTATGCAAAAAGCCTGCGTAGTGCAGTGGTAATACTTCTACAGTATGGCACCAGTTAAATACATCAGGGGGTAAACATTAGCTGTACTAGGCACAGAGTAGTATTTCAGCTGGGACACTGCATTCTTTATGCTGGCATAGAATGCTAATGAAGAAAATTTTGAGGCATACACATTCAAACTCGGGACATACAATAGCAATATTCTTATTCCTTCATTTTGCACTATAAGTTTTATCAAGTGTTTATTGACTCTATAAGCCCTTGATTTTATACAGCGTGTAAAACGCTGAATTTTTTCTTATAATTATGATTATCGCTTTTAAAAATAACTCACAACTGATGCCATGACTGTGCTCTCCAAGACTGCAGCTGCTATGCCTAGAAATCCGACGATAATCACTCCAAACCCCACGGCAATGAGGAACACTGCGCCAACCAAGTTTCGTCCATCTGATAATGCAGCAAATTCATTGTTCTCGATGTACAGCCACAGGCCAATCGCAAGCGAGGCCACACCCAAGCACTGCAGAAAATAAAATTGGACGGTGGTCAAAACTCCACCCATTATTCAATACTTAAGTAAAAAAATTAATAATACTCCACGTTTTAATACGGCATAGATAATATTATTACACCAGCTAGATTCTGGTCAATCAGATGGTTGTGATCTATCGATCCCTGATCGAAGAAATCCACTAGGATAACACGCACACACCCCTCAATAAATTGCCATTCATTTGAGGGCAACTGATTCGTGTTCCACTGTAGCTAGCTACCATTATTAATTTTTTTTATGATCACATTATTAAATTTCATCGGCTCACTCACCCAGAATGCGACGTTGAAGATTATAAGACCCCACTTGAGCAGACCTAGCTTCATGTTATTCCATTCAAACAATCCTTGTCTTGTCATTGTTGATATTCACTCCTTCTAGCTCTCTCCCTCCCACCTCCTCTTCCCAGAAGGTGTGAGATAGTTAATAATACGCGTGGTTAGTTGCTAACCACAATTTAATTGGCTTCACCACCGAGCTCGTTTTATTGACCAAACACCTCCTTTTTTCTGACCTAATACTCTTCTATTGCTCGTCTCTTTTTCTTCGTTCAGCTACTTCTTTCTTCTCTCTCTCTTCCTAGCTTACCATGCAGCTTCGTCAATGCCAGCTGCGTAATGGTGCGATGAAGAATCAGTAGCCTGGTTAGCGGATGCTGCGCAAAGAATGCAATAATCGATGTCGGCGCTTCGTACTTCGCTCGAGAAGGGAAATATTCCCAGGTAGGTCGCGTAGCTACTGGTTGTCCTAGCTCTAGTTTGTACGGTGCAGAGACATCGCAAATGTGAAACCCCACAAGGGCATGCGCATTCCACCAAAAGCAAGGCAGAACTCCTTGCTCGTACGTACGTACGTTTAGGTGCTAGTTCAGATTTTCGTTCCCATTCTACGAACCGCTACAGAATGCAAATCATGATATTCAAAAATCGGAATATATACCCACGTGTTGATCGAAAAGAGATGTGGCTGTCTAGCATACTGTTGGGTTCCCGGTGGACTCCAGGGAGGCAGTGGATTGGCAAGCATCGCAGGACGGTCAAGATGACCTACACAAGACGAAGGAACGCCAAGAAACGAGAGATCATGCAGCAGAAAGTAAGGCTTGAACCATGCACCTATGCTTGAAGATCACCTCTCTCCCTCTCCCCACCCTTCTCTCTCTCTCTCTCTCTCTCTCTCTCTCTCATTGCAATTGTTTAGGTGATGGAGCAGTTATCTTGTCCCTATCTGACGCAGGCCGAGGAGACGAGGCATGCCAGCGAGCGAAGGTCGCAGTTCGTACCGAAATGGAAACTTGCACGAGAGCAGCGGTGGATGAACAAACAAAAACTAGCATTCAGTGAACTCCAGAGCATAGCAAAGAGCGGGGCAGTAATACCAGGGAGATAGTCACAGGATAAAAAATTAATATAATTATTTTATGTATGTGGTCAATAATCAGCACATGCTGCAGGATAATTGCAAGATACCTTGTCCTAAGGTGTTTATCAATAAACTATTCATAAGTCTGATACCGGTATGGTAATATTATTATTATGACATTCGTGTCCCCATGGATATCCGGATGTAATCAACATTAATTTTGATCTTAGAACATATGTTTACCTGCACAGATTATAATAACTATTACGATAATGTTATCATAAAATGTGACAATCCAATAGAGCATGACATTGTGTGTGTGTGTAGGAATAGAACAAGATTCAAGATATTATGTTTACACAGATGATGATGATTAGATATTTCATGTGACCGCATGTTATCATTGTCTACTTGTCTTTCTCAAGTGGAGCATAGTTGAGTAGTTTCTCGATGAGGTCAACGTGTGAGAGAAGCATTCGTCGACAGCAGTAACGCTTCAGACCAAGCGTGTCCAATGCATCTCTGGGAATACAATTGAAATAGCAACAAACATTATCATCATAAACCCCACACAAAACACATACGACTTTACGTTACTGTAAGTTATAATATTGTGACCTGCTATGAGAAAAGGGACCGTTCGTGGTAGTAGTATGAAACATGACCAATTTTATCACGACAATGACCAACTTGCTTTCTACAAATGCAGTACATGTATAGTGAGTATAGTTGTATCAGCGTAGTGACACCAACATACAGCAGATACACCTTATTATTATTATTCCCTACACACTATTACAAGCTACATACGACAAACACAAAATTCCAAATGGTCCCTTTTCTCAGAGCTGGTCACATATTATTATTAAAATCTTATATCACTATACATTGTTCATAAACAGATAATAATATAATTATAGCTATTAGCTCATATCCAGACCCTCTTATTTCTATAACCTTGTGTGCATAAATGTTGCTTAGTACTGCAAAGATTATGGGGGAGGGGGGATCTGAATGCAAGGCTATTCGGCTAAAAATAAAAATCAAAAGCTTTGCCATTGGACTATGGACGAAATACACAACATTGTAACACCCTATCACACTACAATTGATGAATATATGATACTCTTTCAAAAAGGAAGAGAAAGAGGAGACAATGAATAGAAGATCCTATTTCACCCCCCCCCCCCACACACACACACACACACACTAGGTAAGCGGTCGTCACGCACCCTTCCGTGTATTCAGCTTGTAGGAGGTCTAGATACGACTCCCATTTGTTTCCAATCACTTTCCCGCAAGTAAAGCACCGAATTGGAATAATCATCGTCCAATCGTAGCCGTTCTTTTTCTCGCTAGCTGCAAGTCAATCGCGAGATCGTCTATTTAAAAACTTTCTTAAATTCGTTAAATTAGGATAATTGGGTGTGCCACGCCCCCAGCCACACCCAAAAGCGAGCGAGTATTTACGCCAGAAGTTCGATCGGAGAAAGGTGCTGCACTGTATTAAACTGTGATATCATTTTTGCACGTTCGCCTCGCTACCAGACTCTAGGAGCTCAAGGTTTGTGCAAGATAACGCTCAGTGCTCTCTCGTGCCGTTGGTTCGATATAAATTATCAGCATTCCTTCTTCGCGGATTCGTAGACAAGTCGTGAAGCGTTGAGAGCTAGAGACGATGGCTGCGTACAACCTCTGTCTCCAAGTCTCCTTTATCCTCGTCCAAATAGCCTTCCTGGTGAGTGATTTAATTAACCTTCCCGTATCGTGTATTCATCGTCGCGGCCATAAATTCTATTAGGCCTATCTGTGGTAAAGTTACATAAATACAGCTGCGAGTGTTGCCCTTGGAAACCCAATTCTGTGCTACCGAAGTGCTCTCCCTTTGTTCTCCATTGTAGTGTGTTTATTCAACCCCGCTCTATAAGGTGACCTGGCAGGTCAACGTTTGATATTTGACCTTCTTATCCAAAAAATAAATCTTTCAGCCTTTCAATGATCCAAGTTTTCCTTAGGCTTGGGACCTGGCCTTTTGAAGCAGCTGCCTATAGCTATTTAATATATCTACGTGGTAAAGTACGTGCTGATTAATTTTGTAGTAATACCTTCACTGTTTACTTACTCATTCAAGAATTCTAATCATTTGAAGTAGGAGTATCCTCATGTACATGTACATCAAGTACTTATTAACTGAACAGTACTTAGTGTATAGCAATTATGGAGGTGTCAAAATTTTGCATAATATGCTTGAATTGGTACATCCCCTGAAGGTGCTAAAACCACTACACTAGCGAATGGCACCTGCTAAAAGATGCACTACCTTTTGAGTCGGCATAGCAACTGGTCATGAGTTTTTAACAAGTCCAAAAGGTGACAATCATAAATATCTATGTAAGCTTCTAGCGGTACATGTACATGTGCATGATAGTTCAGGTTTAAATGGAGGCCTTTACATTCATTCATGTCTGTGTTGATAGCAACTGCCAAACTGTACTAGAGAGCACCACAGACCCTGCCATTCATATGTCCATGAGCATGTGCATGCATGTACATGTACATGTATACCTGCGAAGCACAAAGGCACCACACCTTTGAAAAGAATGTCACTTATAAACAACTAAAAAGCTTTATTAACCTTTCCTGAACTGGGACAACAACTATTAATTCCATGGCTCTATTAAGTATCTTTTGGCAGCTACCTAACAATCATACTGCATAGCTGGTCGGTAACCATAGAAATGGTTCACCCCCAGGGCATCCTAAAATTACACCACATAGTCTAGTTATACAGAGAGGGAGGGGGGTAGATGTTTTGAAGGTATTTGCTTTCACCAAGAATCCTTCAGTATGTCTCCTTCAAAAAGAAATGGCAATTTTAGAGGATGTGAAAATTCATCTATTCACCACAAAGGAACTCCTCGGCCATTTTGATGTATTACAACTGTATGTAGAGTGTCAGTGATCTTTAGTGTTTGTTTGATATCCGATCTTCTGTGAAGTGCTTTGGCTTTCGGAAGCCCAGCACACAATAATTAGTGTTGATACTTGAGATGTCATAATTACATAGTCACAGTCACGAAACATCTCCTTTGTCATGGGGAAAACTCAAAGAAGCTCATTAATGCCATACACAAAGGAAATCCCTTTAATACAGTCATAAATAATGTGATTTTGTGTCCATAGCTGTGATATTTGTAGTCTGTCTGGTTTTAATTGTGGTTACAAAACTTCCTTTAGGCATGATCAGTTATAATCACTTATTGTGGTACGTGGTTGTTAAGGATGTTAGGTATAATTGTAACAAACTCCCCTCCCCCCTCCCTCCTTCCTCTTCCCCTGTGAATCAATCCTTGTGGTGTATTATGTGATTGCATCAGATCTGGATCCCAAGTGACCTACAAACCACCAAACATATCAGTTTAGATGAAATACAGTATAGCAGGAAACTTTTGAGGGAGAAAACTTTCACAAATTTCGCGATTTTTCAGCCATCCACGAAAGTTTTCTCCATGAAATTCTAGGCATGCCACACCCATTATGCGACCAGTTTTAACATTCCGCGAAAGTTTTCTCTCTTAAAAATTTCCCGCTATACGGTATATTATGCCACCCAGGTTATAATATTATGTTACCCCTCCCTTTCTCACAGGCTCTAGGAGCAGTCCTGATCGGTGTTGGGGCGTGGCTAGAGGTACAGGAGCAGTCCATCGTCGACGTAATCGATCAGCAAGTATTCTTGGCCGGCCCCTACCTCCTCATAGCTGCCGGCTGCCTCATTGTCATTATCTCTCTCGTTGGAATGCTCGGAGCTTTCTGTAGTCATAAGTTCAACAGACTCTTGCTAGTTGTGGTGAGTGTACTATTATTGACCAATACTTGTTTTGTTGATAATATTATATTAATACAGAAGGGGGTACCTGGGTATCCCCCCCCCCCTGAAAATTGCTATGTATATTTAATTACTATCCTATGCGTGTGGTACCTGAGGCATTCTCAGACATTATCATTGAAATCTCTCTCCCTCCCTCCCTCCCTCCCACCCACTCTCTCTCTCTCTCTCTCCCTCTCTCTTTCCCTCCCTCTCTCTCTCTCTCCCTCCCTCTCTCCTCCCCTAACAGTACATCATCCTAGTCCTCCTTGTGTTTGTTGCTGAGCTGGTCGGAGGTATCCTCAGCTTCGTCTATCGAGATCAGGTTCAGACACTCGTCCGGGATAACATCAAAGCGACTTTTGAGCGCTACAACGGCACGGCAACTGCCGATCAAGCCATTACTTTCGCATGGGATACTGTGCAGGAAACGGTGAGCCGTTTATTGTCATGTGACCTTATTGTAGCAATCCTTTGTTGTCATGTGACCTTATTATAACAATTTTTTATTGTCATAATATGATGGCAATCTAATTGGTTGTATAATGTACTCATGTTGAGAGTAGATTCCTAATAATATTATTATGTACAAATTTATTATACTTGCTTGTAATGCACGGCCGCCGGAACTATATATTATAGTAATTTTCCGCTCAATAATTTTTGAATTACTACTGTGGATATACTCCCATAGTGTAATTTCACTCGAGGGTGTAGTGTTATATATACTAGTGTCTATTTACTTTATGCAACAGATAGCTAATCTTCATTGCATTGTGATGGTTATTAGGCATGCGTAATTTTATCTTCCCTCTCTCTCTCCTCCCTTCTTTCTCTCTCTCTCTCTCTCCCCCTCCATCTCCCTTTCTCTCTCTCTCTCTCTCTCTCTCTCTCTCTCTCTCTCTCTCTCCCTCCCATCCTCAGCTCGACTGCTGTGGTATCGACAACGTCACTGATTGGTTGAACCTCAACAACTCCAACGTCGTCACGTTCCCTCAGTCCTGTTGCAGTCCCAATCCTCCCTGCACCAGCATCAATGACGTCCACCAAATAGGCTGTGAGGAGCAGATCACCATCTTTGTCAGGGATCAGCTGCTCATCGTCGCTGCTATCGGTATAGCATTCATCGTTGGAGAGGTGAGTGTATAGCCTGTCAGTTTGTATGTGTGTGAGAGAGAGAGAGAGTTAGTGCATCTGCATTATTTTTTATACATGTATGGAATACCGTAGATCAGGAAATTTCCATTGTTAAAATTTTTTCGTTGACAATCTTTCCTGACGAAAGTGAATATTTTATGCACATTAGTTAATACAGTGATTTATTCATGTATGCGACGAAAATTAAAGTAGGCGAAAATTTATCAAGCGAAATATTTTACCGGCAAAAATATCCCGATCTACGGTAATATGCTTAATATTATTAGTAACAGTCTACGCTAAGACCACCTTAATTGGCTCTGGAATGCGGTTTGAGCAGCTGTACAGTAGTATATGGGCGACCGCATGGTGGAATAATGCATGTACTAAAATTTTCGTAGCTACCTGGACATAAGAGATGTAAGCTACACACTTAAAACACACGGTGCAAAGGGATTGTAGAACACCTGGGAGTACAAGATCATAGATTCTGGCCGCTCATTCGAGCAGAACAAGGCTAAACGGTCCTTAGGCGAGTCTGGCCGCCTCCAACTTCAGTTGAGTGTTCAACATGCAGCAAATAGCCTCCAGCAGTTCATAGTTACAAATCTGGGAGCTAACTTTCAGGTAAGTATCTTGACAAATACTGGAGACATACCGTTGTCGTTACCTCCAGAAACACCAGCTCAAATATCAGAAATAATTCAACAGTTCTCACAAAAATAGCTTCATGTACAATACTGTAGTACTAACTAAACTGAACTGAGGCTAATAGATCTACCTTACTACTAGTCTCTGTAACAGGTTTCAACTCCCTACCTACAACTGTTTGTTATTTATGAACCGATCTTCATGGCCATCTCCAGTCATCGCTCTGTTTCGGCGAAGTTCAAGCGAGTGTTCAACCTGCAGCAAACTGTCCTGGCTGCTTGATTAATTGGTCACATGAACATTCCATCCCATAGATCATTGGCCTGCCTTGGCTTCCGGTAAATCCTTGCTCGTGTTCAGATATAGCTGCACAAAATCTCAAAAAAGTGAATTTGTAGCCGTGTCGACCAGTGGTGTGACGTCATGCATAGGGCTTTAATCGCTGTTAGCTTACGCGAGGCATGCGCAAATAATTATATTCATAGACCACCCTTCCTGACTGTGGCGCGCGTATACGTCTACCGCGGTTGATTGATGATAACATTCCATAGTACCACTTAAG